>WAAE01010548.1:0-41598 GCA_013400495.1 Nicator chloris
TTTGAGATCCCCTACTGCAAGAAAAAATGCATGAGACATTGCTTTGAGCAATTACACTAGACTCACATGTGGTTACCATGAACACAGAACTAGAGATTAATTTCTAACCAGTGAAACAAAATGTATTTTCCAATATTACTGTTTGTTTTTAATTGTTTACATTTCACTAATGCAAGACAAGAAATTTCACGTTCTGTTTCCTCTGCCATTTTAAGCAAAATTTAAACAAACATCCTGTGACAAACTTTCTCTTCTTAGCGAGCACCTCTTCAGAAGCCCATCTTTTGATCACACAGGTCACTGGGCAAAAATAAGAAGCCTAAAACTATTGAGTAAGTTGTGCAAAATGGGAAGAATACAGTATGGTATCAGTATTACACAACTCTTGTACTGAACATAAGAATTCTGACTACAGGATGCTGAAGGAGGGCACACAGGCAACAAGAGCAGGATATGTGGCATTAAGGTGAGAATAATGTGAGACCTCCCCAAGTGTAGAGAGGAAGTGACAAATCAGGATCCACAACCAAAAAGATGATCAAGGCTGAAAGAAAAAAAAAGCTGGGGGGGAAAAAAAAAAGTAGACCATAAGACTATTCAGACAAGCTATAGGAATTCTTTGCAGCAGAAGGCAGAATCGTTTTGTGCAAGACCCCTCCTTCATGGATTATTCAGAGAACCTATCTGAAAGTGGAAGGACTGCAGAAGAGTGACAACTCTGACAGAGGAACAAAAAATTAGAAATCCTTAGGGCACAGAGAAATCAGGCTGGAGTTGTAAGAGTGACATACAATGCCAGCTTCACCCACACACAGAGACAGTTTAGGACCTGGGAGCCTGCAGGCCTGTGTGCCAGTACTGCACAAACTGCTAGAAACTCCAAGCAGAACAGAGTTAGCATCCATTGGAAAACACAGGGCCTACTCCGGACCACCTGAATAAACTTAAGTGAAGTGCTCCAACAGTCAGTATGCTCATGTGTGGTGATGATGATGATTCATTCCATGAAGTCTTGAAATCCCTCTGCAAATTCTAATAAACTCCTGCACCAAAAGCTTTTGGGGAAAGTAACCTGCAAGGGCATAAGGAACATCTTTTGACTCAATAAACATGCAAAAGACCAGGTAAGAGTAAACTGATTCAAAGCTTGCTGATGGTACTGAATTGTGCTGATGATACAAAATTGTTAAAGGTAGCAAAAATAAAGACTGAAGAAATCACAGGAAGTCCTTACAAGAACAATGAGACAGCAAATGACCTTCATGACGTAGATATATCAACAAGATAAGCATGGGTTGAACCTTAACTGTGTATTTAAAAAAAAACAAACATAAAACCCCAAAAAATCCCACAAATGAAAAAAACAGCTTTAGTATTCACTAGAACAGGAGTTGAGAGTAATACAGAGAACAAAACTATTCCACTATAAATCTGTAATTTCTTCAAAACTGTGTGCAGTTCTGGTTCTCTCACCTTGAGATGAAAACAAAAGAACAAGAGAAGGACAAGAAAAGCCAAACGTAATTAGGTCTCTACTACAAAGAAGCAGGAATACGTAGGTTAGTGCTCTTAGCAAGGAAAAAAAACAAACTTTGGGGCGTAGGATAGAGGAGTGTAGGAAAGCAGATTTCATTGCCCATCCTGTCTTTTGATAGTAGTACTAGGAGGAATCAGCTGAAACTACTAGAAGCCAAGGTCAAAACTGAAAAGGGCAGCAGGAATGAGGAACATCTGACAAGGAGTGTATCAGATGCCACAGATGTTTGGTGCTTTATCTCAAACCACATATACTCCCATAAGGAAAGAAAAACCTAGAGACTCTATCCAGCTCATTGTCAGCTCATTATCTGACATAAAAACTGCTGAAAGGAGCGAGAGGATGGGAGGCAGGGAGGACTGTCATATGCTTCCTTGGTTCCTACACTTCCTTAGGCTTTCCTTAAAACCACTCCTGGGGACAGGATACTCATCTAGCTATATCTGCCTTTGTATCCCCATTGTTGTGGTCTCTATCCAATCCGAGAACAAATCTCCTGAGACACCAGACTACTACTTTACAACCAAACCTAAACAGATTGGGAGGAATCTAGTTCAGTTTCAACAAAGAAGGTTCTCTCTTTTATCATAATTACCTTTTAATGGGACCAAATCGTGAAAATATTATCTCCAGGTCTTCACCTGTAGTCACAGGATTCAGTTTACAAACAAACAGCACGTTTTCTGGTGGTTTGATGTCTGCATCTGGTAAGTCTCCCACCTGGGATACAGAAAGACACTGATCACTTCTGCCTAAAGCTCTCTACAGGCAGTGCAGCACACTGGGAACACATCTTTTGTGTGATCTCACATTCCAATCACAAAATCAAAACTTAATAAAATATTTTTTCTACTTGGTGCCACAAAAAAGTGCTTTCTATAGAACCTAAAATTTATTATTTATTTGCAATTCCACCGCTGGACTTCATGAAAGTTCACAAATATGTTCTACTTTGCTTTTTCTGTTCTTAGCATAAGAAACAGTTCTAAAAGGTGGAAGTGCATCCTTTTTTTCCCTCCAAATCTTATGTCCAGAAGATTTGTAGGGACAAGAAGGAAGTGCACCCTTTTTGTCCCTCCAAATCTTCTGTCCCTACAAATCCTTATAACATTGTGGCCAGATCTGGCTTGATCTTGGAATTAGTCTCTACTGCAAACTATTCACTATAAATTTGAATTTGGTAGTTGTAAGGAAGTGAGATGGATTCACTCATCCTTCAATGGTGTGTATTCTTTATTTTTCTTCTTCTCTTTATTAAAAAAAAAAGACTTCAAAGCCTATTCACAATTTTTGTTACTAAGGAGTTTATCACTTATAGTTTAGCTTACCACTTTACCAGTATGCACTGGGAAGAGTTTGTCACAAATTAGCTCAGCTCTCTCCCACACGTGCTAATTTTTTTCCAGGACTGCAGATATTCCAGCAGCATACTCTGTATGTTACATTTTTTAATTGGATGCATTTCTAGCAAGTTTTTACAGAGTTTCCACTGGCCCTCTCTGACAACGAAGTATCACTGGTTATATCAGAAAACCACAACACGAGTGCTCATGCTCAATCCTTTCACTGTACAACAGATATTTAATAGCAGATTCTGAAACATGACATCATCACCAGATAAGTATTTCAAGATAAGCAGTACACATCCTCCTAGACTTCATAACATGCACACACCCTGGAGTAAGATCTAAAAGGTAAATATAGAAAGATGTTCACCATTTCCAGAAGAATGGCACGAGTTTTTGCTTCTTTTTCTGCCTGAACTTCTTCTATTTCATCTGCACACCGTCCTTTCATCTCATCAATTTCTTCATCTGCTCCTATTCTGCCACTCTGAAAAATGAAGGATAAGGCTATTTATTACCAAGCCACGACCAAAAATTCTTTCTCACTTTCCAACTATTACTTGGATGACCTCTCCCCTCACCCCTCAAGACACAAAAAATGATTAAGCACTGTATGTCTGCAGAACTGGGCTTTCATTCTGCTCTTCTCATTTAGATTAGAACAAAAGAAAAAAAAGCAAAGATGTTATCCTCATATTTCAGGCACTGTGATCTATTTCTGAACTTTCGTGACCAGTCTGAACCATATTCAGTGAGATATTCTAAATTCTTTTATATATACCCACCTAATACTCAACATCTCACTACACAAGTGTCAACTCATTTCTAATCCAGCTAACTCCTGCCACAAATGAAGGTAAGGAACACTGCAAATGCCTGTTGTGTCTAGCAAGACATTAAATAGAATATACCACAATAATAATTTTGGTTTTATACATCTATACCTGGGCAGGAATTGAGGTTTAATTTTTTCTCCTCACCAGCATCTCTAGAATGCTGCCTTTCTTACAGATATTTCTATGCCAAAAGGGGTATCCTTAGACAGGCTATGAGGGAAAAAATCTCAGTACAAGTCTTCACATCTCTATGCTGCTGGAAGTGAGCTACTAAATACCTTACTCTTAACATATCTGAAGACATATCAGAGATTAACCGCAGTGCACACATGCTCTAAAACCCGAATTTCAATCTTGTATTTATCAAGCTTAAAAATAAACAACATTCTCTCTAGTTATTTAATTCATTACTTGAAACAACTGTTTCCATACAAGGCAATAATCTCACATACAATTTCTGTAACTGCATACTATGAGTAAATTATTAATAACTGCAATTATTTTTTAGCAAATTGCTTCTTTTTGAACAAAAAGCCCACAGTAGTATGTGTGCCTGCACTTATAACTCTAAGAATGACCAAGATTACTTCCACTGAAACATAGCCTATTCACATTTAAAAGGAAACCAGCAGTAACCATTTTAATATTAATAAATGTTAGTCATATTTTGTCTTCTACCAGAGTATACAGAAAACCAGTAATACCTGTGTTGAATATTCTGAATGTTCTGCTTATCTACACTGTAAATAGAAACCTAAAATACAGCTTTCATACATAACCCCACCAGAGCCACAGGGGACAGCACCCAAGTCATGCTTTCATCCTTCTCTTGAAAGGTTAAGCAGTAACCTTATTTGAGAAGTATTTCATTAAACATAGCAGTAGCTCCAAATAACTGACAAGCATTTGACATAGCAGAACTCAAGGTGGCACAGTAGAAGAACATATCCTGCATGAAAAAATGTGTAGCTCTTTTAGGACATAGATTTGAGAGACAAAATCTTAAAGACTGATTTCTTATTTTGGTCAAACCTGTCTGGACACTAAATAAGATAAACTTATTTAATTATTTCTTCCAACCTTTCCCTGTTGCGAACACTCACATCGAGCTGTTCCTTTGTAGGTTCTGGTGAGCGATCAGGAACGCACAAGCCAGGTGGATCATCAAAGGGATCATCCAGAATTACTGTATGATTTATCCTTAGAGAAAACAAAATCAAGATCAGCATTGGTTACATGCAATAAAACTTGGTTTACTCAACTAACAGCAAACCAGCTCCACTAATTCTCAGTTGTACCCCAAACAGCCAAATACCCTGTGTGCTTGTAAATTCTACCACTGAGGCTTTTGTAAGGGCAATGTGGCTGAATATTTTTGTACATACTTGTTTATTTTACCACTAATACTGGGAAAAAAAGTATTTAAGACAGTACGTACAGGTCACCTGACATCATGATATTCATCTAGTTTCCAAAAAGAAGTCAAGTTATTCAATTATAAAGTATTCCTCAAAAAGTAAAGTTAAAAGCAGTCATACCTGATATCTTGATATGGGATAAAATCCTTATCTACGTAAGTGTCATTAATTGTCTTCAATACATCCATGCCTTCTGTCACTTCTCCAAATACTGTATGTACCCCGTCAAGGTAATCCAGGTTTTCCCCTGTGGTAATGAGGAACTACAAAAGAAAATACAAAACTAGGAACAGTAAACAGAAAAATTCAGGTTGTGGTGTTTTGTTAACCTTAACACACTCTCAGTGAATTCAGTGGGGAAAAAGAACACTCTTCCCATTTTTTGGAGAAGATTGCTCATGGTGAGCCAATGTACGTACAGCTCACAGCCACTGCTTGAGGAAATCTTCCTCTGCAGGAGCCTGTGGGTGCAGCTCACTGGACCCTTCTGTGAACTGGTTTGAATTGGTAACCGAGCACAAAACCAGATGGGCAGAGGAGGAGCAGAGACCTCTCTGCTGGGGAGGTTTGGTGAGCAAGACCAGCAAAGGTTGTGACTGGCATCACAGCTGATGAAAGGGAGAGGACAGAAAGCGTAAGGCTACCCCTTGTGAACTGAGCTCAAATCACCTGTTCACCAAGCAGCATTTGGCAGGTACTTTTTCATAAATTTGGCAAAAACTCCCATAGTACTATCTTTACCTAATTCTATCCAGACTTTTTTCCTTTCTTCCCACAAACCCGTCTCCTGAAAAACAGGATGCAGTAGCATTGAGAGAAGAACTAGCACACACTGATTTAGATCAACTCAAACTGGCACTGGCAAGTATCTTATCACAAATCAGATCTTTCACCTTAAGGCAAAACTGAAACTATGAAAATTGACACCAGCTGAGAATTTAGTAACAAATTATAGAAGGCACTCGGTAATGGAGGAGGGAGGAAGAGGGAGATATGCACAAATAACAGGACACAACTGCTGCACCCACACTTTACAGTCTGTGGGTAACATCCCATTCATTCTCTCTACAGCACAGTAAAGACTGGTTAGTATTTGGTGGAGGTTACACTAAGCTACACTGTACTTGTAAGGCAATTCCATGTAGCTCCTTTCTGGAATTTTTCTTTCCGAAGGAAGAAGCTGCAATAATGTTCCTGGGTCAGCATTCATTCCCACGTGCCTGCATATACACCGGCAGGCTGCATCCCTAATATCAATACAAATGTCATCTCCTTTTCCTGAATCCCCCAACCATGCCATTTTATACATACAATGCAGGGAAGCAGCATAGTTACCTGCATAGATTACAAGCTCTAGCTCAAAGAAAACCCTACCTTTTTTTAAATTGTTATTTGATTATTAAAAATCCCTCTTTTTAAAAATTAAAATATATGGATATTACAAGTGTGGCTTTTTAATTCATAAAAGTGACAACGAAACTAAAATAATAATAACAATAATAATAATTTAGAAATAATAGCATTCTATGAGCTTTAAATGTTAAAAAACCTAACAAAATAAGTAAAAAGAATTACCTACAGCATAAACTTTGTGTGCATGAACAGCAAACAGCAAAGGGAACAAGACCACTTTCAAAAACTGTTTTATACCAGCACTGGGATAAAACTGTAAACTTACATTATTACTGCACACTTTCACTTAATCATACAGGAGAAACTGTGATACAATTTCAGTTTCCAAACTAACACAAAGTCATAACCAGAAGATGTCACCATCATTTCAAAACTCCGTTTCCTTAATTTTCACTTCCATTTAACTACAGAGTTTTTTTCCTGACCATTTTATACATTAGCAAAATCACATCAAAGTATTAACATAGAGAAATAAATAAAGGAAAAAAAATACAGGACTGAGTGCTAGCAAATAAAATCAATCTAGGACAGGATTTGAATCTGAGCTTTTTAATTCCTCCATCTGTAACCAAATACCCATTGGCACCTGGAATGCTATGCAAAATATTTAGCTATGGTAGGTTTTTTAACATGCCTTTTGACTGTTTTACCAGATGATGCTTTTGACACGACAGTGTCTTTGTTCTGCAGCTTTTGTAAACGCATAGAACTTCTATTTTAGTTATTTAGACATGTACCAACACCATATGCTGACCTGTGATCCATGCTGATCACTGCCATTGTTCACCATTGACACAGTTCCCTTCTTCTTGTGCTTGATTCTGGGCACCTTTTCTGCCTCAAAAAATCTGGCTTGATCACCATACAGCTGACTAAAAAAACATATATAACAAGTATGTTACAACAAAAAGGAGTTTTTAAAAGTGAGCTAATCAAACATTGTAAAACTGTAATTGACATCTCAAAAAATTTTTACCTTTCACATTTACATTAGGCCTTCAAATAAACCTAGATTTTACATTGCACCCATGAACATATTTAAAGACCTGTACACTTTCACAGTTTATATTACAAGGAACAACAAATTTTTCTCTGGATATTTCACAGAGGCTTTTTGGGGGGTGGGAAGGGTATACTTATATATTTTTAAATACAGTTTATTTTTCTGAGGCATGAAGGAATACACATTTTAAGTAGGTTCTGCAAAAGTAAGTTATTTCACACTGTAAAAATGCAGTTATTTACATCAAAAATTTATCTCCCAAGAGAAACAGAAAACCAATACATCTATGTGGAAAATCAGTTCATCATACAGCCAGGACTACATACAGTAATTTTGGATATACAGGATACAGCAAGTTGTTGCATTCTTTTTAATTTTTTATGTCTAACCCTGCTATCACTTATTTTGTCTCACTCCATAAAGTGACATGATCAATAACCATATCTGCCCAAATTTAAGGACAGTGTTGTGTTTAAACTCATTTCGCTAAGCAGGTGTTAGCCTCTATGAAGAGAGGATTCAGATTAAACTTTGCCTGCAAGAACAGAAACTCCAGTTTCATGGACTGCAGCAGTAACAAACAGGTACAAAAGTCGAACTGACCTTCTCCATGCTAGTGCCAGACAGGATCTGACACTCTCTCCTAACACTGTGCTTCCCCATTTGTCATACCAGTAAGTCTCAGAAGACTTGTAACACACCAAAATAAACTTAATTTACTTGTGTGCAGAGACAGCTCAAGTCTGGCAAGTTTACTTACCTAGAGTTGCATCTGCTTGGCACAGTTACACTGCTTCTAGGAGCACTGGAGTGGTGGTTCATGGGTCCATGAGTTCCAGGTTTTGTATTTAAGAGGCTCTAACAGACTGACTTACAAAAGCTAACACTAGTCTAGCAACACTGTGTTCCAGCTGAACTCTTTTTATCACTGTATATTGTGTTCCCCAGCATCTGCCTGGTAATTAGTTGTGCTGTGTAATTTTAGTTCTACTTTTAATAACTACTTCAAATGAATCATATAGGACATTTGCACTTTAACTCCATCCTAGCTGTTTGAATGATTTCAACTCTTATCTCCATGACTACTGAAAACTTCTTGAACAAACAAGAAAAGTGATTTCCTGATAAACACTCAACATAAAACAAACTCAAATAAGTAAGGAGATCACTTTCTTATACACAGAGGAAATCAAGTTTAGCCTCTATGCTCCACTCATGCTCAGTTTAGTACATTTTGTTATAGTAACAAATGTATTCACAATGCAAATTCATTGTCTTCTACAGAGCATTTAGTAATGATACTTTTCTTACCAAACACATAGTTATTTCCCAGCTTTTAAACAGACAGAAACGAATGTACAAGTTGTTACCTGTAACTTCACTTCTAAGGTCAGAGACAGAACAATGTCCAGGAAAAAAACAGTGAGTGGCCAAAGGCAGCATAGACATTAAAAAGGTATCTAAGTATGAAAGCCAAAGAAGCTTATGCATCAACGTTTTTATTTCCCACCAGTAATTCTGCCCCAAGAAAGCTGAAGATAGTCTAACTGGAACTCCTCCCCTCTTACACAAATTCTCTGCTGAGATACATATATCACTTTTATAGATAAACACTTACCAAAATATGGATTCCCCTCCACGGCCAGTTCCCATGGGGTCACCAGTTTGTATAATAAAATCCCTCTGTCACAAAGGAGAACACATAAGATATTGCTTTCACGTTTGTGATTTTAAACCAAGGGAAAAACAAGGAATTGAGAATACTCACCTGTACATTATAAATAAGACAATAGTTGTAGTACTTGACTTTGCAGAGCTTCAGGAAATTCAGACAAGCTGTAAGAGATCATACCAACATTTACAAAGGAAACTCCAGATACAGTAAGAACAGATATAACAGAGATCTAGTTTCACGTGTAGAAGAGTGGTTTTGGAGCAGACTATATCGAGACTTATCAGTGTACAACCTATAAACGCTGAGAGAAATGCTCAAAGGAGACGTAACATTTCCTCCTTTCCTACAAATCATCTCTAGCGATTCAAAGAACTCTAAACACTTTCCCCCTCCCCCCTCTCCCGTTTCTTTTCAAACACTTGAGAAAGAAGCTCACGGCAGCGCTTCGATGTAGCAGGTATTACATTTGCGGCCGCAAGCGCTGACGGCACCCCCCAGCCTGTCCCGCTCAGGCCGCCACCTGCCCGCGCAAGGGCAAAGCCGGTGCCTGGGGGGTCAGGGGCGAGTCCGCTGCCGGCGGGGGCCGGGGAACGCCGGTGCCGGGGGCTCGGCTCGTACCGCGGGGCCGCTCCTCCGTGTACAGGTCGATGACCAGGTCGCCCACCGTGGTCTCCAGCAGCACCGCCATGGCTGCCCGCGCCACAGCCCGGCCCCGCGCGCGGCCCGCGCCTGGCGCGCCCTCTGCCGGCGCGGAAGACCCCGCGGGCCGTCAGGGGCGGGACGGGCTGTCCCCGCAGTCCTGCGGGCGCGGGTGGTGGAAAATGTGGAATGTCTCAAAATTAAGGCAGGATGTGCTTTGATATGCAGGATCCTTGTATACTTTCAGACAGAACAACTAGGCTCCCTCTGAGATCGAGTCCAAGCTGAGAACTAACTAGCACACTCAGTCATTCCTTAAGCACCTCCAGGGATGGTGAATGCACCGTGTCCCTGGGCAGTCCTTAGCCCAGACCATGCTCTTGTAAGCTACTGAGTCATTCTGCACTGTTGTGCCCAAGCACAAGAAGCTGGACCCACAATTATGAAAACCTGACAGACCCAAATTATGTCTTTACCACAGAGAGACATAATTCCCCCGTCTTCATCACACAGCTATTAACCATGAAGCATCTAGTTAGTAAAATCAGTGAGGAGCAGGCATCAGACAAGGACTGCAATAAGTGGAATCATTTAAAAAGGAAGATATTTGAATGTAATCCATCTGTTAAATTATGGAAGGTGCACAGAAGCAATGAGATTAAGTTAATTCTGGTTCACTAGATAGAGCTTCCCAAGCATCTGCTTTACTAAGTGCCCTTCTAGGTTGCTGTAAGGCCCCATAAATCTTGCTCAAGGAGGGCAGGCAGCCCACTCAGTCTCTTGTGCCACGTGCTGGTAAGAGCCACACATTACAAGAGCAGGGACATTGCCAGCTTGCAGTTCAAATGAGCACCTCAGGTGCTCTGGTGCCCAGGGTGGTGGAAGAATCCTGACAGCAGAGGCATGGGAGGATGTGCTGACACGCTGATGAGCTGTTCAGGGCAACTCACATCCACAGAGCTCACATCTGATACAGCTGATGTATTCCAGTGCCTGCGCTGTGCTCTACAGCATGCTGGCAGGGTGTAGTTAATCATAGGAAACGCTACAAACCCGTATTTTTCTGAGGCATGTGCAGACTTTGGCTGGTGCCTTACAGGCCCACAAGCATGTGTGGTGTTCTTTGTTCTGGTGCTGCATGTGGTCATAGTGTACTCTCTCAGGCTGTATACGGGTGCTTGCCTTTCCCTATTCTTCAAGTTTCCCCTTGGAGGCTATGCATTGTTTTCAAACAGGATTTGTCACAAGCTGAAGGAAGCCACTTCTTTTCAAAATTGGTGTAGTATATATCATACTTATATGTCAAGCTCAGCATCTGAAACAGATAAGTAAACACAGTGTATTATAAGCAAGGGCTTCATCTGCTAGGGTTTCGTCCAGAACCCACTTAAATTTGATTTTTTTCCCTAGGCATTTAAAGAAAATTATTTTGCAGGCAAAAATAATAATAAAAATAAAAAAATCAATATGAAGTCTAACATCGATTCATTGTCTGTGACATGCTGTGCCACATTCCCAAATCAGTGTGAAAAAGCCAGATAGAGGGTTGATGTTGAAACCCTCTCTCCCCTCTCCAAGCTGTGAGCAGGTAAGGAACACCCTCTAGTCTGCAGCCTCCTTGCCAGCAGAGCACAGCAGATGGGCTGTCACCCAGGTTCCTGGAGGCTTGGCTGAGCTGAGATGGGCCACAGCAGGGATGGAATAATGGGATGGGCTGGGATGGGCAGGGCCAGCACAGGTGTGCCAGGGGCAGACGTCTCATTGCTCACCTTGGCCACAGGGTTTGTTTTTGCCCCAACTCCTGAGCACTGCCTGGCAATGCAAGGGAAACAGTGCTCAGGAAAGGCCAGGAGGGAGGCTTGGGCCCGCAAAGGCCTTCCCTTCCAGAGCCACCGAGGCCCTGGCTGGAGGACAAGTATATCTGAAGGGGCAGCGAGGACCTGTGGCCAGGCTGTGCAATGGGGAGCCTCAGGCAGAGCCTCCAGGGCTTTCCTGGAGGAAATGTGGGGGCACGCTGGGTGAGCCACAGGGAGAGCTGCCATCCCTGGCCCCTGGGGTTCTGGACACTGCAGCCCTGCAGGGGCCAAAGGGACAGAAAGGTAGAGGGACTCAAGGGTTTTACCCATGGCACAGGTCACAGAATCATCTGTGTTGGAAGGGACTCAGAAGGATCATCGAGTCTGACTCTTGCAGTGAATGGTCCATGGAGGAATGGAAGCCACATGGTGCTGAGGGCCCTGCCCTTCATGGGGGGTGGGCACCGGGACACAGCCTGGGGGCAGTGTGGCCGTGTGGGCACAGCCTGCAGATGGTGACTGGTGCAGCTGAGGACACCCGGTGTCACCCAGAGCAGCTGTTGGACCTGCTGGTGTCCAGAAGCCTTTGGAAGGTTCTGGAAGGCTCTCTGTGGTTTTGGCAGTTGCCACAGCAGTTGCTGCTGCAGTGGAAGGCTGCACTTCCAGCCAGTGCCTGTGCTCTGGCTGTAATGGTAAGTAAACCTCATCCCCTTGCTCCATTCCCCCAGGCCACACTGGCTGTACTGCTGAGACCTGGGCTTGACCCCAAACCGGGAGCCTGAGGAGGTGTTCTGGCCATACATGGCCCCATGGGCACCACTGTGGGGTCGAAGCTGATGGGAAAACTGAGGGTGTTACATAGCAGGGCCTGGTGCCAGCAGGAAACCCATGGAGAGAGCCTTGCTGGCTCGGGACAGCCCTGTGCCTCCCACTCTCTGAGCCTGGGGGGCATCTAGGAAATTGCCACCATGTGCATGGCCTCTACTCAGATTACTGTTGGCCCTTTGCTTTTGGCCACCATCAGAGGCAGGGACTGGGCTAGAAGGACCCCTTGCATGTGCATGACACATTTTTATCAAAAATAAGGAAACTTGAAATATGAATTTTACTCATTTTTTGTGAGTTCTCTTAAGACTCTTTGCTGTCTTCATCTCTGGTGAAGATAGGGCAATAGCGAGCTGTAGCCATAAAAATGAGATTGTGATACCACTTCAGATGGAAAAGATTTATATCCATGAAATCTAAGCAATAGGGAAATCTGTGCAGCTCAGCTCCTAAGTGTGAAATTCTGCTTGGCAGGCTGCGAGTTTTAAGGTGGAAGAAGAAAGAATGATTTCTTTCAGATTTTTTTTTTTTGGTCTGTAAATAAGGACATTTAAAGGCATGTAAATAGAGTAATTTTTTTTTTCAGTTTTATTGGGACCCTTGAGACCCATGACACAAAGGTTACTCTTAAACTCAAGGACTGACAAAATGACACAACCAAGGTCACTACTGTACATTAAGATGTGCACTGTAAGGTACAGTACATTAATAATCAAAGTTGGAGACTATACTAGATGAGCCCCAACACTGCATCAATCAGTTCAGAGCTTTCACAGTCCACCTATGAGTTCTGAGAATCAGAGACTTTCTCTTCTGCAGTGATATTTGCCTCTTTTTTCAGCTGGCTTCCCAATTAACCAGGATTTCTCTAGCTCAAAAATATAAACCTTTTTTTCTAATGATTTTTCTTTAATTTTAGTTTAATTGCTGTGTCTCTAGGTTTCTGAGACTTTCCAATTTTTAAGATGCTAGGAGACTTTCTAGGTCAGAAGATTGGCCCTAGCTTTATCACACCTCAGTGCTGGATGTAGTAAAAAATCCCTAACACTAGAAGTGAAAAAGCAGAACAAAACAACCCCCACTCATCATATAAAGTAAAGGAAAAAAAATTATTTAGAATCTGCTTCTACAGAAGGCCTCACTCCTCCTATAATTAATAACAATAACTTTCAATACAATTAATAACTTTCAATAATACAATTAATAATCTTTCAAATAACTTGCTGATAATTGATATAATTATTTCTAATTATTCTTGATTAGAATCCTGGAACTGGGTGATTACATCTCAATGTATGTGTCATAAATGCAGGAGATATGGCCTAGATAAGGACAAAATGTAATTTTATTTTTCAGTTAATTCTTTTTTGCTAGATAAAAGGAATCAGAAAATTTGATTTTCATGATCCTAAATGGAGGCTTACTGACCTTGTTTTTATTACATTTCTTTTTGTAAATTAAGTAGCAGAACCTCTTCAGTTATGGAGGTTAAACTCACTGTGATTTTTAATGTTAGCAAGGCTAAAAAACACCTTAGAGTTGTGTGATTGACATGCAAATAACGTCAGTGTGTATGTTTCCTTTCTACAAAATGAAGTCTGTAGTGCTAAGATGAGTAGGTTATTCCTAGGAGAATATAACCATTGGAGAAGTAGCACTTCATTAAAAGTTAATTTCT
Source organism: Nicator chloris (assembly GCA_013400495.1). Taxonomy (NCBI): domain Eukaryota; kingdom Metazoa; phylum Chordata; class Aves; order Passeriformes; family Pycnonotidae; genus Nicator; species Nicator chloris. The sequence continues at coordinate 14,167 of WAAE01010548.1, forward strand.
CTCGGGATACAAATTTAAATTTCATGTTTCCTTCTCCTGTACATTCAACTATGTCCTTATGATTGTTTAGCATTTTAGATAACACTTAACTTAAGAATTAACTGTAGATAATACTTAAATGACAAATACATTCCTGTTTATTAATTTTCTCTGAGGTAACAAAGAAAAATCTCCGTGTGCATTTACAAACATGTAATCACATTTTAATTTCTGTCCACTTTTATTGTAAGCATATCAGGCTGCACAAGTGAAGCCCTTCAGGAAGGTGAAAATAGATGAGATCTGCTGAAACTCCTTTTGCATTCTCTTTCCTCCAGAGGCCTTTCCAATGTGTACAACGGCCCCTTCACAAAAGCTCATCTGTCTAAACGGAACGCATTGAGTCAAACCACAACGCTCATTAGGAGGTGGATACCAGGGCTACTTCTACTCTGGTGGGAGAGGATCAGCAAATGAACAGAGAGGAATACAACATGCTAGAAAATAGTGTCATGACCTCTGCTGGCAGAGGAAAGTTCTACACCGATTTTAAGGCTCAAAGTAACAAAAACTTGGCTGCAAAGCACTTTATGCAAAGAGGTTTCTCACTAAGTCATGCTAACCAAGAAGACAAAGTACCCACTTCTGAAGCCTCTGATCCCCTTAAAGTTACTGAAGAACCTCAGGCACAGATTTTAAAACCTGATCTAGAGATACCACATCAAGCCAAAGTCACATCAATACCGCTATCTTTTTTCCCATCTAAACTACAGCAACTACTGTTAGCTGCAGTGAGAAGGGTCTTTGAAGCAAGGCAAGCTACAGAAACACAATCTGTAATTTATATATGGCCAGTAATAAAGATGCAAGAGAGTTCCAGATCCTTCTGGCACAATTTTTCAAAGTCTTTAATACCAAGCAGCCCAGACTTAACTAGACACTGTTCTAATCCTGACATAATTGAACATGAGAAATGTTCCCAAATAACCCCAGTGAAAGAGCTTGCACAAAAAGAGCCAGATGGAAAGACAGCAAGATCCTATCCCCTTATTGTAAAGTCATCTAACAGCGCTGTTTCAGAAATTTTAAGGTCACTCACCAATACCAAGAATAAGGATTACAAGAATATGTTAACACTTTCATCTATTAGTCCTATTGGAGAGCAACCAGAAATTCCTGTCTTTAAGGGAAATGCTCTAATGATCTATAATGGTCAAGTCTACCTTCTATATGTAATGAGGCATGAAGATCTGGCAGCAGAAATGAAAACATTTGGCCACCATATGTTGGTTATGAAGACCATCGTTTGGCTCATTACGTGTCGTTCTGTCCGTAAACTCACATTCCAAGTTTCACATCCACTGCTGTTGAGAGAGGATGCTGTGAAACAGAACATAAAATGTCTTACAACCTGTGCTACCCCCACACCCCAAAAGAAAACACCAAATGAAACACATTTCTCTTCACACAAGATGACTACAACGTCTCAGCCCGAGAACTGCTTCCCTCTTGCTCGGAAAAGGCAGCAGGTGGTAACCCATGTTGATCAGGTGAGCATCTGTGTATGAACAGTAAATTGCTCTCCTCTCAGACATAGCTGAATGCAAAGTGCACTCTTCAGAATATTGATAACAGGCTGTGAAAGATGAGTGACCTGTTTTTTTTCAGTTTTTGTGGAGAAGTTAAATGAAATTCAGCAGATACAATCACTGTAGAGGAAATCAAATTCAGGCTTGCAGGCCTATAAGACTTTACTGTTAAAAATTATATAATTACACAATGCTGAGAAAAAAATACATCTTGAGATATACCGAGATTTTTCTAGTATTTGAACAGGATAAAAGCATTGCAGTCCATTGCTATTTAGAGAACACTAGGGCAAAATTTGATATAATAGCATGGTATTTCCCAAGGGAGAAGACTGGATTTCTGAAAACAGGTGACGAGTGCCACCATGATAATTTTTAAAGTAACAATGGAAGAATAGAGAAGGGCTGGCATGCAAGATCCCTCCTGAATTAAATTCTTGCAAAGCCACATCCCCAAAGTATTTGAGACTGTAGGAAAAAAGCTGTGAAAATAAACTGGGGTGGGAGGAAAAAAAACTACTCAACACTCACTTCCTGATAGTCAAGTTCTACTCTTTCCCATTTCAGTTCCTCAGCAAGACTGCATTCCCATCCAAAGAAGATTTGCGAAAAAGAAGCAATGAACAAGCACATTGGGATAGGGACAAGGAAATAAGACAGAAATTTGGTCTTGTCAAAGGTATAAGAGTTGTTCTCAACAGGCTAAGTGCCTCTGAGCTTAGGAAGTTGACTGTCAAACCTTCTGCACTTAAAAAGAAAGGTAACTGTTAGGACAGAGAACTGAGGGAAGTGTCACACATACCTCTCTGTACACAAATATGGAGTATACTTCACCTTGAAGTATTTATTACACAGCATTAGTATAATTTTCAAAATATTTGAGCATTTAACCCCATAACACTAAACATTTTCTGTTAGAGAACCTCACTAAAACTACTGCTAAAATGTCAGGATTTGGTGCTTCACCCCCTCCCCCAGCACTTTCTCCAAAAACTGCAGATAAAATGCCAGCTACTGCTGAAGTCTTTTCAGACTCTACCTTCTCTTTGGCACTCATACAGCTGCAACTGAAAATAGAAAATTACCTGCTGACCTCTGACTGGTAGCAATGGTTTGCATTCTGTCTGTGCCAACATGTGTCTCATAAGCAGAAACAGGAAGCTCTTCATACTTGTGCTGGGCTCTTTCTGGTTTGAGCATTGCTATTCATTTCAAGGGAAGGTGCCAGAAGCACAAGCCACATGTTTATAGTCATTGATCTGCTTTTGAGAAAGTCTTGCCCTATGGCTTTGCTTAGAAGTATTATTTGGCAGTTTTGCCTGGTATCATCAGAGCCCCTGGGCATAGGTGTTTGCTTTCTCTAATCCCTGACGTTTTCAAACTCTCAGTTCAGATTCATCTCTTGTGTCCACTTTGTATTTTTCTACAACAAAGCTCTTAAGATTTTTTCAGCAGGTAGATTGGGCATGAATTTCCAGAATCCTGTATCATTTCAGTATACCTTTGTTCAAGTTGTTACTCTGCAGAAAATTTTCTCATATTTAGCACTAAACTTCCCTTTCTGTTAACTGCATTTTAAGCCATCATCACCCAGCCTTTCCAAGATCTTTGAGAATGGTCTGTTTTTGTTGTCTCTGAATGAGAGCATCATTGGTGTACCCTCAGCATTCATGAAAATATACTATATTTTCTTGTGAAATATTTTGAGGTCAGGTGAGCAAAACTCTCCAAAGAATATATTAAAAAAACACAGGTACAACTCCTGGATTAGGGTTTGGTTTTTTTTTTTTTTTGCCTCTGTGCCAGTACTCAAATGAAAGTAAGAAAATTAGTATTGGCTGTCATTTCTCCTAAAATTTCCGTCCCAGTAAATATGCCAAGGCAGACCCTTAGGATAATCAAATTTTTATGGTGTTTCTCCATCTGTACATGTTATAATTTCTCAACATTGCGTTCCAGAAATCAAATAAGATCAAATACCCAGCAAAATATTTCATGTTTGGCAGTTTTATACAAATGCTTCCACTTGCTGGACTGCTACTGAGAAGTTTCAGTTACACCAGTGTTATTAGTCGTTCTCATTAACCTGAACTGTTACTGTGACTGCTTTTCAATATTTTCTGCTGCCATGTCTTTTCCTTTGCAGATTACATTCATTTTGTCACATTCTTTCATTTCACACAGACTGTGTTCTTTGCATGTACAGTCATTCAAGTAATAAAAAGATGCTACATCTCTATGTTGTTGCTCCTCATTTCAATCCTGCTCTGGATTCTTTCATGAAAATTGAGTTCATGTAGAGGTTGTGACAGTGGGATTAACCTACGTTTGTTGAGTCTTGATGGAGGACCCTTCAAATCCAAGTGCTCCTGGCTAAAGGGAACACCTGTACAAAATGTTTTGTTTTAGATGCAAGACATGATTTACAAGAATAATAATAGCTATTATCAAAGAAATTGGAATATCCAGTAAAAAAAGCATCGTGTTCCAACACGGAATGAAATGGAGGAATAAATGGTAAGGATATAATTAAATACATAATATATCTACTACTCAATACATAAACAACAGCTAGTATTCAAAGAGCAAAGAGGTTGATAGAGCAAGAGAAGTGTGGTAAGTAGGTTATGTCCAGAGGGGAAGAGAATGACAGATCCTAAAAGGTTGTGGAATGTGGAGATAGGGGTGCAAGAAGTACAATTTGTATGTGAACAGCACATACAAATGATGATACAGAAATTACAATGTAGCACAGAACCAATGCCTAAATTGTTTACCTGATTTTGGTATTCAATATGATTATTAATTCCAGTGGATGGTAGTGTGCTTCATCAAAATCCTCTGGCTCAGTCCTGTTACCAAAATACATAGGAGCAGAAGGCAAATGCAGTCACATACCTTTGTTGGGAGATCTAAGAAGCATCTTGAGGGAAGGGTCCTTCATTTCCAATCACATGATGATAAGGTTGCTGAACTTAACAACCATTACAGCTTCTCAGTTCCCCCTTTTGGCCAGGGCCAAAGCTGCTTCCACCTTCTACAGTTCCTCCTCCCCTACTGTATAGAAGGCCTCTGTCCTCTCCCACAGGAGCCACCACCCTCACCACTTTGCAGGAGACTCCTGCTCTAAGAATGGCTGCTATAAATGTAGGAAAAGCCAGGTGAAAATCGATTGTCTGCTAATATGACCCAACCTTTGCTTCTAATTTTGACAGAGTAAATTCCCTTCCAACTATGGTAGTCAGATTATTTGTTTCTGGAACTATATGCAACACCATCTTTTAAAACCTAGTCTGATTTACCCAGTTATTTAGAGAGAAACATTGTTAGGAAACACATTAGGACTTTAAATGTAGGTAATTCCCTCCTGTGCTTCTCATTAGATCAATCATTATAATCCACTATCTTTATATATTTCCTCTGTGTACAGAAACTCCACAAGTCAAGATGTACAAGCATCCTGAGTTTAGATGAGAGGATGAAGTCATCCAAGTTAGAACAGAGGACAGCCAGGAAAGGGGGTTTCCTGCTCACAAGAAACTTCATCTTTTCAGAATTTGGTTTCAGTCTGAATTAGATGAAATCTTTTTATCCTTCCCAGTTCTCCAGTCAGCAGGAAGCTGCTCAGACACTGGAATGGCTCAGCTAAGCTCCCTCTAATACCAACAGCAAAGCCAGGTATCAGCATCACTGAAGGCTGGGGCTTCCCAGACTCCCTGACTCCTTGGCCAGTCTCCCTGGGGATGGCTGTGGGGTTACCTCAGGACTCTGGACATTCAGCAAAAGTTCACCAAGTGCAAGAAATTTTAGACTCTAAAACATGGATTCTATCAAGTAAAATTTGTTCCATGAGGAAACTTTAAACCTAATCTTTTCATCTGTAAGCTCTGTGTAAGGCACTGCTTTCCATAACGCAAAGGAGAAAGGCAGTGGGTACGGAACCATTTGTGCAGTCGTGATAGCACTAAGAACAACAGGAATTGAAGTTTCAGTTTACGGAAAGTCCCGCAACATACTTGAGTGTCAGGAATCTTTTTCTGGTCTCTCTTCAAGTGTGATGTTTTGAGAGTGGCTGAGCTTCAGCTGGCTGCACTCCAAAACCACTGTCCCATATGAGACAGTGCCCAAAGACATCTTACTGTTTCTTTTGCCCCTTACAAACACAAGAAACTTCTCCACTGCTCCGGGTGGAAACCATGGCAAGATGCTCCTTTTGTACAGGGTATACTTTGCACCCAGCACAAGAGGGGTCCTTAGCACTCAGCTGACACTAACAAGAAGAAAATATAAATAATACCTCCCCCCACCAATGAAACCATTATCAACAGAGATAATTCCCTAACAGGTGCTTATTCAGCTATATTATTTTGGAGATATAAGGGATTTTTTTGTTTAATTAGCAGTCCAGCTCTGGGGTAAGAATAATTTTCATTGGTATGAGAATGAGGTCTTGCAGATTGCATCTCTCACCCCACTTCCTCTTCTTTGTGACCTTACCATGCCAGACACTAACTCACCATGCTGGAGATGTATGTTAGAGCGGCAAAATATCTACTCATCTTTAGGCAGTTTGCCACCATCTGTCACCAAGCCCATTTCAGAGACAACTGCAGAAAGTTGGAACAGAAAGTAGATTTAAAACCACATTACACATGGGAAACAAATGCTATCCGGGAAACCTTTTTACAGGTCTAAATTATAAATCATTCCTTGGAAGAATTTTTATTTTGGAGAAGTGTTTGGTGAGATACTGCATTTGACCACGGACAGCTGGGCTGTTTAATCATTTAGTATAATTTACTTCCATAGCAACTTATTTAATCCACTCTGTGTATCTGACTTCATATCTTCAGTGGAAAAGAAGAAGTAACATATATACATATATATGTGCGTGTGTGTATAAGTATGTTAGAATTATATATAATAATGCATATTTATATATACAAGTATGCACACAAAAAATCTGCAATGTCTGATGTGATTAGATCTTCTCATCTTACAATAAAGAAAATACAAGAACAGAATTAACTTGGGTCACAGAGGATACTGAAATTTCAAGGGCAAGAAGAGCTCTTATGTTAATAAAACATTTATTTTCAGATGTTGCATTTCAGATGTTGCATGGAGTCAATGCTACATAAGGGATGGGGACAAGAGTGAGTCTGAGTAATCTGGTTTGATTTTCCACAGTAAAAAGTGATAGAAATGAATGCCTCAGCTGTTGCAAAGCTAACTTGGTTTCTCAATAAGCTCTTAGTGATACATGGAAATATATATCAGTATTTGTATTTCAGGATAATATTCAACATGATTCAGTGTAGCAAGACACTGTTCACACAGATAGATGTAAGAAAGCCAGTATATGAAGAACTAATGGAAAAAGGAAAAGCTGTTTGAAGGACAGAATACTATAAACTCAGAAAAGCACCTAATGAAATATTTAAGGATGTATTGAAACAGAATAACGGGAGCAACTCTTGCTTTTTCTATTAAAAACTTAATGTGTCCTTCTGCAGTCTGATCACAGCCTTTTTGGAGTTGTTTGATTTGAACAAAAACCCCCAGCCTGCAAGCAGAGGTAGTTTCAGACATGAACACCTCTGGCTGCTGAGCCCAAGAGACTTAGATAGCAACATAAAACATCCATCATGCTGGTGCACACAGCCAAGTGTGCATGTGAGGGGAGAGGATTTACATTTCTCAGAAGGATCCATGGACCTAACACTTGTCCACAACCACTTATAGGCAACTCCAGTGGCTCCCTCTGGACCACTATTTTCTAAGTGTGGTTCAACCTTGTGTTTGAGAGATCCTCTTTAAAACGAGAGGAAAATTTACACTTGGTGCTTGTCCTCTATTAAAAATGATGCTACTTGGGCACAGTAGAAACTAAAGTGACACTATCCTATGCATTTGCTCCAAAGGTCTTCATTATGGACAAACTGATATGAGATATTGACAATATGAAGGATCCATATCAGAAACCTAGCACTGAACTACCCAGATATCAATACTCTGAGTCATTTGATCCTTATGTATGGGCTCCCTGAGGTTACCAACAGGAACCATTCAATATTCCAATGTATGGGCTCCCTGAGGTTACCAACAGGAGCCATTCAATATTCCAATGTATGGGCTCCCTGAGGTTACCAACAGGAGCCATTCAATATTCCACTATTGCCAGCTACCACATCTACCCTGTTTAGCTATGCCTTTTTATAGGATGAGACTTTCATCAGATCTCAGATCTGCTTTACCTAATCCTTAATTTAAAACACGGAAAAAATCCTCTGCAGCAGTATTTCCTATGCAGGATTCTTACTGCTCTGAGAGTCTCCCTTGCAAACACTGAAGTGTCAGGGCAAAGGCCATTCTCTGGTGCTGGCAGCCACTGCATGGCTAGAATCACCAAGACTAACAATTGCAGATCAATTCCTGACCTCGGCTCTTGTCAGCTGCACTGTGAAACTGGCACTGCATTGCTTCTCAAGATACTGTTCAAAAGAGAATAGGGACCCTGAAAGCATACAGGTAGTGAAAGTCACCTGCTTTCCAAATGCAAGTGTTTTTCTCTCCCTCTCTCTCACCTGGCCATACACAGAACTTAAGAAAACAGGGCTCTGGACCTCATCATCCCCAGTTAGATTCCTGAAGTAGACAGTTTTGAGTATCTGCTAATGTACACGTTTGGGCTATGATTTGCAGTAATCCCATATCAGTCCACAGCACTTGTCAGCATTTTTATATCCAATAAATTGTTTGCATTTGTCCAGAGCCTCATTCATAGGACATGAGTATGAGCTGAGCTCTGCAATGCATTTGTTATGCAGCCAAGTACGTGATATGGCTCAGGGGCTTGGCCAGCCTCCCAGGACTTGTTTAAGATCACAGAACTCAGTAGAACCACCAAAAATAGTTATCTGGGGGTCCCTCTTCGAAAATAGCTCAGCAACATCCCTCTCTTTTGCATACATTTTTCTTGGCATTTTTCCTAACATCTTAGAAAATACCCTAAAAAAAGATTTCTGAACCAAAGTAACAGTCTTGACACTGTAGAGAAGGAATCTAATCTTTGGTGCTAAACCAGCACACCTTTATGCTTAGGCTTTTTTTTCTATAGTGTTTGGATTTGGACCTGTCTAAGCCTTAGACATTGCTGCCAAAATAATTTCAAAAGGACTTCAAGTCCTGAGAGCCACAGTTCCTCAGTACCTGAATGGGGGTACCTTAAAAGTCCAGATTTTCATTAAGGACAGAACAATTTCCCACTAGGGACCAGCCCTTTTAAACATCCACCTGAGAAAAGAGGTATTCAAGGAGTCCCAGTCACTCTTGGTAATTCTGGGACTGCTCTCGTGATGAGGCTTTCAACCCTGAAAGAGAGCTTGAGTCTCTTGACCCTTCTGTCACAAGGGTCAAACAACAAAGCTGCCAGCTTCACAGGGACATGTTGAAGCTATTTTTAAAATCCTCTACTGTCTGTCAGTTATAACACCCTTTTTGAAGGTTAAAATAGAAACCTGTCTCCAGTATCTACAAACCAAAACCAAATGGATCCTTTGGGCATTGTTTGGCACATTCTTGGGAGGGAGCCAGGAAAAGTCTGGACACGAAGCCAAAGACATCTTATCTGAAAAGAACTGAACTACACTGGACAAAATACTTTAAAGCCCTATGTGGAAGGAAAACCACTATTAGGATCATATTTGGTCAAAGAGTAGCTTTAATATCCATATTTGCAGAGCAAGGGATGCTGTTACTTCTCACCAAGGCACCAGCACCAAGATCTGTACCCATAGTAGGAGGATTACTAAAACCAGCAAACCAGAGAGCAAATGTTCTACCAAGTCAAACATCAGACACAATAAGATAAGAAAGAAATTTTGTCCCATGATTCCAGACCACAAGAAGAACACTGCTTTTGTTTCTCAAAGAGATAATAGAGGAAATTGCCTAGTAACAGCAACATCAATTCTGGTTTTCCTGTAGACAGAAAACATAACACATTGCACCTTAGAAATGATAACAAAAGAGCAGATGACAGGAAAGGAAGATCCAATAATGTTTTTCCCTTTTTAACATTTGCCTAGACCTTGAGTTCAGCTCCTTGTGTTGTCTCTGTAGGACAAAAAGCTTCTGAACCACTGGTACAGAAGGAAACAGAAAGTCAAAGATGTACTTGCAGGGACCTTGACCAACAGGTTGCCAGCTCACACCAGCTTTTCTCAAAGAGTCACTGATTTATTTTTGGCTTTACATCTTGTCAGAAGCACCAATCTGAGCAACCCTTGCTGAAAAATACTGAGAATTTAGGTCTCAAATTCTTGTAAAATTTAAAATGCTAGGAGCACTTACCATGTGAAAGAACTTAAACACTACTGAGGATACCCCACTATAGCTCAGCTCTTCCATATGGTTGAAAATTTAACTAATTAATATTGAGAGCTATTTTAAAAATCTTGAAATGAAAGATGGAGTACTCAAGAAAAGTATAACTGGTGCACTTGACTCCAAATACTTTATGCTTAAAGAAACTATTCCATCACAATGAGCTGAACACCAGGCATACAGGTAAAGGTAAGAAAGAGAGAAGAGATTTATTGAGTCTAACTGAAGTTTCTTTTGCAGAAGAGTCATTTTAAGATAAAAATCTGAAGCTCTGGCACAAAACAGCCATGTAATCTCTGGTTTAAAAGTAACATAACTAATTTCTAATCCCTGTGGCTACACCAAAAAATCATCAGAGTTATGATCTAGGTTCAATATAAGGGTTAAAAAATCAAGAGACAAAGAAAAAGAGCTGAAACTACATATAAACTCTAGCCAATCAACGGAGAAATACCACTGCTGACCTTTGAACTCATCCCAGCATTTTGAGATAAGTTTATAATCTGAGTCTTATTAGTGGGTGAGTTTGGACCAAAATCAGAGATACAGCACTAAGCATCCCCCTAAACATAATAATACTGCAGCTAGCTTTTTGGTATAAAGATTTATGAATTCAGAAATTTAGTTACTGAACACACAATTTCTTCAGGCTTATCCACAAGAGTGGGCTTGCTCCTGTGTCACAGGAACAGATATACACAGACTCAGAGTTGCAGAAGGAAAGAAGGAAGCACAAGATTCCCTATCTGTAACTATCCGTGTTCAGGAAGCATGCAAACATTTGGATGGCTCTTTTAAAATCCATTAAATTGGCTGGCTGAGCCTGAATGCTTGAGGGCTCTTCAAAACCTCCTGACTATTTTCACTTACAGATAACCCTCACGAAAATGTGTATTTAAGATAACTATGCATAATACTATAGACCTTCAGAGGCTTTCGCAGTGTGACAAATAAGACCTCATTTTGCCAAGTCACATTTTTTCCCTAAGAACATCATGCTGCAGTTTCTCTTCCTATTCAGTTAGGATGCTTAAATAAATAAATCTCAATCCCTCTAGCACTGTATAATTCATATTTAAATTGTTAGTCTACAGGTAAGTTGACCCTCACCTCCACAGTAGCTCACAGATCCAGCTGAAAGCAAGTCTCATAGCACTTGCAAAAAGTAGATGCCTGCTTTTGGCTATGTTGTTGAGTCCCTGGGACACACTGGAGTGTTTGAGAGCGCTTGCAGAGCAGATCACATCAATACAGAGACAACGGATACGTGAGAATTCAGCAACACAGCTGCAGACCTTGGGCTTTGGAAGAGGCTGTGAATGTGGCAATAAAACTGGACTAGATAAGATATGGAAATCTGAGTTTGTGCTTTAATGTTCAGGGCCTTACAGGATGCCTGTAAGAGTCGGCTTTGGACATTCAAGCAGGTAGAAATAGAACAATAATTCCCTGTGGTCCTTCCATTTCTGTATCAGCAGGATCCTCTGAGTACTCCAGTCTCTATACAAAATTGCTCTATCAGTTCATTAATTATGTGCATGTAAGAAATACTTCCAAGGAAAAGAAAGTAAGAAGGAATAGATTCCACATTTAGGTCTGAAACTGGGTATTTTGCTGCAGAAGCACATGTAAGTGCTATGCAGACACATTAGACATCCCATTCTCTCTACTTCCAGAAAATGTGACACATTTACATTATTAGTTAGCACATGCTAACTAAAGTCTGGGTTTTTGCTCACTCTTAGCTCTCACAGACATTAGAGCCATAACTGATCACCAGGCTTGCTGGGAATTCATCTTCTTTGGCTTGCCTTCTTAACAGGTATTCACTTTCCTCTCAAGATACTGCCATAGGAGTTTATGAACATGAAAAGAAACCTCCTCTCCCTGCGAGCAGGGCTGCTGATACCTGGGTGGAGCCACTCTTTTGTACTTCATCTGCAGTGAGAGGTGACACAGGAAGCAGAGCACTGGTGTAGCCAGGTTCTCTCTTCTCTACATAAAGTGGATCACAGATCTTTCTACTGAATCTACTGGGCAGAAGGCAGAAGGAGGGTGTGGAAGAACTGATATGCTTCCTGAACAGCTTTGGAAAGCCCCATGCTTGACCACAGTTCCAAAGAAACATTCTGTGGTCTCCACACATCCTCCTGTCTCCTACAGGCTTTGTTGCTGTGCTGTCCATGCTGTTTCTTTACCCTTCAAATTATTCCTCTTTTCCTTCATCTTCTTAAATACGACTCACCATACTGAGTTATGCCACTACATCAGTTTTGTGGCACAAATCCTCCTTCACTCAGGCTTCCTCAGTCTGTCACCTCACCTCTACTCAAAAGACCTTAAGCTAGACCCAGCTACTTATCCAGCCTGTGGGCTTACCTGCCCTGATGCAAAGATCAAATCATAGGGATGAGCTGTACCCAAACCATTCCAGCGTAGGCTCAAGACCTTTCTCAAAGTTCAGAGCTCTCTCTTATGAGTCCCTCAGAGCCAAGTCTACTCTGCACAATAAAATTTGTGCAGCCACGTGGGGGAGCTTGTGCTGCGGCTAACACTCATCACTTCCAGATCAAGAGAAAAGGACAGCTCAGCAGCATTAAGGACTGCAGCCACTGGAAACTCTGTTCTGGAGAGGCTGGTTGAAAAACCTGACACATGCATAGATAGTGCACACACACTTTATTAAAGATGTTCCTTTTCAAAATTATCTTGGGTGACAGTCATGGACTTTGCCTTGACAAAGCAGACAAATCCATAGCTTATAAACTGTAACTCATAAAAATGTGCAACTGCCAGTTTCCCTTAGCCAGGTAAAATAATAGAATTTAAATTGGAAAAGACCTGTAAGATCCTTGAGTCTATCCATTAACTAGAACTGTCAAACCCACCATTAAACCACGTACCTAAGTGGCACATCAACTAGATCATGATCAGAATGATAGATCAAAGAAAACGAGAATTCCTATATTTTAAAGGGATAAGTAAAGCCAACAAGTTCCAGACTCCCACTGACATGATTTATAAACACAGCCACCAGACTGGAATCAACTTTACTCCTTGCTCAGCCGTGTTTGTCTGCAAAGCCATCTTGCTGAAGCACAAGCAGGTGAACTAGCAATCCAAAAGGCAAGGAACCTGTCTGATCATATTTACCAACTAAGATGGACTTGGAGCCTGCTTTAAACCCCTTAAAATCACAACTGTGCCTCAGAGACAAAACCAGAGTTAAAGCTCAGCTCTCAAGTCATTCAGAAAATAAGCAATCTGGTAGCCTGAGGAGATGAAAAATGACAGGGGCGGGTGGTTGTATTTTGACTGCTGAGGGCAGTGCAGCCTGGAGCTACACTCCGGAACCACTGGGCAGGGGAGCGAAAGACCTCTCACAGGGCCCTGCGCTGCCCTGTAGGCAGAACACCTGGCAGCGCGGGTACCCCGCCTCGCGGCAGCGCTCCGAAGGCAGGCAGCTGCGCGGCAGCCGGGAGCCGTGCGGCAGCCGGGAGAGGCGGGCTCAGCAGCCGCGCGTCTCCCGTTGGCTGCGGCCCCGCGGCCGGGCGGGGCAGTCCCGGGCCGTGCGAGGCGCGGGCGCGGCGGGCGCAGCGGCGGCCCCGAGGCGGGAGGATGCGGGCGGCGCCCGGGGCACAGCCGGACCGGCCCTTCAAGCTCAGGAAGAGTCTCGGTAGGGGCGCCGGGGGCGCGGAGGGGCTGCGCGGGGCGGAGGGGCTGCGGCACACGTAACACTTCTCTCCTCTCCTCTCCTCTGCCCCGCAGCCACCCGGCGGGAAGAAGTAGCAGGGATCCGAGCCAAGTTCCCGACAAAAATCCCGGTAAATCTCTGGTTTGTTATCGGAGGTTGTTGCCGCTGTTTAAGGAAAGAAGCGTGTGAGGGGAGGGAAAGGGACCTGGGTATTTTAGGTTTTGCTAAGTGTGACTCTAATTAAAACAGGTAATTGTTGAGAGATACCATAAAGAGAAATACCTTCCTCTCTTGGACAAAACCAAGTTTCTGGTTCCCGAGGAGCTGACCATGGCACAGTTCATAACCATCATCAGGTGGGTAGTGGATACTGGTGGGCTGGAGCTGCACCTGGGCTTGGCTGCTGTTCCCCAAGAAGGTGTTTCCTTCAGGAGAGTGCTGCTGGGCATATCTTGCTTCCTTTGGTGGGTAGGAGGATAAAGGTGTTTGTAATGTAATGACTTCCCTCTCTGGCAAGTNAGAGGCTGGTTGAAAAACCTGACACATGCATAGATAGTGCACACACACTTTATTAAAGATGTTCCTTTTCAAAATTATCTTGGGTGACAGTCATGGACTTTGCCTTGACAAAGCAGACAAATCCATAGCTTATAAACTGTAACTCATAAAAATGTGCAACTGCCAGTTTCCCTTAGCCAGGTAAAATAATAGAATTTAAATTGGAAAAGACCTGTAAGATCCTTGAGTCTATCCATTAACTAGAACTGTCAAACCCACCATTAAACCACGTACCTAAGTGGCACATCAACTAGATCATGATCAGAATGATAGATCAAAGAAAACGAGAATTCCTATATTTTAAAGGGATAAGTAAAGCCAACAAGTTCCAGACTCCCACTGACATGATTTATAAACACAGCCACCAGACTGGAATCAACTTTACTCCTTGCTCAGCCGTGTTTGTCTGCAAAGCCATCTTGCTGAAGCACAAGCAGGTGAACTAGCAATCCAAAAGGCAAGGAACCTGTCTGATCATATTTACCAACTAAGATGGACTTGGAGCCTGCTTTAAACCCCTTAAAATCACAACTGTGCCTCAGAGACAAAACCAGAGTTAAAGCTCAGCTCTCAAGTCATTCAGAAAATAAGCAATCTGGTAGCCTGAGGAGATGAAAAATGACAGGGGCGGGTGGTTGTATTTTGACTGCTGAGGGCAGTGCAGCCTGGAGCTACACTCCGGAACCACTGGGCAGGGGAGCGAAAGACCTCTCACAGGGCCCTGCGCTGCCCTGTAGGCAGAACACCTGGCAGCGCGGGTACCCCGCCTCGCGGCAGCGCTCCGAAGGCAGGCAGCTGCGCGGCAGCCGGGAGCCGTGCGGCAGCCGGGAGAGGCGGGCTCAGCAGCCGCGCGTCTCCCGTTGGCTGCGGCCCCGCGGCCGGGCGGGGCAGTCCCGGGCCGTGCGAGGCGCGGGCGCGGCGGGCGCAGCGGCGGCCCCGAGGCGGGAGGATGCGGGCGGCGCCCGGGGCACAGCCGGACCGGCCCTTCAAGCTCAGGAAGAGTCTCGGTAGGGGCGCCGGGGGCGCGGAGGGGCTGCGCGGGGCGGAGGGGCTGCGGCACACGTAACACTTCTCTCCTCTCCTCTCCTCTGCCCCGCAGCCACCCGGCGGGAAGAAGTAGCAGGGATCCGAGCCAAGTTCCCGACAAAAATCCCGGTAAATCTCTGGTTTGTTATCGGAGGTTGTTGCCGCTGTTTAAGGAAAGAAGCGTGTGAGGGGAGGGAAAGGGACCTGGGTATTTTAGGTTTTGCTAAGTGTGACTCTAATTAAAACAGGTAATTGTTGAGAGATACCATAAAGAGAAATACCTTCCTCTCTTGGACAAAACCAAGTTTCTGGTTCCCGAGGAGCTGACCATGGCACAGTTCATAACCATCATCAGGTGGGTAGTGGATACTGGTGGGCTGGAGCTGCACCTGGGCTTGGCTGCTGTTCCCCAAGAAGGTGTTNGGGGCACAGCCGGACCGGCCCTTCAAGCTCAGGAAGAGTCTCGGTAGGGGCGCCGGGGGCGCGGAGGGGCTGCGCGGGGCGGAGGGGCTGCGGCACACGTAACACTTCTCTCCTCTCCTCTCCTCTGCCCCGCAGCCACCCGGCGGGAAGAAGTAGCAGGGATCCGAGCCAAGTTCCCGACAAAAATCCCGGTAAATCTCTGGTTTGTTATCGGAGGTTGTTGCCGCTGTTTAAGGAAAGAAGCGTGTGAGGGGAGGGAAAGGGACCTGGGTATTTTAGGTTTTGCTAAGTGTGACTCTAATTAAAACAGGTAATTGTTGAGAGATACCATAAAGAGAAATACCTTCCTCTCTTGGACAAAACCAAGTTTCTGGTTCCCGAGGAGCTGACCATGGCACAGTTCATAACCATCATCAGGTGGGTAGTGGATACTGGTGGGCTGGAGCTGCACCTGGGCTTGGCTGCTGTTCCCCAAGAAGGTGTTTCCTTCAGGAGAGTGCTGCTGGGCATATCTTGCTTCCTTTGGTGGGTAGGAGGATAAAGGTGTTTGTAATGTAATGACTTCCCTCTCTGGCAAGTGTTCGAAGACAATCAAAAGATGTTTTCACAGGTGCACTTGGGGGAGAAATGTGGTCTTTTTTGGGTTCATAGTCGTCCCTTCTCCCTAACTGTAGTGAAAAAAGACTGTATAAGTCTCTTGTTCTGCTCTCTTCCTGCCTCGTGGACTGGATATTGGGGCTCTATGATCTTGTTCTGCTTGACTATCACTGCCTTGCTCTCTTACTGCACGTAGCTGAATTTGCTCAAGTTCAAAGCAGCTCTTGCATGTGAGTGAAATGCAATGTGCTGCTAAATTGTTCTTTATGAAACATTACAGCAAAGAAGTCTCCCAAAATATTTAGTGGTATTTTCTGACAAAATATGAAAGTGTGTTTTTCAGCACGCTTATTAAAGTATAGAAAAAGATCTTTCTAGATTATAACTTCTGTAGAAGATGTTTTTGGCTCTTGGACAACTTAGATTGTAATCCTTGTATGTAATGCCTCTAAAAAAGACTTGTTTTTTGAAGGTAGACTTTATAGTAAGTGTGACAGACCGGAGCTGGAATCCTTTACCAAATTTGCACTACAGAAGCTTTTGGTTTCTATTCACACTTTTCCCTGGTAAATGGGAACTCCAAGCCCATGCTAAGTAGTACCTTTGGTGTAGCCATGTAAACCTTTCCTCAGAGCACAGGCCTTTGAGCTTCCAGGTAACTTCCTGCTGATGGAGACATTAAAGCACATAATAACTTTACACAGCATTTCTTGTACCTACTTCATGCAACTGCTCTGCTTAATGTATGTCATAAACTGAAGTTGTCACCATATTCAACTTGCTAATGCTTAATCCTCTTTTTCTCCTCTCTTTTTCAATTAGGAGCAGGATGGCTCTAACAGCTACACAAGCTTTCTACCTGCTGGTGAACAACAAAAGCCTAGCCAGCATGTCCTTGACAATGGCAGAAGTGTACAGAGACTACAAAGATGAAGATGGATTTGTCTATATGACCTATGCTTCCCAGGAGATG
The DNA here is from genome assembly GCA_013400495.1 of Nicator chloris. NCBI lineage: Eukaryota > Metazoa > Chordata > Aves > Passeriformes > Pycnonotidae > Nicator > Nicator chloris. The sequence goes on from WAAE01010548.1 coordinate 31,394, forward strand.
TTTGGATGATTATTACCCACTGCCCAAGGGAAAACTATGGAATGCTTTCAGAAAACTTGATTGGGTTCATATGCAGCAGCAAAGAAGTTTGCTCTGAATCATGCCTGTGACATGAACCTCGGAGATGCTCCTTCCAGTGTGAGCTCTTGAGCTCTGTAGTGGGAGTTATGACCCAAAGGCTGGCAGGACCAGCTTAAGACAGAAAGGGTGGTACACATTCCCTAGGTAATAATTTGGATATATATTTTTATATTTGAAGACACTGTGGGTTAGGTTTTTTTTTTCTTTTGAACTGCACCTCCACTGTTTTGCAATATCAGTCTTTGTTGTGTAACTGATTTTTAAGGTTTCCTGAAAGCCTAAGTCTAAAAGTAAAATAAAGAACCTTTTAAGAATTGAGTTTAATGTTATTTTTAATCTGGGGAAAGACTAAAAATTTGTCTGGGAGAGGATCCTATAATAATTCTGGGAATTTGAGCTCAATGCCTTTTAAGTGAAACACTGCTTGCACAGCTACTCTGAATTTTTGAATGGAATATCAAAGTTTAAGTTGTGTCACCCATGAGCAAAACCATAACTATAAAAGGTTCATTAAGGTAGTGTCCTGGTTTAGGGCAAATTTGGGAGGAAACTTCTAAATAGGATCTTCTGGGAAGCAAGCCCAAAACAGCCCCTCCCTCTCAGTTGGTTCGGGAATAAAATTCCTCTGAGAAAAGTGGAAAAAACTATTTATTTAACAAACAAAAACCCACAAGCATTAACAATTGAATAATATGAAACAATAAAACCTTTCGCTGCTCCAAAAGGGATTCCCAGAATGAAAGTGTCCTTGCTGTGGGTATAACTTGGCTCTCCCTCAGTCTCTCTGAGGGGGGGCCAGGCCCCGGTGGGCCGCAGGTGCTTCTCTGGTCCTCTCGGTCCAGGGCAGACTTCAGTCCCAATGAAAAGGCAAAGACTCTGTCTAAAAACTTTCCTGCTTTAATTAGCTAAAATCTAATTAAAAATGAAAAAGGAAAAAGAAAAAAAAACTCTGTCCGTCTGTCCAAAGACCACACCGTCTGAGCAAGGGAAAAAGGAATGTGGAGGAGTCAGAGTCAGTTTCTCCAAACAAACTGCGCGCTCCTTCCCTCTTTGCTCTGGCCTTAAAGGTACAGAACACAATATCTACACAAACAGGGCAGACAGTTTGGGGATACAAGCATCATAAAGTCACCCTAGGACAGGTAGGTATCTGGCTTGTGAGATTAAGTAGTAGTGCCAGAGCAGTGTTAAGTTTAACACCTGAATAAACTGTCAGCTGTTACAGAAAACACTTGTCTGTGGTATAGATAACTGTTTTTTTAAATAAGCAAACTGATTGCTAGTCAGCATAACTCAAATGCAGAAAGCAGGACTTGAAGAGTAATCAAGTTTCAAGAGTTATTTTCTTGCTGCTGAATTTTGCTAGTGTGCTTACTCTACATGCTGTCATACCCATCCCCTACAGGCACCTGCTTGTCAGGTACCCTGAAGGACTTCAGTGAGCCTTCTTTCAATGACAGAACAAAGTCATGTACCTTGTGATTAAGAGATATTCCAGTGTTTCTGGAAAATGTTGAAAATATAAAAAATACCATGTAGCAAAAAGTTGATTCATCTTAATATATGGGCTTGGTTCCTATAAACATGTATTAAACATGACATGAGCCTTAGTCTGAAGTATAGATCAAGCTGTCTTCCTGGTATGTGAGGAATGTATTGGAAAGCTGGAAATGCTCTGATCATGCATGATCAACTAAAACCACCAGGTAATTACAAAATCTGTCACAGTTTGCAGTTTATTAATCAACCTCTGGTAGCCTCAGTTTAGGATTGGTAAAATTGTTACAATATGATGCAATTCTTCTGTTTAGTACTAAACTGCAGAATGATTAATGAAGGAATTACTAGACTGCAAAGAAAGAAGTGTTGACAGTATTTAAGTTATGCACAAGGAAGGAATGTGTGTGTAAGCTTTTTGCAGTGGTTCTCTTGCATTAATAATCTCTTGAACATGAAGTTCTGAGCAGACCTGGGTTTGAGCCTCTAAACCAGGGGATTGAGAGGAGTACCTGCTGTAGCGGAGGTGATGTTTGCCAATTCGTGTTTTGTGAGCTGAGGAACAAAGAAATCATTGAACTGACGTGTGGAAAGGATAAGGCTATGTTGGTATAGGTTATAAAAACACGTGGGCTTTGGGATCCCAGAATCAGTTGCTTGGATGTCTTTCACTTATGCTTGTAATGGAAAGAGTTTCCATTGCACAAAATGAACTCCAATAGTCATTTGTCACCAGCCCTTCAGCAAAGCTGAGACACCTGCTTGGCAGGAGCACCACAGAAATGCTGAACAGCTGTGGGAACTTTGGGGTGGGAGGAGCAAGGGGAGACTGTGTTCAAGCTCTCTTGCCAGTCCAGTGTTGGGCTAATATTTTGTTTCAGTAGTTCCTCTGTGTTCCCATCTTGTGTGATACTTGCAGAGAGAAGCACTAGTTTCTTGGCTGGAACAATTTTGTCTGACAGCCAGCTCTCTTTGGTTTGTAATGTAGTGGCTGAGGTGTAAGTGTTGATCCCTCCAGCATTTATTAACATTAGGCTATGGTGTCTACAGGCTGAGTCACAGATCCAGCCAAAAAAGTTGCACAAGGAGAAGTTCAGTTGCAGGTAAAGAGAATCATTACAGACTTGTTTAAACTGGCCTGATGAACCTAGAAAGAAGTCCTGTGAACTAGGAAAGCATCATTGGGTAATAGTAATAGACTTGCCCTTCTATCAGATGTTGAGGAAGATAGGATATTAACTATCAAAGACAGTTTTCACAAAGTCTTAAAATAATAAACTAGAAGTTACATGCCCAAATAATTCTGTTGTCCTGCTTGTGGAATTGCCTTGGTATGATTAGAAGGTTTGAATTTAACCTATTCTCTCTTGAAGTGCAAAGAACAAGGATTAGAAAAGAAGCAAACAGAAAACTTTGCTCTGATTGACAGATGCAACTGAGATAACTGCAGCTACTTTGAATGTAGCTGCTGTTTGAAGAGCTAATATTTGCTGGAGCAAATGCTTATTGATTTGAAACAGGTTTTTTTTTTTTTCAATGAAGGACACAACGCTGTTTTAAGTAGACTTTATACTTCTTTCCAATGTGCCACTAATGTAGAAAGAGATGGCAGAGATGCCATTTGTTCTTAAAAGTTTTATCTTCATGATATGGACTTGTGTTCATTAATATCAAAGATGTCCACCAGAGAACAGAAAAAATTCTGAGGATACTTCTGTTTCTTCTATAGACTACCAGCTCAAACCAGAAGATGCTCAGTGCTCTGGCTTCAAATATAAACCAAATCAACCTGAAGGATATGGAATATTAGAGTAGTATGAGGGCCTTTCTGGAAGAGTGGTCCTTGAGGGAAGTTTGTCCTACAGCCATCTACAATCACAGCTACAACCTGTGTACAATGTTTTACTGAGTGCAAATTGACATTTGTTGCTGCAAGGCAAACATGATAACCTCAGCCTGGGCTTTAGCACACATAAGGAACATCAGGAGCTTTCCAAACTGTTTGGATTTAAAAATGACTTAATGTTATGTTTTGGTAGAATAAATAAATGAATGAGAACACTAATCTTCTTGTTCAAGGCAATAACGCTTGTGAACTTAGATGGGCTTTTAATTGTTTTCCTATGCTAACTATTTCCAGATGGTGGTAGTTTCAGGATAAAAATATTCCAAGATTTTACACACACTAAGTGACAGATGGTATCGTCTGCTGCAAATAAGTTGCTTTGTTTAGGTAAGATACAGTAACTTAAGAAGGCAAAATGGATAATAGGACAGAATATAACCTTCAAAGCATCAAATTTCCCTGCTATATTCTCCTTTCAAGAAAGCCTGTAGAGAAACTATAGGGAAAAAACAAAAAGACCTAAGCAGAACAGAAACACTTTTTTGAAAACCAGTGTTTCAGGTCATGCACTATGAAGTGCAAGGGGGGAGAGTGGAAGGGTTTCTATGGAAAACCTCTAAGATGTCCCGGAGGGTTACTGAGAAATGCTATTTCATATGTTACAGTGCCTATATTCAAAACTTGGAATACATACTTCCCTCAAGAACCACTGTTCCAGAAATACTTCGAGACAAATCTCCTGAATCTTAAAATAGCCCCTTTTTTTTCATAGTTTTGAATAAACTCAGAGAGAGAAGAGGAAGAAAAAAAGAACCAAAACCAGACTTCTGCCTATAACTATGTGCTTGATTTCTTTCCTAAGGTGCTTTGTTGCTTTGTAATGTTAGCTCTACCCTACCCACTTCTCTCCCCTGATGATTTTAGATTGCTTCTTAGGAGGTTAAGTTAGCTACTACTTGTTCCTATACAGTCCACAACATGCAAGGACAGTTAGGTCCTGTAATAAATAACAGTCTGACCCCAGTTTAGAGGGACATGAATATAACTTAAGTGAAATAAGTAACGCCCTTAAAGCTTCTCCCCAGAAAATCATATTACTCCCTGCCTCCTGTATTTCATGTGGTGCCCCTCTTGTGACTGTAATGTTCCTATGGCACACAACTGTAGCAGTGCAGTCCAGACGGGTTTCGAAGAACCCAGGGCAAGTCTCAATGCCAGAGCTCAAAAAGCAGCACTGTGCTTTCCCCTGCAGTGGCAGACCCTCAGGAGGGAGGGAGTGTGCCTGCCCGGGTACAAATGGAACTTCCAGGCAGGCAGGGGCTGAGGAGGGGCTGCTTGGGCCACTCAGCACTTACATCATGTCTGTCAGGGTCTGTAAAGGGCCTTTATGAGGCTGCCTACGATTTGTTGCAGGGTGGGCTTGGCTGATGGTGTTTGTTTTTGCAAATATTTCAAGACCCTGGCTTTACTTTCTGTGTATAACAGCATGGTCTGGATCTTAATCAGATCATCAGCTCAAGCTTGTTTTATGTCAGAAATGCTATTGATTGCATGGTCCTTGATGCTGTTGATCAAGACATCCCTAGTAGACCTAAAATTTGTTTCTCGTTCTCAAAAACAGAGCTAAGACTTTACAGCCTGACAAATGGATTTCCAGGGAAATCTTTAGGTCAGCTAACCAGTGGGTGAGGAAAGGGGAAGGAGTGAGCCAGGAGGTTAAGCATGCATATCAGTGCTCCCACCCAAAGCAGCTGCAACCATGTACTGTTCACAAGCCTGTGACTGCCTGGAAAGCCTGAGCCTCAGTGTGATCTCACTAAGGCAACTATTACAGCCCTTAGCTTACAAAGAGAACTTATGAGAAAGAAACACATGATCACAGATGGAGGGTGGATACAGCCTTTTCCTGAACAAAACGTGAACTCTGTCAATGGAAAAAACCACACAGAACGGTGCTGAAAGGCAGACATGGCAAATAAAGAAATTCTATTCTTGGTGCTGGCAATACTTCACAAGGCAACTTGGCCCTTACTCTGAGAACTTAAAATTTTCATGTCAAGTGATAGATAGGAGTATGGTCTCTGTCTGACTCTTCTCCCCAAAAATGCTGCATCTGTGCTCAAAAATTAAAAATCAGATAGAGATGTGAGCTGCATATTTGAATGCTGACTGGCTGAGAAAGATTAACCCATTTTCCAGCAGCTGGATGCATTAGTCACCTACAAAGTAAAAGAGCCATCAATAAAAAAAAAAACAAACCAGCTGCTGTGCTGCAGGTGAGAGCAGAATCAACTTAGTGCACACACATCTGTGCTGTCTAGACTGTCAGGGTAACCCAAGCATTGCAGGGGTTATGAAGATAATTCTGCTATTTTAAATTATATTGGCTCTGCTATAGACCTGTCAAAACTGTCAAGAGAGGCCTCAGGAGAAACTGCATTTTCCTAGGAGGCAGCTGGATTTGGTTTAAACCTCAGTTCTTTCAGCCATCCTCTTGCACACTGACTTTGTTCCCACTCTTTTATTGGAAAGGCACCAGGCCTTCTGTGTTTGCAGAACCTGGGTCCCGGTTCCAAGATTGCTGAAAATGATAAATAATATAACCTGAGCTGCCATGTAACAAATTTGTATGATAAATCATAGCTGTTCTGCTATTGTAATTCAGCCTACACTGAACCCACAAAATTTGGCTGTGTCTCAGTGACTCAGCTTTCTAAGTCTCCGTCAGGTCTGGAGCAGCAGTTTAAATGAGATGGCCGTGGCCATTACTGCTATTTGGGTAACCCCCCCGTTCCAGATGATTTTGTTGAGACAAAATTTCTTGAATCAGCTGAAGAACAGCTGTGTGGGTGAGCCTTGCTCACCAATGGGAATCATTTTTGCTAGAGATACAATAAGATAGGTTAATGTAGCAGCTTAATTTCATGCCCCAGCTCATCCAGATGATTTTGGCACAGAAGCAGGATGCCATAGAGTGCAGGCTGGTGAGAGGTGACAACTTTCAGGAGAGTTTTGGTGCAGAAGAGAGTTGTTACAAGAAACTGAGGGGTGGAACTGCTGCTGGTATAGGTAGACCTTGAAGATTATATAGGTCTACAGGCTAGTCCATGTCAGGACTTCTTACATAAATACCCTTCCTTAAAGGAAGGTTTCCTTTGTTTCTGACATCCAAGGCAGTTGATCCAGTAGGCAAGTGTTGAGCAAGACTATTGTCATGTGCTTCACAGAGGAGTGTCTTTATAACTCAATGGATAAAGCACTGGGAAGACCCTGCTACAATTCCTTTTTCTCCTGGAAGAGGCTGAGCCACAAACTCCACACTGTACACCCAGTAGCTCCTGTCTCCCTGGACCCAGCACAGCAAATCAACTTCTGCTACCAGAAGCTAGGGCCTTTGTAGGTAAAGCCCAGAGTGACAGCAGAGGTGTGTGGCTAAGGAGCTTGAACCCAGCTCCCAAAGTAAACCCCCAGTTCACTTTCTCTTTCTGAAAATAAGCTATGCAACTGCAGGGTCTGTGAGAGGCTGCAGTTTTACTAGTGGAAAATTTAGACAAAACCCTATAAAGTAAATGAAGCAATTCCAGTAGAAGCACAGGCAGGCACTGAAATTAGTCTCTGGAGCCATGAAGGCTGCAGAGCTAAAGCTACCATGTTACAATTCATGGGAGGAAGCACTTATCCACAGGAGGTGGAGAGAAGGAAAGTTCAAGCACTCTAGCAGACATGAAAGATTTTATGTTTAAGTTTCTGGAAGGTTTTTCTTCAAAACACGGTTTTGCCAAGTATCTTGTTTCTTGATTAAAAAAAATCTATTTTTTCCCCATCAAATTGATTTTACTTAAGCTGGTCAACAGGGTAAATCAAAATTTCGACTTATATTTATATGGGGGAAAAGATGAATTAAAAAAAACTTATTGACTATTAAGTTACACCTGTGTAAGTGCCATAAAAATGTGCACTATGTATGCCAAGAGGCACCCAGGTAACACTGAAAAGTCAAAAGAGGGGTTATTCCATTTTAGACATTTTAAAATCAGGTGGAACTTTCTGCTAATTCTCAGCATAGGATTTTTTGCGTTTTGTGGGGTTTTTGGATGTGTTTTGGTTACATATAAATGAGATCCACACTCTTGTGGTTGGACCAGATTTTATGATCTTGTGGAAGTAAGAAAGCACAAAATCAAGGTTGCCTTCGGTATGTTAGCAAACAGAAGAGCAAGAGTACAACATCACCTGTTTATCCATGGACTGTGAAGCTCAGGGGGTTATTGCTGGCAAACTCTTTGGAGGATGTTACAGTCAAACTGAATTTCAAAAAGATGGTCATACTACAACCTGAATCCTTCAGGGCTGTGTATGTATATGTTCTCACTTTGATGTAGGGCCTACACTTCTGGAAATCTGTTAACAAACCCTCAGTTTTTGTAACTGAGATTAATTAGAGATTAATGCTATAAGGAGTCCAGATTGCAGGGACAGTATCAGGAAATTTGAAAATATAATCCTTTGGAGAGGACAGAATTTTTCTCTACACTTACATTTTCTTACCCTGTGACTAGGCCCATGAGTACTGTTTCTTTTATTTCTGTGATTATTAAAGTCAATGCCACACTGAAGTCTGCTACACAACCTTAATCAAAAACTGTGATTGTTTGAGCAATAGTATAGTATGCAAACAATAAAGAAATAGGTGCTTCAAAGTCATTCTTGTCTGCTTCTGGGTTACTAGAGGAAATGAATCAGAGATTGACTAAACCCTAACATCTAGAGCAGGCCAAAATTCAAGGGTCAGACAGATTTCAGTGCTCAAAACACAAGTGTCTTTCCCATTTTGTTCCAGTTTTTGGTTTACTAAATTTAAATAAAGAGTAGTTGAACAGTGATTCCAAAACTGTAGGAGTGAGGTGAAAACAAATCGTGGTGCTTTTTGTATTTTGAAGCAAACATGCTAAATTTAATTGGGTACTAAACCCAAATACTTATATTTACCAGTAAAAGTATTTGTGATTTAAACACAGTGCTTAGACTCATATTTAATGATATTTTATTTACATACATTTTCTTATTTCTTATTTCAGGAGTGCTCAGAACTAGTTTTGGCTCCAACATAAATTGCTGAAGAGTTATTTATTTATTTTTGTTTATTAAGTGTGAGCTAAACACTGTATAAAGACCTATTTCTATAAGATACGGAGAAGAGATGTTTTCTTTATATCTAATTCCTTGATTTCTTTGTACAAGAAGTCATAATTGCACTGCAAGGGAACACAGAGGAAATCTATACATGCTGGAGGTCTTTCTCCTGACTGAAATTCTAATCATCTGCTTGACGTCATGGAATTTTACAAAGGTTTAACCAATGTCAGCTCCTGCCTTTTTCTTCTTTATGTGTTTGCTTCACATCTGCATTTAATCTTTAGTTAAACAAATCAGATTTTATGGAGTTAACTCCACAAATTGAGAAGTTTCTACTCTTGTCTCCTTGTCCACATCCAAAGTACTTGCTAATAGAGCTGGTGCTTATCTAACGCCCTTACTCACTATGCCTTCTAAACAAATAAAGATATGAATCCAAAGGCAAAAAAAATCCATAGAATAGCTAGTCCTGCGTATCTTGTGGGTTTTGCAATAAGAAACACAAAAATGTTGGCAAAGATCTTACAGGAAGGATGAAGAGGGCTCTCATCACTGCCTGGGTACTATTTAAGAGGGATAAATGTAAAACCCTACATTAGGACAAGGATAATCAGCTGCATAGATATAGGGTGGAAAACAAGTGGCTGGTGGCATTTCTTCTTAAAAGAGCCCACAGAACATACTTAATCACAAGCTAAGCAGAAGTCAATACTATCATGCTGTTGTGAAAAAGGCAAACACGATCCTGATATTTCTAACCAAGAGTAGAGCCCACAAGATGTGTGAAATAAGCCTGTTCTGTGCTGTACTCCACAATGGCAGGGCTTAATCTGAAATACTGTATATAGTTTAGGCACTGCACACCAAGAAGAATATGAACCACTTGAGAATTCAATTATCGATGATGAGGAGAAATTTAGTATGACAAAAGTTGCACAAAACGAGTTGGTTTAGCCTCAAGAAGAAAATGCACGGAAAGGGACATGATATTGCTCACAAATGAAAGGGTCTTTGAAAAGGAAGGGGAAGAATGTCAATGGCCATGTGCCATGGATTACTTATGTATTAGAAAGGGGCTTTTTAGACCCTGTCTACCTTCCCATACTGTTCTTCATTTGAAACATGGAACCTCTCTCTCTGGACTCTAGAAATATTCAGAAAGAAACACAATGGCACAATTGCAATTAGAGTAACAATGATTGAGAAGTATCTCACTGAAAATATTTTACAGGGCACCAGACAGTGATAAAAAATGAAGGTCAGATCACTGCTAGTGGGTGCTGTGAAGGTCAGCACATACAATTGTAACAGAACAGACATGTATAAAATCCAGCTACAGCTGTAACTACAGGAGATGCTGCCAGGCCTTGTTTTGCAGAAGAATATTACAATAATCATATGGTAAGCACCATGTGTTGCCAGCCATAAATAAAGGCTAATACAATCTTTGGATATGTGTACAGGGAGAAGAATTTTAACTTTACTTCTGTGGCTGGTAATGGAATGACTGCTGCTAATTCAGTCCAGTGACTACAATTCAGGATTACAGTTCCAACTTGGGGAAAGTTAAAAGAATTGTCAAGAGAATGATCGAGGTGTTGAGAAAAAAGGGTCCTACTTTATATTGAAATCGCAAGATTTCATT
>WAAE01010549.1:766-28076 GCA_013400495.1 Nicator chloris
CGCCGCCCGGCACCTCCCCGGCGTGCGGCCGCGCGGGGCGAGCCCAGCCCGCCGCTGTGGGAGCGCGGGCGGCAGCGGCGGGGCCGAGCGGGCTCTTCCCGGCGCCGTCCAGGTGAAGGTTGTTCAGGCAGCTTCTCCGGGGGCTCTCGGGCGCCTGCTGCTTCTCAGTTCTTCTTTTCTCGGACAGGACGGTGTGGCAGCAGAGACTCGGGGGTACTCGGGAGAAGCTGATGTCCCGAGGGATAAGGCTTTGGCCGCCAGCCGCAACCCGCTTCGCTGAGGAGCAGGAGATCCCATCGGATGAACTGAAAGTCGGGCAGGAGCCATGTACCAGGCCCACCGCCTCACCCGCTTCAACCACCAGGCTGGGGTTCCCAACTGGGCACCAACGCCGACCTGGCAAATTTCGAAACGTTCCTCTCTGCCTTGAGTTTAGAGACTAAAGCGCAAACTTAGCCGAATTTTTCAGTTTTTCCTTCCTTAAAATTAACATAGTCATGTTCATGACTGAGAATGTGAGATACATGGAAAGTCACTTCTGAAACAAAGCCTTTTAATTTAGCAGTGCAACTGGTAAATATATTTTATACATATTTATATATATGACAGGGATAACAATGATTACTTAAAAAAAATCAGGGGTTGCATATATATTGCATTTTGTGAATATGAAGAATATATTCATCATTCAGGCATGGCGCTTATTTTGTGGTTGCTGTGTTGGAGACATCCTGGCCATCTACTAACCTACTTTCCTCTGTATTTGAGAATGACAGGAATAGATTACTAATGTTGGATTGCAGCTCTCTGCACAACACACATATTACTAATTCTGTCTCTTCCTTTTAAAGTGACATCTGTCAAATTATCTAAGATCTTCACCTCCCACAAGTAGACAGCATAGCTGGAAGTTTCCTTGCAATGGGTATTAACTTAAAGTAAAATTAGTACATTTACTTGCTAAACAAGTCTGTTCCAGGACATATATCTAGTAACAGCTATACTTTTTTTTTTTTTTTCCTCAGAGAAGTGATCTGATATTTCAACAAGGACTTGCTTTGAAGGACTTGATCCTAAAGACTTCTCAGACTTTACATAAGCAAATTACATCAGGAAATTTCCAGTACTTGGGAATGAAGTAAAACAGTGCTAGTTCAGTCTGTAATATTAATACTTAGCAGCAGGTATAGAATATTCTTGCTAGGTTGAAACTAAAACATACTCATAATCCCACAATCCATATGATAGCGTAAGTGAACATGCACCTCGTTTCCTGATGGATATATCCTGCTGCAGCATGCTGCTTTTAAAATCTGCCAAGTAAAAAGCAGTAAGTGGAAAAGTGAAAGAAATTGTCTTTGTTTATAGCCCTTTGCATCCCCTTAATACAAACCCCTGCTATCCTTACAAAACCACACCTAAGCAAGCATTCTTTCTGCCAGTTTTGCTTACAAAGTGTTGCCTACAAATCATTCCACTTGACACAGTTGAGACTTCTTGTTTAAATAAAGCATTACTTGCTTTGGTTAGGGGAACAGGACATCATGGAGAAGATCCCATTCATTACTTCCTCTATCAGACATGCAGTTTAAGTATGATAAAAATGCTGAAGTGTCTTTTATATTTGCAAACATTAACACTACGAAAAATAATCAGATCTTTGCCATCTCATAATGCGTTAGGCAGCACCTCATCGAGGGACCAGGAGTAAGTGGTACTGCAGTACTTCCAGCAGAGCACAGTACCTGCTGCAAAATATGGGTTGAGTCTGTGTTTTGTAACATAGTAGAGCTTGCTTTCATGAGTTGTTGATGTAGAGATCGAAAGCAGAGTGTGAATTACATAGATCATCTCCAGATGAGACAACAGATGTAACTTCAAGAATACATGGAGCTGGGTATATTCCCCTCTTTAGTTTACAGAAAATCTACTTTCTTTCTGAGTTAGAGCTGACACTGATTTTAATGTACCCCTTTATTTGTAAAGCCACACTGCTTCAGTGTTACCAAGTTAAGAGTATCATGGCAGGAGAGAACACCTTCATTAGTACCTTTCATAAATTTCAAATTTCAAAAGACTTCCCTTATCAAATAGCATCCTAAATGTGCATAATGCTTTTCTTTGAATGCCTTGTCTTCATTTTGCAATAAAACTTTATGATCCAGTGGCCAGAGAGATGGCCTTTCTCTCACAGTGGTGAGAAGTCAGTCAGCATCACCTGCCCAAAATGTTAAATACTAAATCCACTTCAAATAGCACTAAGTATTACTAATTATTTTTTTAATATAATAAATATTAAATCTTTCTCTTTGCCTTCTAGTTTTTAGGAATAGAATAGTCTGCTATTAAGGTTTATGTGAACACTGCATACCATCAACATCAGGCATAACTTGAGGTAGTAGATACAGGGAAATCAACTTTCAGTGGGATTGCTCTGGATAACAATGAATAAGGTGCCAAACACCTACCTACAGGGGAAAACTTGATTCCAGGTGAAGCCCCAGAAAACTCATTTAGTTTTCCTAATTCCTAAGGAAGAGGACTTCAAAATTCAGATCAGAGCAGAGAGGAGTGAAAATCCTGTGTGTTGTTTTTCTCATAAGAATGTGTCAAATGAAAGTTAGCAACGTTTATGGCAGTAGTAACTCGCTAATGGAAGACAGTTGAAAAACAGAAAAGCATAAGGAATTTTCCTTATTCCAAAGGTTAAAAAAAAAAAGGTAAGCAACGAAACCCTGAAAAGCATTAAAATTGTAAGAGCTTTCAATTTTGTCACTGGAATTATCTATGCAAGGAACTTTTATCACAGTAAGTTTACAATCTCGAGGCAGTAAGAGAAGTTAACTGGCACATACCAAAGGAAGGTGATTAAAGAAGAGAATTAATGGTCTGAATAGTGACAATAAGGAAGATTACAGCAGGAGTGAGTTTTTGGAGACATCTACATTGCATCTATAAAGATTACTGTGTGCTCAGGTCAAATGTCAATTACAAAATTTCCACATACGTCCTTTAGAGAACAAAGAGACATAACTTCAAACATCTCACATAAAATCCAGAGTTTATCCCACATGTTCTTAAGGAAGAATATGATATCACTGTGGGACAAGTTACAGAGATATGAAAGTTTCTTCCCTGTTCTGAGACCTTCACCTTCATTGTTCATGCGCCAAATACATTTTGGTGTCCCCATGAAAGATTTGTATCTAATAACATCAAATAATACATGTTCTTAATAACTGCATATATCTTACTTCTCTTTTTCCCACCAAAGTCAATTTGCTATTAGCTGGCTTAGGTTTCATGCAAGCAGCAGGTGCTGCAATACCAAGGCATAGCAATTGACCACGCCAGGTAACTGATTATATGAATAACCTATGTTTACATATAGGTTCCAAATAAGACCGTTTCTAAATTATGTCAGTAATTAGGAGGAAGGCCTCCAATTAATGAGATGATTGGAAGAAGTAGAGGTAGAATAGGAGCTTGATTTAGCAAGCTGGTTCTTTTAGGAATGAAAGTCAAGAGTTACAAGAAATGACAATATCCTTGGCGAGTAGTAAACTGTATTCTCTAAACGATATGCTTCCAAACTTAAATCAGTCTCTGTCAGCTACAAATCAGGGAAATGCCAGGAGTCAGAGATCATTAGGATCTTTACTTCTGATGCTTTTGGCATCCGTTTTATATGTAGCTTTCTTCCGTCTTCTTGGACTTGGCACAAGACAGTAGAGCAACCGAGACTTAGTATCCTTTGATTTATCGCCTCAATTATTTGTAATGCCAGTGAAACAGAGGTTTCAAATTCTTTGGTAGTTCCTTGTCAGCCTAGCACTGGATAATAGGCTTGTAGCAGTATTTTCCTAAAGCATAAACTATTACAGCATGCCTCACTGTATATTTGCCAATATTTATGAATTTTATACATAAAAATATGTATACACCTGCCCTCACCTACCCCATATATAGAAAGACCTACACACATTCTAGAACTATGCCAACACCAGCAGCCAATCTGATTTAACTAGCATAGTAGAAAAATATTCTTGCAGCTAAATAAACACACTGGTATAGCAGCTTGTGTAGAAAATGCCGAAATTATTTCATCATCAAAATGATGTATTTATGACATTTCTAGGTTAGATGTAATGTAATATGCTACAAAAACATAACAGAAAAAAATTCTGCCTTCTGTCTTGGTGAATGCTGGAAGTTTGTAGCTCAAACACTCTGTCCTTCCTTCTCCTAACACAGCTGACAACATGTATGGTGCCTCTCTGGATCAGACCAACATGCCCCTGGCCAGACTGGGTTGGAATAATGACTAGAATCTCCCAGTCTGTGTTCTGTAGGTCAGAAGATTCAGAATGCAGTTTTGGCACAACTACAAGGTAAAATGCCACGTGACTGTGACAGCAAGTGCATTGCTGTGACAGAACACCATCTCAGATTGGAACAGCTTCTGCACCTGTTTCTCACAAAGCATTTCTATTTAGGAGCAAATAAGAATGTTGCAAATGTACTAACATTAATTGTAAAGTTTAGTTAAATTTTTCTAAAACTGATTTAGTGCAATAGCACTTTTTTAGGAAAAAGTTATTTTGAACAGAAGTTATTTTGAATGGTTTATGCTTTAAGTTATTTTGAGGCTCACTGAATTAGAGCTGTATCCTTAAGCCATATACTGCACTACATGCTTTACAATTTTTTTTAATATGGCACTTGCTGGCAACTCTGAGTTGCAAGGTAACAAAAACCTGCATAAATAATATACTAGCAAAAATATCTTCCCTACCAGCTTATCAAGATGCAGAGAAGCTAAAATGAAAACAATGTTATCACATTAAGCCTACATTTAAGAACTAGACACAAACACTGTGTAAACACAGATCTATTTTTATCATTTATGTAATTGTCATAAACTGCATTTATTGTACCTTTAATATTATTACCAGTAGTCAGATCCAGGGATCCACCTCTGCTATAATGATTTTTGTTCCAAATCTCCAAAAAGCCTGCAAAAAACTTCCTGTCAAACCAAACACAAAAATTAAACGGAATTTGTGGGGTTTTTTTACCATAGAAATGTTCGTTTTGACTCCAGCTCTAGCTGCTTTGATTATTAGCTACATTCCAGTCGGAATCAAGGACAGTTTTACAATCTTTTTGTTTATGTAATTTTAATAAAAAATAATTTGGTTTTAAATGTTCCCTGGTGAAGAAATAATAATAATAAAAAACTTGATGGATGCTACATCCACTTTCTTTCTCCCCATCTGTCTGTTTCCATTTTATTATATTACTTTTCTTCCCATGTCCCTTGCAATCTACTTGTCTGCTCTTCCCTGCAATTTTTTTCTACTCAGACTATTCCTTTTACAATGCTGCTCTCAGGTAAACAGGCCCCTCTTATCTGTCAGGCTTCCTCTCCATGTTTTTTTAAGCTCATGATTTTCCACACATCTTTCGTAGTTCTGTCTCACTCTTTACACCTTATATCTTCTTTCCTGAAGTATCTGTCTTGCCTGGAGCTTATTTTGTTGCCTTTGATTTTAAGCCATTAGAGACAGACAATGTTTGCAGAGAGCCATGTCTGTATGTGGTTTCCAATAGCAATGGGGCATACCTTGATGCTTTTTTCAAGCAAAAGTCTTACCAGTTTAGGGTTGTTGGTTTGGGGTTTTTTTGTAATTGTTGAATAAGGCCTTCAAAGTTTGGCCCCAAAACACCAACAATAAGCCTGACAGATGATTAAATACTAGATACTAAAATAACAGTATTCTAATTACAGATTCTCTGCCTCTGTTCCCTTCCAGCTCCAGATGAGCTGGTCTGCTGCATCGTTCTGCAATGCCCCCTGTGCTGGGAATAGGGGAGCTGCTTTGCAACTGTTCTGCACCCACTCAGTTCCATGTCCTATACCTTGTTCTGCCCGAGCACACCTCCAGAAACAAGATGACAGCCTCATAGTCAGCAAATTTGGAACAACCCTTCTTTCAGGGTACTGAGATTTCAGACAGTTGAGAAGATAAGAGAGGAAAGGCTGCTTTGCATATTTAGCTCATCAGTTAATGCTTCCTAATAAAACAAAGGTGGAAGATACAAATATGAAACTGATCACAAAACAATAAAATTAATGATGCCAAAGAAAGCACAGAATGGCAGAAAGAGTATGGCTTTCCAAACGTGGATTTTTCTTGGCTTACAGAATGAACAGGTGGGTAGATCTTTCGGAAGAAATTCATAAGGAAGTAGGAGCATAGGAGAGCCAACAGGTACTGAAAGAAGTGTATTAAAGGCACAACAGCAGACTACCCTGATGTAAAGTAAGCACTAAAAGAGAGCAGCCAGGCTTCATCAGGAGGTATTTGGTTAACTGAAAAACAGGAAGGAATCACGCATAACAGTGAAAACAAGAATGACTAAAAGTGAGTTTGAAAGAATACTAAACTCACAAAGGATGAGAGGAACTCACAAGGAACAAAGGATGAAGGCTAAGAGGCTATATGAGGTTATCTAGGAAAGGACCTTAAACCCAATAGAAGGTTACACACCCACAAACTCAGGGAGACAAAGAAAATTTCAAATCCTGTATCTTAGTAAAAGACAGCAAATAATGTGATTCAGAGAATTCTGAAATATTCAATGCTTATTTGCTTAATATGTCTACAAAATATCTTAGTGTCAGACATGCAAAGCAACTAATTTTAACAAAGATCTAAGACATACAGACCAGAAAAGGGAAGGAATGTGTTAAGCAATATTAAGAAATGCCAGTTTCCAATCCTGACTTAAACATGTAGTTCAGAAAGCAGTGGATAAAGCCGGCCTCCCTGTAGCCTTGTGTCTCCTG
This sequence comes from Nicator chloris, assembly GCA_013400495.1. NCBI lineage: Eukaryota > Metazoa > Chordata > Aves > Passeriformes > Pycnonotidae > Nicator > Nicator chloris. Next base: position 7,620 of record WAAE01010549.1, read on the forward strand.
ATTGCATTAGCCCAGAGCAAAAACGATGACTGAAATTTATGGCTGGAATATTCATAACATTCTTCTGTGAGTTTTCCAGTGCCTGATACCAGGGTTTCATTTATACTGAATTCCTTGTTGCCATGGAAGGCTCTCTATTTACCTGCTTATTTTCACAAAATCTGTAGAAATGTGGTATCTCTGAGACCACAACTGCTTGGTCCAGTTCACTTGGAGAGTAAGCAGCAAGTTCAGAAGGCATGGTGTAGTCTGGCTGGTCATATGTGGGATGGTATAAACTGTGTTTCTATAGGAAAACGTGCTAAAAATTACCCTGGAGCACTTAAAAAATAAAATAATGTCTGTATGATGATTCTGGGATGAGAGCAGGGAGAGGGTTCTGGAGGGGGTTTTTGTTTTGGGTTTGGGTTTTTTGAGAATTCATGAAGTGCAAGAGAGGTCCAAGAAGACTAGAAATTGTGAAAATACTGCCTGAGGAAACAAAATGCCATTGGCCTCTCATAAATAACCACACATCTCTGAGAGATACTGTCATAGGTTATTAGGCAGTTAGTGTACAGGCATGAAGAGAACAATATGATAGAAAACAATTAGGTAGCAAGGCTTTAAAATGTAATCTTAGGGTCATTATTGTGTCAAACCTCTCCAATTTCCTTCCTAGAAAGGGCAGCAGGCCTATTGAATAAGAAGGAAGCAGTAAATGTGGTATCTGTACTTTAACAAAGCGTTTAGTTGGGTCGTCTCTAATTTTGCCTGCAATACAAAAAACGGTGCAGACAAAGTCAAGTAACAGTTGACACACAAGTAGTTAAATATTTCTTGAACAGTTTTGTGACTGAGTAGGATAGCACTGCAGTAATACCCTTCAGGGACTCCTCATCCATCCTATTCAATTTTCCATTGAACAGCTGGGAAAACAGAAAAGGGAGTAAACTTGTAAAATTTGCAAAAAGTCTGGAAGGGGGTTGCAAACACAGGTAAGCAGATCAGAATCCAAAATGTTTAGATAATGTGAGAAACTACAGCTGCAATAAACTCATACTAGACTGACTGACACTGACATAAATAAAACAGAGTATATTAATATAACCTCATGGTGCTTTAACAAGGCAGCAGGATTGCAAAGAAGGATAGGAAGGTTCAAGTGGATTTCAGACTAAATATGAGTCAACATGATGATGATGCAGAAAGGCATTTCACGTTCCAAGATGTATTAGGAAGTGTGCAGTATGTGAGATGCAGGATCTAATTATTTTGCAATCTTCAGTGCCGCTGAGGTCTCAGCTGGAGCATTCTGTGCAATTTTGGGCAATGCACTCCAAGAACAATTTCAACAATTTGGATGGAGTTGAAATGAAATCAACAAGAATGATATTTTGTGAATATGACTTACAAGGAAAGGTTGAAGATATGAGGCTTTGCTTCTTCAGAAAAAGAAGCCTAGGTGGAAAATCCATAAAAGGTTGCATACAGAAATTCATGGTCAACAGATCTTTGTGCCTACCTGAATTATAACAAGTAACTGCTTAATTTGCTTCAAAGAAACATAGTCTAGATATAGAAAATGAAACAACAACAACAAAAATCCTTTCAACCTAAAGTCTAGATTAGATGGAATAGATTTATGAAGTTGTGGAATCCCCTTCATTTGTGGTTTTTAACAGCAGCCTGTACAAACATCTGTCAGGGCTGACCTAGTTACCCGTTTCCTGCCACAACAGGGATAGACTGGACCTCCTTTTTTTTCTCTTTTTTTTTTTTATTCCCCACCCCCCCCACTCTAAGGATTTCATGACTGGAGAACCTGTTTCATTTAACTTGGCTGCTACAGATTAAGCAGTACAACTGTTACAACTGGTGAGCCAAGGCCTTAGTAAAGTAAAACCTCCACATAAAACAAAAAAATATTTCAGAAAATAAATAAAAAAGAAAACTAGCTTTAGTGTTTTTTAAACATATATGTGTCAGAGAGAATTATTCTTTACTAATAACATTATTTCTTATGATACAATTTGGTCATCCAACACATACATTTTACAACCATTAAGAAGTCAAATTGAGATTTTGAATTCTTTTAAAATAACAAGGGTATGAAATGTTACGATGTTAATTCTTAACGCCATTACGTAAAGAGAAGATTTATCAATGATTTTCATCAAGAAAGGGAAGTGATACGTGAAATTCAGAAAAACAACTCACAGAAAAACTGTGAATGAAGCTCTGTCAGCACCTCAGGGATATGATGGTATTATAAAGTGCACAAGAGCTTTTCTCCTGTACTTAAGATGCTGTCATCAGAAACCCATGTTTATCCACAGTAGCTTTAGGTATCACTGTTACGGATACTGAGATAATATCAAGCTATGCACATGCACAGACACACAGAGTGTCAAGCTATAGTTACAGTTGATCTGATGACACTTCCATCCCAAGAACTCATGCAATCCCTGTTAAAGAAACCAAAACATCATTTATGTTGAAATCTTCATGACTCCTATTAAACTTTTAGATTATTTCTAAGAGTTAATTTTAAAAAATACATATTTCTTTTTCCATTTTTTGTAACTACCAAGAAGGCCTCTTCCATTTTTCTAAGCATGAAAAGAATTCTGTTCCAGAATAACATTTGAAATTATTTAACATTACTTGCCTAAAACTCTAAAATGGTTGTTTTCAGACCAAGCTTGTAGTTTAAAAAATGTACATAGCATAAGAAGGTTCTCAGTTGTTTTAAACTCACCAACCAAGAAAAGAATCCAACTCCTACTACTGGCCTGCAGTGGGATGAAAGGAAACAAGACAGTAAACCACAGACATCTGGTTCAAAATATGGGATGTGTGGCCAAAGGCTCTAGCAGGTTCTACATTACCAAGATCCCCATCAACCTTTCCAAAATACGTGAATTATTAGAACTACACTAAATGGTAATTGATCCAAGATCATTGTAATTCTTTCCCATTTCTGTAGATAGGTGTGTTTAATTCTCTGTGTGTTTCCCAGACTCTGCTAGGTGAAAAAGAACTGTGAAAGAATTCACTGAAGTAGCAAAAGAAGAAAGCAAAATGCTATTGCTTCACTTGGTGTATAACATTCATAAGGCAACTGCGGAGATTAGCTTTAATTTCCAATCTTAACACACAATTGCATGCTGGGTTTTTACAATGCAAAAATGTGAGCTGGAGGATATTGCAGGAACACTGACACACCAATGCCCTTTCCATTTTCTGGATTGGATTTTTGATTGTCCTGCATGCCAAAATGTAGGGTTTTCTCCCTCTTCCAAACCTGGTTTAAAGCACAAAGAAAAGAGATGAACTACATAATGTAAGAATTAGCATAACTGTTCAGGTAATACTGAGAAGAAAGTACAATAGTTATGCCTGTAACTAAGTTCTTATGCATGCAAAAAACCAAATGTATACAGCTGTGGAGCTTCTATATACAAAGTAAAAGTCTGTGCTTATAAATATATGTTTTTGTGGCTGCAGTGTATGTAGAATTGCTTCTTTTTAAACCAGCTCGAAGTGAAATTGAGTTTTAGGCCTTCCCATTTCTCTACCAATATGGTATAATACTGCATATAGAATGAATGGTATCATAAGGGAATTCTATTGTATCTCATCTCTTTTTTTCACCAAATTGTATTCCTAGACTGTTCCCAGCAGCTGTTCATCTAATTCATCAGCAAGAACCATATTCAACAAGATTATACTGCTTTCATTTGTCCCCTTCAGAGAAGCAGAGGAAAAGCAGAAAAGTAGGAGAGGTAAGAATGCCATAAGTGATCCTATAGGAAAACACAAAATTCTCAGAGTCCGGCAACTCAGTTAAACCCTAGCTATAGGCAAAACACCACAAACTGCCCTTTGATGTGTTAATTGAAATTTAGCTTTCCACATCGTCCCATTTTCTCCTCAGCACAAGGGACACTAGCTATTCTTGAGAAAAAAAAAATTCAAATGCCTGTCATACAGTTTTTCCTTGCCTACTTCAAGAACAAAGGGTTAAGGCAGGCATCGAAAAAGCATCCAAGAGATTAGATAAACAAATAAAAATGCTTAAGTACATGTATATATGTGCAGGATGATAAGACAATTCCTATACATCTTTCCTTCTCCCCTTGCTGCAACACAACAAAAGACAGTGTCAAGCCTGTTAGGCCTCCTCCCTTTCTCTTCTGCTACAGCTTTCAGTAGGCAAAATGCTTATTAGTATCACAAGAAATGGGGATTTTGCAGTTCAAATGAATCACATGTTCTGGGATGTAATCAATGGCTAAATTAAAAAAAAGAAAAGGTCATAAGTTAAGGACTGAAACTGCAAACAAACCCAGAAAGGAATAGCAGATGTTAAACATGCCACAATATGTAGAGATGACATTAACTCTTACCTGCATCTTATCAAAGAAGCTCAAAGATCAAACCAGACACATTCATCTCTTGTTGTAATTTGCTATATGGCAGTCCAGCAGTGTTTCACACAAGTATTAGCAATCACAAAAAATACAAACGGGAAAGAATTCTGCATGTTCTTCAGCCAATGCAGGATTTTTCATTTTGTATTTTTCTTTTCTTTGTTCAGTATCAAGCACTGGAGATTTTTAGTGGTGGATCTGCAGCCCAGTAGCTCTCAATACACTGGAGTATTTTTCATTATGGTCTAGCTTTGCTGATTTTTCTAGAAGGCAGAGGAGGGTTTTTTGCTACACTCTCTCATTAGCCTTCTAATTCTCCAGTAAGTACTAAGGGGGTTGGGTTCATAATTCTTGCCAATTTTAGTAGGAAGCAGTTACTGTCCATTAATAATAAATATTTATATTTGCAAAGTTGTTTTTCTTTCTGTTATGTTACATCTTGACCCAGAGCAGTTCATTTCACAAACAATCCATATTTGTTGCATATTTGTAAAAGTCAGTATCAGCATCCAGATACCGTAGCATATTTTGAGGATGTCCTGTTGCTGTCTGGATTGCTGTGCAATTTATATCTTTCATTATGACCTTATTTTGAGATATATTTCTCATCTATGTTATATTTCAATCCCCCTTTTTTAGATTGTCCCCTATTTGTTGGCCCTGTGCTGGTAATGAAGTGGCTCTAACTGAATGCTTTCAGTCTGGTCTGACAGATGTATGACAGGATGAATCTAGTGTCATAGCTCATCTATTAGAGAAAAAAAATCAAAACTGCATCGTCTGCAGCATTGATTAAGGGACAGCTTGAATCTCTAAGGCATTTCAGAGCATACTGCTAAAGATATTCCCTGTCAAGGTAGGAAAATTTAATCTATTGCACATAGAATAAAAAGCCAAGGTCTGGACATATTCAGCACACAGCCTGAAACAGACTAGCATGAAATGAGGCAATGAAGAGGTCTCACTGTGCCAAGCTGAGTATCTCAGGATGTTGACATCTAATACCACAATGCAGAACTTTGCCCAGTCTTGAGTAAAACTTCCAGTACTTTCAGACAGTAAAAGGACTCTGTCCCCTCACACTACTGTTCTGTTTCCTTCTGGTTTGATATAAACAAATCTTTCTCACTTTATTTTTTGGAAAAGATTCAATGAAATCCTTTTCTTGCCTTCTCAAGTTCTCTCTACCCTGTACACACATTGCTTCAAGTGTTTTCCCATTTGCGATCAAGAAACTTCAAGTTTCTCAGGGAGGATCATTGCAAAGAAATTCTGGGGCCGTCTTTACCATGAGTCTTGCTTCTCTTTTATAGTGACAGAAAAATTCCCTTACACAGACTACAGCCACTGCTGAGCTTAAAGCTACAAGGCACCCCTTGGTCTGAGAGTCAGCTGATTCTACGTGCACAAATACAGGCAGGTATCAACTGAATGATGTCTCAGAGCCCCCTTCATTTGGGAGAGGCTATTATTACACAAAGCACTGAAGCACCCATAATGGCTCTATTCCTGCATATATGTATAAGCTCAGCAGAAGGTGATCTCCATTGCTCTGGCAGGAGGCACTCAGACACTATTCAGAGCAAGAGTGAGTGTTTCCATGTCATTAATCAAGGTAGTGACTAACATTAATACACTGATTGACAGGATGCTCACAGCAGCTATTATTGGTTGTGGATGTCATTCAATGTTATCCTCTTCCCGTCATGTTGCATTCATGATGTGCTGGCAGAGGCTGTATTTTATACATTAGCTTTCCTAGGAAAGCCCAACAGCACCACAGGAGTAAAACTGTGATCATCCTGAAGTCAGGAGCAAATCTCTCATCAGAATCATAGGCCTTTAGAATCACAAATTCCAACTATTAACCTAGCATTAGAAATAGGGCTAGAATTTCACAGTAGGAGTTACTAATCCTCTATTTCTTATCTTTCTCTCTCAGGAAAACTTATTTTCACTTTTGAAAAATCTTTTATAAGATTCAATACTGACTTTAAAAAAGGATGTCTATCAGACTTGACCAGTAAAAGACAATGCATCTCATCTTCTGCCTTCCAAAGATAGATTCGCCATTCACATTCATCTGTCATAGAAACAACAGTGAAAGCAACGCCTGTCTCAGATGAAGGGATTCAGTCAATGTTTAAGGGTCTAGGGAGGCAAAGAAGACATCGTTTGCTATCAGATTACTTGTCATGCAGGTGCTTAATAAAGCTTACAGACCTCAGGAAGAGCCAAAATACTTCTTTCATTACCAAGAAAACCTAAAACCACTAAAATCAGTCATAAGAGTCATACAGACAACTTTGTACACAATTAGCATTTTTTTACACAGAAAGTCCCACCCAATCTTCCTATCAGACAATTCCACTTCAGGTAGGAAGGGTAAGTGCCTAATAACACACAGGGCTCTTTTAGCTGCTTGCACGCTAACAACCAGGATAATTGTGCCTAGTTTTTATTTCAAATGGAGACTACCTGCTTCCCATCATAATGGTCCTTCATTAGAGGACCTATTCCATCATGATTTATATGGTACCTACGCAAGTTCCCAACAGGAGTTGTACTTTGAATAATAAAGGTAACTTCTTTGTTCCATACAGATTTTGTGCCAGTTCTATCTCCTTTTCACTTATTCTACTCACTATTTTGATCTTCTTTTTGATGACAGTACCACAGTACACTCATAAATTCATATGCCAAGTTATTAAAAATTTTTAAAAATCCAAAGAAGTTATGAAGTATGCTGTAAAACTTGTTCCAAATTGAGTTTTTAGATTCTCATGTATAAAGGATAATCCATGGCCAACTGCACATACTCATTTGTTTACAACAACAGAGGCAAACAAAATAGCAGGAAAACATTTCTGCACTTTAGTTTCTTTTCTCCTTTCTATTTTTAATGTATTTCTACATTGATTCCTGACCACACCTCAGGCATGCACAAAGAAATACAACTGCTATCCGTGTAGTTCTATGATTCTATGTGGAGCTGGGAAGAAGCAAGTCAACTTGCTTTGTTTTGGAATTTTCATTTTGGTTTACACACACATGCCCACAAATATGGATATTTATGTTCCTTATCTGTAGTTTCTGAGACAAAGCTAAACTGTTTGCAAAGAAAACACTGTCATGGACAAGCTTTGCTCTTACTGCAGAAAGATCCATTGGTCTAGATGACCTATGTTTTATTTCTGAGCTTTAGTAGATCTCTTAAGTACTTCAAATCTCGTTCTTGGAGTGCCTAGAGAAAATAGAGCAGAATACTGATACCAATTTATTATTCTTTGAATAGGTAGAGCAAAGAACAGAAGACAGATGAGCTGTATCTTCCATCTCTGAGAATACATAGCATTCTCCTGTCTTCGCTGCAAGCCTTCAGTGCCAAACTTACTGCTGTGCATTTTACATATTTTGTAAAATATTTTGCATTTACCATATCCCCCTCACTCTAACCCAACCGTGAGCAAGCAATGAGTTAACAATGAGTGAGATGAGATGATTATTCACCACGGTGGGACAACTTCTTACACAGGTTCATAACCAATTACAGTTTAGCAGCTGTACAGAACTTGAGGGTTGCAGCCATGCCATGCCTTTTTTTGCTGATGGGACATGTACAAAGTATCCAGGTTGTCTGAGAAGCCTTTGTTTATATACGGCTTTAGTCAACCTTTATTTTGGGGGTTATCTTATCCATGGCTCTTGTTATTAAGTCATGACGTTTAGCAATAGTAAACTGTTCACTGGATAATTTCTTGTCATGGGGTTCAACAAAATGGCAAAGATTACATAGGGAGTTTTTGGGAAAAAGTTATGATTCCTTTTTTATAGGAGCTTTGACTTTTCAGTACCGTCATTTCAAACTCTAGCCCTTGTATAATCACGTGGTAAAGGTAAGAGTAGCCCTTTTGACAAGGAATGCTGCAGAGGAATGGAAGAAAAAATTCCATCTGGGGGCCAGCGTGCCAATAACTGAGGCTAATGCACATTCAGAATAACTCAGGACAGCCCAGACTCCAGCTGAAAGAGCAATTGCACTGTTATTGCTACGTTCCCCTAAAGACAGCCAGAGCGCAGAGCCCACAAAGACATCACCTTTTCCTGCTTTTCAGGATGAGAACCAAACTATCACCCTGCCTTAATACAAACAAGTACTTACTGCTAGGAATAAACTCAAAAACACTGCTTACAATCTGATGTGTCTAATGCTGAGTATATTAAATAGAATATGAAATATTATTCCCTATTGCTGATTTGGGTGTTTTTCCACAAAGCACTTCCTGAGTGTAATTCACAAATTAGATTCCTGTCTGATTTCAATATGATTTTGCTTTTGCATAAAAATCACAAACAAATTCCAAAATATTACAAGTCCCAAGCACCTTGTTAAATACTATCTTGTCCACAAAGACTGTGCAATATACCTGAGAGATCTACATACAAAGGCTGAAACAGGAGACTGAAATAGGTGTATTATTAAGAAGTCCCACATACAAAGCAAGATTTCTCTTATACTTCTAATACAGTATTTTGTGTAACCCCCAAGGCAAAACTTCTTATAACCACTGTCTGCCAGAAGAATTTACTGTCAATATATACTGTACACTAAAGGAACAAAATTACCTCTGTCCACATTCACACCAACCCCACAGCTCCTTAAGACAATAATTTTCAAAATATCTTTGTTCAGTAAAATAAGCATTGTTTGAAGTTTCTTTATGGCAGACTAGAATCAAAATGAAGGCAGACTTGCTCACCACTCAAAGCACTTGCCTTCTTTTTAATTCCTCACAGGAATGAAAAGTATATTCAGCTTTTCTTCCTTCAGCATCACACTCTGCCCCTGTAGATTACAGAAACATGAATTTGTGAAGGCTGTTTCAAGTAGAAGGATGTTCCTATGTATAGAAATGATGTTAATTCCTGTCACTTCGAACATCCAAGTGAGATTGTTGTTAAAGCAGCTTCCAGAAGACCAAGAGAATTTGTGCCATTCAATTCAATTACTTTCTTCACCTCTATTAGACTAAACATAAATGCAATATAGCCAAGCCAGATTCCAAAGGTTAGTCTTTCATTTAGGCAAAATACTGGAGATGCAAAACCTGTGTAGCATTTACAGGAATCTAGCATGGATTCAATAAACCAATTGAACATGAAAGGAACATCCTTTCTAAATGCAAATTATTCAGGTGCAATTTGAGTTCCTTAAAGGTTACTCTTCAGTTCCCTCTCCCTGTCTAATAAATGAGAATGCAGAATAGCTTAGTTTCCTTTTTCAAAATTCTTCATATTAAGTGGTTCTGCTGCTTCTATTATGGGCCTTTTCTATATTGAGCAGATACAGAGTCTGGACTGCTTCTTTTCTGTGACTGCTGAACAGAACATTCCATATTAGTATTTTATTAGAGCATTTCTTATAAAAACTTAAAAACTAATTTTAAAAGCAGGTCTGACAACACAGCAATGTACAGATACACTCAAACTGCAGCATTTTTTCTTCCTTTTTATTTTGTCTAAAGAGTTTTCCTATCTGGAAAAGATAGTTTTCCTATCTACATTTTCCTATCTGGAAGCATAAAACCAAAAATATCAAGGATGTCCCTGAAAATGTAGCCCAACAGCTCTTGATAATACACTTATCAAAGTGTCAACAGATCCCTGAAAAGGCGTGCAAAGTAGTTCTAGATCTGACTATGAAATTTCTTTATGATGAGATCTTGCTTAAGTGAAGTCTCTGGCAAAACTTACACTTGGTTCCTGAGGGTCAGAACAGTATTTGTTGTATCAAATTTGAGAAAGGGTCATCCTAGGAATCACACGAAAGAAAACATGTCATATTATACTCTTAAGTGTCATAATAGAGGTGTTCTCACAAGAGGGACTTTATTTGTGCATAGTAAGTCACTGACCAGTAAGTTGATGTGGGCACTTTGTGGCAAGGCACATTCATTAGAGAAATTCACAAGTATATTTTATATCCCAAACTTACATTCTTTATGGGAATTTAATTTCAGAAGTCATGTGGCAGCATTGTTGGAATTAAGAGGGATGAATGAAACTGGAAAAAGAAGCGCTAGCAGTTTTGTGAACACAGTAAATATTTTGCATTTTCCATGGGGTTTTTTTTTCACATAAGGTTCAAACAAGACATCATAACTGCTCACACAATGTTAAAAGTTTAAGCTAGAATTGTGGCTGTATTTTAGAGTCGACAATTCATTCCATATCTCTGTCTCATCTCAGCTGTATTCTGTACTTTTTCAATTGTATCAAGGCCTGACCATTATATATTAATGGTAGAACACATGAAATAAATAGTTTTTTGGAGTGTTGTTGGTAGAAAATAGACAAATAACAGTAAAAAGTTCAATTAAGAAAAAGAGATGTATCATGGTTTTCAGTCTGTGTGAAGACAGCATCCAAAATAAAGATAACAGAAACTAATAATAAAGTCCCAAATGAATACCTTCAGCATACCATGCATAATTGGAAGAAGGATTCAGTCTTCTCCAAAGAACATTAGGAAATGGGCTGGATAATAAACATTTACTGATTTTCCTACTAGTGGAATAAACCAGGGCTTTCTTGTTTTCTTTTTATCTACCACAGGCAGCAGAAATACACTTGTGGGTCACATATTAGGCATTTACTTTCTGGAGCCCAGAGACCTTGACTCCACCTACATGCTGCTGAGAAACTCCATGAGAGCAACACACAAGATGTTTATGGCTAGGGCCAGACCTTTCAGCACAAGTGTCAGAAGTCCTCTGCCCTAGTTCAAGCAAAAAAAGATTCTTCTCATCATGCTGCTACAATATTGTCGAGAAACCCCTTTTTGTTGTAAAATCATCTCAGTCTAACACCAGCTGATAAAATTCAAGTATTTTCAAGATTTAATGAGTTCCTAATTTGTTGTGGCTTTATAACTCACCGACTAACTTTTACAACCTCAAACTTTGCCTGGTTTTAAGTTCTCACAGAAAATGAGGGCACAGTCTCATTCTGAAGCTCACATCTTATAGTAAGGTAACGGCTGTTTTTTTGACTGATGAATCAGCTGCACATGAACTGCCACTGTACAAAAGCACTGCATGTTGGATGCAATGACCAGAGCTTTGTCACTTAACATAGCTACAGGTTTTTTACATCCTGTTAAAAAGTTCCGTTCCCAGCTATTTCACCTACAAAAAATAGCTCTTGAAACATACTGTGTATACTCAAGATGAAAGTTTGACACAAAGTTTAAATGAAAAAACGATTTTTCCTCAAAACTGTCTTTCATCTGCTGCCATCCACTTACTAGATATTCTTTCCTTAATGCAGAGTTACAAGGAGTTTTGCCCACTTGGACTGTAAGCAATCGAATTAATGAGGCATAGGCTTCACCCAAGCAGAGCCAGGCACTGGGGCGCCCCTGGGCCATACCTGGCCTGCCAGAACAATGCCCATGGGACCTCACAGCTTGCTCGAGGACTCACTCTCCTGGAAGACTTTGGTAGCTGGATGGGCAGATGGCACCTGTGCTGCACAGCAGCAGATTTGAGCAGAGAGCGCCAGGGGTGCCCCTGGCTGAGGTCTGCCCTGCGATGCCGCTGCCGGCAATGTACGTGCTTAGCCAAACTGACATTATTGCTGACCAAGCAGGATTTCTCCCTCCCTGCCCCACATTTTCAGGTGGCAACGCACTCAGCAAGCTTGTCTTCAGCTAGGATCTATGCAGAAGGCACAGAATGTTGTCAAAATAAAACACTGAACCACCAATGTAAAACCTTGCTTTATTAAGAATGAGCTCCTACTGCATAATACTGAATTATACAAATTCATCTAAAGTGAAAGTGAAAATGCCTGTTTTAATTGTCATAGCATTTTGAATATCAAAGGTCCTACTTTAGCAAAGTTTCCAAACAAACCAAGTGTGCAGAACTTCATAAGAAATAAAAAACCCTCACCAATCTATGCACTGAATACTAGTATAGTACACCAGCTGCAAAGGTGATGTTAGTATAAATGTCTGATAATATTTTTCAATAATATTATTATCAAATTGACAATTTCCAGGCAGACTCCCACAAACTCCTTATTGCCTGAATACCATAGCTAAAACCCAGTTGAAGAGTCAAAATTCACCCCTTCCAAGGCTTAATCTAAACTTCCTTCCTTAATTTAGATTGCTCTTATGTTACCTCCCCCTAAGTCTACTTGTTCCACCTCCTCTGCATATAGCAAACATACACAAGCTACCATGAGAGAGTTCTGATGCTTATCAAAAGACTGAAACTTGTTGCTCTTCTATATTTCTTTTAATAACTTTAAAATTTTACCTATTTTTTTGTCATAGAAACCACAGTTCTTCAGGAGTATGTGTCATACAAGCACAGCTTTGCTTTTGATACAAGCCTGTTAAGAATGAAATCATTCATGTCACCAATGCTGCATACGAGTGTCCGTTGTTAGCAGCTTAGGGCTTTAAATGTTCACCTCTATATTTAGAAACCAGAAACCAAATGGCCAGCTTTCCTGATGACTCAGCATCCATACTGACTGCAGAAGAATGTGGATTCCCAGCAGGCACCTTGCATAAAAGTGCTTAAAAAGTCCAAACATGAAAATTATGGCTTGTATACTTTTTCCAGATTAAGAACAGAAAGATCTTTATTAACTTTTCTTTTACTATTCATTCCATACAACCAGTTGTTTAAGGAAAAACTTCTAAGCAAACAACCTTTCTCTCTTACCTTGTGTTAAATGCCTATTTAAAGAACTTCTTTTTTCTCATGCCTGGACCTTTCTTTACTTGGATGCTAGCCAATTTCCATTTCTCTACCTATCAGCTTGATGATATTCTCTATGTTCTCATTTTATTTTTATACATACACATACACATATGTACATGTATGTATGTATGTATATAATCTAAGCCTGTTAGGCTTATATTTGCCAATAACTGTTTTGTTGTGGTTTTACTTTGTTTTGTTTTTAAAAGAGAGAGTATGGAAAGTCTTGGAGAGATAGAAAAGGTTGCTCTAGGCTACCCTGGGGAAAGTTTGCACATTCATTGCTGATCTCACCAAACAAGCTGGGCATGAAAACCAAGAGGCCTGAAATTGTCATTGTTCATGTAGTTACACATGGATACACATGCATGTTTATGTTAAACTTTTTATTTATTCACTTTATGAATATAACTAGTAATACTTACGTAATATATTCTTAAAATATCTAAGTAATACTTACTTACACTCCACTTGAGAGTCTCCAAAAGCATTATTAAGATAAATCAGAAGGTAGTGTAACTGCGAGCAAGAATATAAAAATTATATAAAGTATCACATGCATACATATATAGCATACCTCTACTAAAAAAAATTGCTGGTAACACACCAGGTAAGACTGCTGTATTCTTGATCTCATATAGAAGAGGAAGTCCACTGGAAAAAACAGTTAGCTAACATTTGCCTGCATTACCTTCAGCTACCTGTGACTTCCAAAGAGTGTCATGTTTGCTTTCTTTTTTAAACTGATTGACTAATTTAGAAAAAGGAGAACCAACAACTGGAAAAAAAATATGGAAGCCCAAAGCATAATATAAATTTAGATTATATTGCTTTACTGGTATTTCCTTAGAATCACATACCATTGTGCAAAGGCTTTTGCTAATGAAATAACACAATGTCTGTGAAATGCCAAAACATAGGAAAACACAAATATGCATTTTCACTTTCTGACAATACATTAAAAAAAGCCATTTTTTCCCTTATTAGATTTTTTTTCCTCTATCTTCACAAACTTTGTTATTTTGGACTTCAAAGGTCTTTCAAGTTTAAGAATAGGCATACTTTCTCACGGGAACTTTCTCAAGTATATGAGAGAAAACCAACAAATGCAAACATGTCTTAGGATTTTATTAAAAATCACTTATCTTAATCAATCATGCTTATCTAGTTGGTTATTAAGTTTCATAAAACTTATTACCCACTACAGAATTTTGTAGGGTAAAAAATTCTGAAGATCCTACACAGAAATATAATCACACGTAAGCAAACCAAATTTGAGCCCTTAAACAAAGTAAGAGTAGCGAACAAAGTATTTTTGTACTTCAATGTTTGCAATTTTATCTTTCCAGGTAATATTAGGTTCTGTCATGGATTAACCCCAGCCAGCAGCTAAGCGCCACCAAGCCGCTTGCTCACTTCCCTCTGGTGGAGTGGGCGAGAGTCAGGAGGGTAAAAGCAAGAGAAGTCATGGGTTGAAACAAAGACAGTTCAATAGGAAAAGCAAAAGCTGTGCTCGCAAGCAAAGCTAAAGGGTGAATTCATTCACCACCTCCCACAGGCCAGCAGGTGCTCAGCCATCTCCAGGACAGCCAGGGCTCCACCACAAGCAATGGTGACTTGGGAAGACAAACACTGTAACTCCAAATGTCCTCCTCTCCCTCCTGTTTTCCCCCCGAGCATGACAGTTCATGGTTTGTAACATCCCTTTGGTCAGTTGGTGTCAGCTGTGCTGTGTCCCCTTCCATATCCTTGTGCAACCCCAGCCCAGCCTTCTCACTGGTGAAGCAGTACAAGATGCAGGAAAGGCCTTGATACTGTGCAAGTGCAGCTCAGCAATAGCAAAAACATCTCATATAACCAAACTGTTTTTAGCACAAATCTAAAACATACCACCATACCAGCCACTGTGAAAAAAATTAACTCTACTCCAACCAAAACCAAAGCAGGTGCCATTAATTTGGATTCCAATTGTGAGCAACTAGTCAATATCTTGAAGAAGCTCTGTAGACTTTAAGAGTCTTCTAGACTTAAACTGACATAAATTACATTGGAAATTTGGGTCAAAGATTCAAAGATTTTTTTTTCTTTCAGGTTAAACCCTGAGGCCTTTTACTAACATTGTTTCTAAGTAAAATAAATATTTACTCTTTCTGATACTCTGCCTCCAGGCATTTGATGCAAGAAGAAGAGTGTGATTTAGTAGCTTGTTAAATATCTTAAGTGATATAATAATACGTGCATGTTTTGTAGACTGTGTACCATGCAGCTTCCTTTTCCATCTGCTTTCTTTTGCTATAAAAATAAGTACATGTAAAAAAAAATAATAAACCCAAGGTTCTTGTTGAGTATATTGATTCCTCATAAACTTTGGTAAAATAAAATGTAGACTTACTGCCAGGATGGTTTTGTTTTTCTTTGTTAGTATAAGCTAGCTCAGACTGTTTCTGATTTAAAAAGCAGATCCTATTTCAGAGTTTGGTAACTATCACTGAGGATTTATTCAATTCACTAATATTCACTTTTTAATAAAAAGATGATGTTTTTATGTAAAATAAGATAATGACTCGTAATTTGTATGTCAGAGAAAGTCATGGTCAGCAACAATGACAGCTTTTTCATATCTTTTCTTAACACAAACATCTCTGGTTGTTAGACCACAAAAATTCAAAAGGGATTAAATGAATGATTTTGAACAGCATTGTGTGTCACCTTTGGGTTTAGCTCAGCCCATGTGTAAACAGGCTTAGCATTGTCATTGAGACTTGCACCCGTTTATGCCAGGGATTAACATGCCAGCATCTCTCTCTGTGAAATCACAGCTCCGTGCTAAAGATGCAGCTTCTCACTACTGTTATTTTCTCTTCCTTTTAAGTAAATGCATGTTTAACTACAGGCTGCACTGGTAGTTTGCAGGGATGGAGATTAAACCTGAAGTGAGCATAGAAGATTCAACTCTGCTCCACTTCAGAGTAAAAAAATGTTTCTCTGAGAGATTGTCACCCACATGCAAGCACTAGAGTGCAAATCTCCTCCTTGAAATGCCTCACACTGCCTTTTCATTTCTCCACCCACAACTCTTTCTCATGCTCTCACTGTTGAGACATGTAATCAATGTCATTGGAAGCTAAGCTGCCCGATTCCTCAGCACAACATCTGACTACTGTACTTAGTAGGGAATGTAGCAAACAGAGCCATTTAAAATGGCAAAGACTTTCCTAGTATAAAATAAAAGACTAGTGGTAGGTTTGGATTCTCTAAGCCCATCTGCTAAATCCTGCACTGCACAACAACCCTTTTATTCAAGTTCAAAGATGCACTCCTCCATTTAAAGAGCACTTGTTATACCAGAAGGAAATGGAGGCTGGAGTGTGCCTGACACTAAGGAAAGAAAAAATTAGTGCTGGCTTTACAATGAAACCCTCCAATACAGCCAGTCTCAACCAAGTATAATTAATCAATTGTAACTCTTACAGCAAACCAATTACTTTCATTCTGTGGCTTTTGGCTTGTCCACGTGCCAGTTTACAGTCAGGCATTACAGGGAAGTGTGGCAAGACTGTTGTCTCTGCCGCTCTCTCAGGAACTGTACTGAATTTGTCATTCCATATAAAATACTAAATGCTGTATGATTGCTACAGAACTACATGTTGTCATGTCGATCAGTACATTCTCTATTTTTCAACCTTCCCCCCCTCTATCTTTTCTTTATTTGGTAACTGTGTCTACTAGACCCATTTTGTATTCAGGAGTATTCTTCAGCTCTACTGTTGAGCTGAATGTTGAGCAATGTTAGGATCTCACAAAAGGTAATGAGAAAGATGCTAGGATTGTTATTTGTTTCTTTTTTAATTAGAAGCATTTAAAAATCTTGAACACTAAATATGCAAAATTTCCCCTTCACACACTGAAAATGGAAAAATGTAATACAACCAGTTTTTGGTAACTCACCAATCTTTTAGCCTTGTGAACATTGAGATTCCTTGTTTTTATAGGCCATAGTGATAAATATATACCATGAAGGTTTGTTGCCTGCCAACTTGACTAATTTATCTTGCTTTTTGTATCATGTAAAGGTATAAATTAGACCTTCTAAATACCAAACCATAACATTATATGCCATTCTCACATTGTCTATCATTCAATTCCCAAAGCTGTCGTCACGTGAAAATTCCTAGAGACATGAAAAAAACTTCACTATCTATTTTTACTGCATCTTTTTCTTCTCACTGAACAGGACACACTACAGAGAAGACTACACATTAGATTTATGCAGTAGCTATAGAGCATTCTATTTTTACATCATACTTAAAAATTTTAACTTTTTGGTTGTTTTTATAACTAGCAGTATACATCAAATCTGGTTTTTTAATGAACTTAAAATTACTTTTAGTATCAAAACACAGGAATGCCTCGATTATTCTTAATCTAATTATTTATCAAACTGTATATGTAATCTGTGGGTTTTAGCCTTATTAAGCTAATTCACTTGCTTCCTTAATCTTTTGAGTTCCCTTCAAAATTGAACTAGCCCATTCCATAAAATATCCTCTGAAAATGAGGCTATCTTGTTGCTAACCCCTTTTTCACAGCAACAATTGACAAGATATCTTTAGCTAACATTGAGTATACAAAGCTTCAAAACACAGATATTAGCTTTAATATTTTTGACATACATTATACCTCAAATAGGCAAAATTTTCAGCCTCTCGGATAAGTGCTCCTCTGCAACCATACGTGTTTTAAAATAACAAAACATATTCCATCTCTAAATTGCTGTGATCCCAGATGAAGCCTATTCTGCTATTTTTCTTTAAGTTTTATTTCTGGTTTATACAAATTCATTTTAAGTTCTGTTGAACAGATGCAAGTATAACAGAAACTGATATTGGGAGGCTCTTCACAGCGATAATCTGCAGATATTGTCTTGATTTAAATGGGACATCATCAGAACACATGGAGGAAATTTAATTGTTCTACCTTGATTGCACACAATCAGGATACAGACACTTCTGTTTTTCTCTGGTATTTGCTTCCCAGGAGGTTAGGAACGTAGCTTCTGTCACTATAGGGTTCTATTTGAAAGAAGGTAAAAACATTGTTCCCTAAGAAGAAAGCAAAAGCAGGTGTATCACTGTTGAAAACATGTGCATAGCACATACAAACTACAACAAATGAAACATTCTATCTTTTTCATGTATTGAAATGCACTGTGCACATATGGATGAAAGAGAAAACCTGTAATATTCCACTAAGATGTGAAAATACATTACCACTTGGGAGAATAAAAACTTTGAAGATAGGTCTTTCTACCTCCAGTCCCTATACTGATTGCTTTGCTTACCCAGATTTCACCCTATTTTTGTGACAAATTTCTCTTCCCTTTCTCTTCTCACCTCCACTATTTCATTTCATTTCATTTCTAGGCCCAAGGTACTCACCCTGCTACACTGTTTCCTGCTACAAATCCTCTCCATAAAGTGGGCCCAGTGTCCTGTTCCTCGGTTCCCTGTTCTGCATCTCAATTTTCTTGGTCAGTCTATCCAAGCTTCCTTCTCACCCTAGTTCCCAGAGGAAACACTCGCTCCCTCTTGCCTAACTTTGAGCTGCATCTTCATCTTTCTCCCCTCTTGCACATATGGTTCTTGTTTTCAAATCAGGCAAGTTCTCCTTTTAGTTGCTTGGTACTAGCAAAAGGTGAAGGATGGTCTCAGCAGAGAAGTTTCCTTCTCAGTTCAAAGCCCAGTCCAGGCACGACCTGTATGCCAGGAGGCACAGGTAAAACCCAGAACCTGCTAAGATGCTCGTGGCAACCCACGTAGTTCTTACTCACTACATACAAAGTGCAACTGCAAATAGGAGACTTACACTTGTCCAAATTCTGGATAATTCTTAAGAGAAGGTGAACTGGTACATAACTGATGTGAAAAACACCTCATGTTCAATCCTTGTTCCAAACGTGGAGAAAAGCTGACATATACTGAAAGGCAGAGTGAACTGTATTATTAACAACAGCAGCCTTTAATATTTTTGCAACATGTATACATTTTATTTCCAAGGCTGTTCAACCATCCATTATGAAGATGCTCTATGAAGAAGAAATGGTTTATATATGAACTATTATCATAGACACCATACCCGTATTCAAGGACAGGTTGGATGGGACCTTTGAGCAACCTGGTCTAGTGGAAGGTGTTCCTGCCTGCAGCAGAGGTTGGAACTAAATGATCTTTAAGGTTCCTTCCAACCCAAACCACTCTATGATTCTCTGACACGACTTAAAATTATTAAAAAATACAGCCACTACCACTATATATAATTTAGCATCTATAGAATTCCTTGCATTCACACAAAAAGAAAAAGCAATCTGTACAGAAGGAAATAAAACTCTCTTTTCAATTCTAGCAATAACTCAGGCAGCCAACTTCACTGTAAATGTTTGTGTATATAGCTCTTGGGGAAACTGCTTAGTTGTCTACTATGCATAGAAAGAGAGGAAGCAAACCATATGTCAATAGATCAAAGAGCACACTGGAACACTGAGTAAAGTTCACACCACAAATGAAAATGAAGTAGCAAAATTCATGTTAAGCGATTTCCACTGTTGTTTAATACAAATTCTGGGGTTGTTTGTCATAATTTTTCAGTCATTATTAATTAGCAGAATCAGGAAATTAGCTGTGCAGTTTCCAAGACCATAAACTTTTCCCTACTGTTCCTAGAGTTCTACTCAACATGATGAGTCTCCTCGTCATGCCTGCATTTGGCTGCCCTCTTCAGATTCCGTGGATTTGTGAATATGGCACAAGTACCTGCCTTGGTTTTGCTAAGAAAAAGGCAACATTTTTTTCATATAAGCCAATTGTTATTGACTAGATACTTCAAAATTAGTGTAGGAAAAAAAGTTGGTCACTTCCTTTAGTTTTTAACTGCCTCACGCTTGCTTAAAAACTAAGCAAGGTCTAAACATTAAGTACCACGTACATCTGGGCAAAAAATACATAGTATTCATAAAGCAAGCCAAAGCCAATGAAGCCAAAATTCAGTTCTAGCAAGACTACCTTTCTCTAATTGCCATTAGGAAGCCATGCTTGAAACAACCAAAAAGGCAAAAAAAACCAACAAAAAACTGAAGAAAATTTGCAATTACAAATTAAAATGTTTTGTATTTATAGAATGTGTATAAATTAATTTTAGGTACACATCTGATTAAAGAATCAACTTCATATGTCAAAAGTGAAACTTGAGTGCATTTTTCTATATTA
>WAAE01010554.1:0-12796 GCA_013400495.1 Nicator chloris
AGAGTCAGTGAATAGTTGGGAGTTAGGATGACTAAGCTGTGAAAATCAATAAACCAGGGTGCCCTTTTCATGCTGTGATAAGCAAGCAGTCTGTGCCTTGGCTCATTTTTACCCTCTAGTAAGAGGGCTGCTGAAATATTTTTTGTCTTCATAATCAAAATAAGCTAATGGATATTTTATGTGGATAACACAAGCACTGAAGACTTTGCAACAGATAACTTAGGTTAGAATGAGTCAAATTGTAAAAAGTTGTTATACCTGTGAGAGGTTGTGTATCTGTAAGAGTTTTAAACAGCAAAGTAATAATCCAGCAACTATTTCGGAGTGAGCTGGTGTCTCTCTCAGGTGTCTACCCATTTAAGCTCTTGGAAAAGTTGTTACCTTTGCTCTACATCACATTGCCAAATGGATTTTTAATAACATCTTTAGACACTGCTCTTATGACCATTCTTAGAACTCAGACACTGAATACTATACAAAATGATCTTTCAGTTAATGTTAAAAGTTGGATAGATAATTCAAATCTGGGATTAGAGGTAGGCAAATAGCCCAAAATGAGAGATTATCAAGGCTGACATTAATAAGAATATCTGGACATCAGTCAAAAATAGTTGAACTCAAATGACAATGATTTCACTAAATAGATACGACTTCACAGCCTACCTTTGCTTATTCATATATTATGGTGATCTGGAAAAAAATGTCATTTTTCATGCTAATAAATAAATGGAGGCTGAAGTAGCACAAGTGCAATGCTGGGGTTTGCTGTATATCTCTTACCCTATACAGTTTCTTCTTAGAATGCTTTGTATGAAAATCTTTTGCCCACCCAGGAAAGGTAGAACAAGAGTTTCAGGAAGTTTTTTATTGCCATCCCTCTTTGCTTTTGTGTTTTCCTCTCCTTGTTTTCTCTTCTCGTATCTGGCAGGGAACTGAAATGATAAGACAGTGTTTTGTGCAAAACTATGCAATAACATTTTTAATAAGTAGACTGGAAGCTCTTTTGTTATCAAATATTTATTTCTAAATACATTTATTTGCAATAAAGCAAAGAACAGGAAAAGCATATTTAGTTTGCAATTGAAACAATATAGTATTGTTTTCTAAATGTGTGATGCTAGTTAATTTCACTTCTACATTTCCTTATTAATTTATGCAGCTCATTAAGTTTAACTGGCATCGACAGAAAAAAATGATCTTACAGTTTGATTTGCAGCAGGGGGAGATGTACTCAAAGAATATCTTGGTTGTGCTTTCCCCACATATTTTTAGCTAAGAAAACTGTGTTTCTGGAGGGTTGTTCTCTCAACAACAACAACAAATTTCTCTTCGCATTTCTAGTAAAATAAAAAACAGTGAAATGATAAAAAAACAATTACATGCTTTAAAGTTTAAGTATTTAATAACTTATTTCTAGATACAAGTTCTGCAACTTTAAAGCTCTTCTGAAATGAAAAATGAATGTAATTGTTTTTATTACTGTGATACATGCATATCTTGGGGATTGAGGATTGATTAAAAGAAATGGGATCCACTTGAGTAAGAAGGCCAAGTGATTAAGTAAGGGGACTAAGAATTCCTCATATCAGCTAAGGAAAAACAACAACCAATCTGCAACTGGTGAAGTCCAAGTATGTATTTAAAGAGATTGCAATACATGCAAATTGTCATTTCAGCTGAGTTTCTTTCTTACCATATATTTTTCTTAAAATCACCTGAAAATTTATAACTAAGGATTAGCTGTGTCTGTATGTATATTTCAGTATGACTTCTAACAACAAGACCATGAGGGGGAAATGTGCCATGCAGTAACAAATGACATGATTATTTTAATTGTATTACTCATAATTGTATTATGAATGGTTAAATATAACTTTTACTAAAGCTTTTATGAGTACATAATCAAGGTAACAGTAGTTCTGTCAAGCAATGTGTGTAGCAATAGGAGAAATCTGGCACAATGAGTATTGTTTTGAAATTTAGAAACCCTGGCAAATAATTCCTGTGTGAGAGTTTTTCCAGAAGCATTGTGAAAGACACCACTTATAAAGTTGAAAAGAGTAAACATTGGCAAAGCTAATATGCAGCCTCTAAATCATGATCATCTTTGTGGCTGAAGGGAAAAACAAAAAGTAATTAAGGATATTACTTTCTTTTTAAATGAATACTCAAATTTTTTTGCTTTAGACATGAAAAAATCAGGAATAAGACAGTAGAAGAAAGAATGTGGCTTAGGTAAATCAGGTGGAACTAGGTTTACTTAAAAGTCTGAGTCATTATTATTGTATTACAATGTAAATATGTTTTGTCAGTATCAGAGACACTTGAGAATCAGTCTCATGTCCACAGGTGTGTTACCCCTGAAAACCTCTGAACAGCTGGTGTTTGAATGAAATAGGAATCTTGTAATTCTAGGACAGTTCTAGACAGAAAGAGAAAATATTCTATAAATAAAAAAAAAAAATCATCAATTTAATAGTGTGAACAAAACACAAATGGCTGTTACTGTTAATTCGTTTACATTGGTACGCACACAGTCCAAATTTTCTAATTAGTGCAAAAGAAACCTCATTAGCAAAGCTAGAGTTAGCAGCTGTTATATCTTAAGAAAAAAAAAAAAAGGCAGAACAAAAACCACCAAAACCCTGTGAAAGCTAAATTTGTTTCTCGTTTGCCAGGTTCAGAGACAATGACCAGCGTCAGATACGGCCCAGTGACTGCGGCAGGTTGTTGGTGCCAAGGTGGGGATCAGGGCAGGCCAGGACTTCAGCCCATAGCTCAGGGTCCCTGTCTGGATACATGAGATAAGTGGCCCAGTCATGCTGTTAAGGGGCCCAAGACTAGTCTCAAATGAAAACAGTTGCCATAGACAGAAGACCAGCCAGAGTCTCTCCCCGCTGGTTGTCTGGGAGCCTCCACTGACTCCTCTGCTAGGTTGTTCTTCCAAAGACACCACTGCACTGTCTCTAAGTTGGCCATGAGCCTCAGCAGCCAAATCCACCAGAGGAAGGATCTTTTCATGGCCATTCCCAATATTCTCAGAGATGCCAAGCCAATTCTTTTAGCATGGGTTCTGAGGTGTCCTGATAAGATGTTGGCATTCTCTCAGGATCCAAGGAATTGGATGTTAATTAAGGGATTGTCTTCTTCCTCTTTGTCAGGAAAAACACATTCTTGAAAGTGACAGATTTTGTCCTTGCTCTAGGGTCTACTTGGGACCCTTTTTGTCTGTTTTCTAACAGACTTTTCTTTTGCTCTTTCT
The DNA here is from genome assembly GCA_013400495.1 of Nicator chloris. Classification (NCBI taxonomy): domain Eukaryota; kingdom Metazoa; phylum Chordata; class Aves; order Passeriformes; family Pycnonotidae; genus Nicator; species Nicator chloris. Next base: position 3,263 of record WAAE01010554.1, read on the forward strand.
TTACTCTTCTGTAACTACGTGTTACATATGACTTTGGCAAATGGTGTCCGGTGCGTGTGTTGGATACACTTGCTTCTTTCTGTTACCACTAAAATCTGTTTTGCTCAGCCTCTAAGTTTGTATTATTAACAGAGGAGCTGTTGATATACTTAATAAGTCTAATATAATATTGTGCACATACTCTAAAGGCCTCTGCTGTCACCCCAGTCCTGTACTCTGAGATGCTTCATGATTATTATAGGGCCATGGATCACATATTCTCCACAGAATAACCAAGTTATGTTCCTATCTATGGAGAATTTATTAACAAAGTTGTAACACAGACTCATGTAAAGCCAAAGTAAACAAAAATGAATTAGTAGCCACTTGGCCATTAGATAATTGTTCTTTCAGCTTAACTGATAAAACCAAAGCTCCAATCAAGCCAAGACTGGGTCCAGAAAACGTAAGCCTCACAGCCCAGGCTGTGCAAAGTTAGTAAAAACTCCTATTACCAATGGCAACACTGAGTTTGCATGCTACTTTTTAACTAAAAAGATACATTTAAAAGTTAGGAGTCTTGCTCATACTTTCAAAGTTTAGATATAATCATTTAACCTGTCATTTACCTTCTGGGAAGCTGGTCTCAAGGTAATAGTTTTAATACTTCTGGTTTTCTAGGACACGTCTTAGTACCACGACACCACCTAAACTCAAAACCTGTAAATGTGAATGTAACAATTTACACAGTAAGTACCATATGTTGACTATCTTCCTTTTTTGTTCTTGAAAGTGTTTGTTCTTGTTGAAAACAGGACCAGAATGGAAGAAAATAAATGAATTATTAACTTTGTTAAATAAAGATTAATTATGCAGTAATATGCCTATGATAGATTGGAAATAGGGAAATGCCACTTTTCTTGAAGTATTTCTGTGCTATATCTAGGACTTGTATGAATCATTAACATTGTTTATCATTGATACTATCCATGAAGGATATTTGTCTGATCTTTTAAGTTTTTCAATATTTACTTTTAATAACTATGCCACTGACCCATAAAGACTCCATAAAACCTTTCTGTGTTTGTGATTCTGTTTAGGACCTATTGTTCCATTGTATTAAAACAATAATCACAAATCTTTAAAGCCAGTTATTGGATCCAAATCAACCTAAAAACAAAAGGATACTCATTTCTATAAACAACACCATAAAAATCACTCCTTTTGATATCAGTATATTCCTCTCTATAATTCACATCCGTACAAAAACAAGTAAAAAGCAGTCATTCTTTGTAGAACATGTTGAATAATAGAACTTGTATTAAGACTCATGTGTGGATTCAAAAGTTTTTAGCTTCAGATGGTGATGGATAAGAGAAAGTGTTTAAGTATGCACACAGCACTTCCAGCTCAGAAATCTGTGATCCAGTGAGACTAAGAAAGTATCCAGGGGAAATATTGTTACATACTTTTGTAGTTTTGTGCTTTCTTCTCTGTCTGTTTTTGGCTATTATCAGGGAAAAGGTTGGATTAGATGTACCTTTGAGCTAAACTAGTATACCCATCCTATTTTTCTATATTACTTACCACAAAGCTATGTTTCATTTATAATCGTATCTAGTTATTTGCCTGAAACTAGACAATGTAAGAATAAAAGGACTCTAAAAAACATCATAAATACTTTCTAGTTCCTTATCAAGTGACATTTATCACTTGGCTTTTGAAAACCAGATTGACACATTTTAAATTTAGACAAAATATCACTTATAGTCCTGTAATCTCCTAAATTAGAAGCACTACTGGTATACTAATTGTCCTGTCTCTATGGGCCATCTGAAATTTTCTTCAGATGGAAGATTCCAGATAGAATATACAAGAGAATCTACAGAAGATGCAATTTGTTCTCCAGAAATAAGATCTATTCCAAGAATTTTGCAAGCAGCTGTTGCCGTTGTGCATCCAATTTTTTTTTTTTTTTGGACTGGAAAGGACATGATATGAAAAATCTGAGATAAGACAAAGATGGTAATATAAGTGATAAGTGACAGTAACAGGAAGAGTTCACAAAAGGAAAAAAGAAATTATGCAAACCTACAAAAAAACCCCACATTGATCAAAGAAAAAGAAGGAAAAAAGGACAACCAAGAAGTTGTCACATTAATGTCAAAGCTATTACAATGATTACATTGATAGATTAGGATGAAAGGAGATTAAATGAATTTAGGGCATTAGAAATAGTGAACAGAATGAAGAATTAGTGCTAGAGTGGCATGGATACACAAAAGAAGAAAGAATAACTGCAAACAGGAAGACGATACAATTTAATTAAAAGATTTTTAGAATTAAAAAAGTCAGAATTTTGGGAACAAGAGTGGAGGCTTGAATTAACTAACAAGGAGAAGTGGAATCATTGGGATGGATAGAATTAGGTAAAGTATTGTGGTGGTGGTCCTGTAGAGTTGCACTGCTGAGAAATATCATTTAGTTCAAATTGCTTACTAATATTCAGTTAAAAAAAATCATGTATGATCCAGGTGTTAAATCCTGTTGCAGGACAAATCAAGGTTAAGGACTTCAGTAGTGCTATTTTAGTATAATTGTTGAATGTTATAGGAAGTGGACTGGATTATTTTTATGCATGTGTGAGAAAATGACAATGTGAAGAAATTAGGAAAATATGACTATCATAACATTCACAGAGATTTCATTATATGTGGTGGCTCTTGAGAGGCATAACTTCTCTTTCGTGCCTCATTGTGTATCACATTAAGGAAGTGACGGCTGGAATTCATTTTGTAAATAGATAGGTAGCAATGGTCAATAAATTCTTCTCACTGCTTGACTCTGTATATGCATCTGTGACATCATTAATATAGAATTTTACAAGCAAATTATGGCAAACTCCAGAAGTTGTTCTTTGTCTTTTTCCTTGTCTTCTTTTTCCCTGTTTTTCAAATGTGAAGTTTCAAAAGTGATTTTATTCCAACATATCACGATAGAAGGGAAACCATCATGTAACATCCAAAAGGACTGACTAATTTTCAAGACAGTATCCCTGGCAGTATCCACCCATCACAGTGTAATATTGCCTTAAACATGTACCTTAAAAAGAAGTTCCTTAATGGGACTGCACTACTGCAGGTAGAGAATTACTGTAGATAAATTCTCTGACTCTTTTACAGAGCACCTTGAAAATTTTGTATCACCTGATAATTTGAGCTATATTCCTTCTATCTACCCAACAAAAATGTGCATTTAACCAAATAACAGTAAGGATCTAATGTAGCATAAATGCCCAAGAATTCCATGTCCATAAAGGATAAAAGTATTTTCTGGCAATTCATGTCACATATTTGACAATTTGCTTACCGAAAAAATGGAACACGTGCAATTTTAAGAAATGGGAATCCAGTTGTCCTAGTTCACATTTAAATTCTAGATCTATCAAGTCCTTTTTACAATGATGTTACCCTGTCAATTGTAATCCTGTTTATTTTTGCAATATGGTTTAAACATAAGTAGCTTTACATGCTTATGTTAAAATTTCTGTTTTCAGGTAAAAACACAATTTAATTCTGGAATTAGATTTTTATTTAACATTTTCTCAATGTGGGTTTTTCTCTTCATCATGCTTCTTTGTTTAATTTCATGAAAGAATTTGAAAGTCAATTATACAGAATATTGACTGATATTTCAGTTCTAATAATGAAAACGATTAAACTCTCTTTTTCTCCTCCTCTTGAGGAAAGGCAACTGGTGCCCAAGTCCCATTCTGAAATTGAAATTCTTCAGGTTTTACCTGCCACCTACTCACCTTTGACTTGAAAAAAATTATCTCTGGTAGCAGTACAATTTTTATTTTTCCCTCAATTTTGTGACCTTCTCATTCCTCTCTTCATATAGCCCTACTAAGGACTATATATTTGTTATTGTTTAAGACAGAAAGCAGTGTTCAGAGCTGCCTGGCAGCAAGTTTGTAATATTCTCAGTAATTAGGTCATGGGTATTGGGAGACAGAAAAAATGGATCTTTGCAGCCCAGAGGGAAATCTGCTAGAGCCTGACTGATTCCAAAGTTTTGGCATGGAAAACTTGTCATTTGATGATTAGTTTCCAAACCTCTCTTATGTCAAATAGTGTTGTTTGTTCATAAAACATGCTACAATGGCCTCTCCCCAAGGCTTACTAGAATAAACTATGTGACAATAGAAAGTTGCTGAGAGTATCAGTAATTGCAGTCAATATGATTTAATGGGTAACACAACTTAGAAATTCTTTGCCTAACTGCACTTGTCCTGTTCATAGAAGTGGAGCAGAAGGCCTGTACTTAATATGTATGTGTGTATACACACAACATATATTTGTATATTTAAACATTATTTATAGTGTATTACATGCACTATAAATGTTGAGATATTTGCTTGAAATATAGAATAGATTTGGAAGTTGAATCTATTTAGAATAGATTATGGAAGTTGTACATATGTATTTTATAAATTTATATATTAATGTAATCTTAGTGATCTTCCACTCTAAAGAAGTTTCAATATTGCAGACTTCAGAAAGGCAAAAATAACTTGAAAAGTATTTCGAAGGATTACTTAGGCACAAATTGATATCTTGAATAAGACATCATTGAATGCTTCTTTCAGATTGTTGCACATTGCTACATAAAAATAGGATATTATATAGTAAATAAAAGCAACAAAAAACATTTTCACTGCTTGTATATTCTAAACCAGAGCATTTCCAAGTAATTCAAAATATCATAAGACTTACAAACTTATCCACATAAATTTAAGGACAAAGTTTAAAAATTCAACTATACTGCAAATTCATTTGTATAATTTGCTTCTTTCAGATTTACACAGTAGAAAGCCTTCAAAAATTCTTACACATTGTTAGGTTTCAGATTAATTAGCAGTACTGTGAGGCAAGGATTCCTGAGAATGTAACAAAATTGCTCTTAGGTATGTATATGACTTTGGAAGGATAAAAACAGATGACTAGGTTTTACAAAATATGAGGTGATTGAATCAAATTTGTCTGTAATTGTTTAGGAGGCATTTGTATTATGTACCTGAATTTATAGAAAATATGATTCAGGCAGGCAAATACGAGATTTCTCATGATACTGTGTTTGTATGACAAGAATTTGGTAGTGGGGAGGCTACAGGGTTAGCTCCTATAAGAAGCTGCCAGAAGGCTCCCCCATGTCCAACAGAGCCATTGCCACCCAGCTCCAAGATGGACCCACCACTAGTCAAGGTCAAGCCCATCAGAAATGGTAATAAAGTCTGGACAATAGCATGTTTAAGAAGAGTAAAAAAACTGCAGCTGGAGAGAGGAGTGAGAATATGTGAGAGAAACATCTCTAAAGACACTGAGGTCAGTGAAGAAGGAGGGGCAGGAGGTGGTCCAAGTGCTGGAGCTCAGATTGCCCTGCAGCCTGTGGTGCAGTCCATGGAGTTCCACTGTGGAGCAGACATCCACTTGCAGCCCCTGGAGGACCCCATGCCAAGACAGGGAAATGCCTGAAGGCAGCTCTGACCCAGTGGGAAGCTTGCACTGGATCAGGACCTTGGGTCAGGTGGAGAAGGTTTTCTGGCAGCAATTGTGACCTCATGGGGTCTGTTCCTGAAGGACTGCACCTGGTGGAGGCATCCATGCTAGAGCAGTTCATCAAGAGCTGCAGCCTGTGGAGACAACTCACACTGGAGTAGCTTTTGGAGGATTGTCTGCTGTGGGAGGGAACCTTACCAGAGCAGGAGAAGAGTTTGAGGAGTCTGGAGTTCTCTCCATGAGGAGAAGGGAGTGGCAGCATGTGAGGAACTAAGGAAAACCACCATTCCTCATTCCCCTGTGCTGCTGAGGACAGCAGGAAGAGAATTAAGCTCAGAAGGGAGAAGTGGATGGAAGATGTTCTAAGATTTGATTTTGTTTCTCATTACTCTGATTTGATTGGTAATAAATTCAAATTATTTCCCCAAGTTGAGTGTGTTTTGCCCATGTTGATAATCAGTGAGTTATTTCTCCCTGTCCTTATCCCATGACCCTGTCATATTCCCTTATCCAGCTGGGGAGGATAGTGATAGAGTAGATTAGGTAGGCAACGGCATCCAGCCAATGTCAAACCACCACACCTGTTCAGAATATTTTGCTTGAATACCAAACTATTTTTTTCTGTTCATGTAACATTGAAAAAGGTGACATCTGATAGGACTAGGAGGCAACTTTTTAATTTATGGGATGACAGTTACCTTGTGCACAAAGAAAAGTTGTTTATTGCATAAACAAGATTATCAGAATTGTTGTGCAATAAACAGCCTATTTTAAGCACTTTTACATTTTAACATTCTCAGGACATGGTGAACATTAAATAATGAGTTCATGTTTTAAGTATCATTTTAATTAGATAACATCTGGGTGGATATTTTTCATATTCAAATGGATTTTCTTGCGGGTTCACTTATGAGTGAAGATTGATACTATAAATTTTGGGACATGTAGAAGGAAAGTTTATTGTTCAACCAGGCTAAGATAAGCTTTTGTATTAGACTACTAGTTATCAATTTCCTGATTGTTGGCAACCTAGTGTAAAGTGAAAGTTCCAGAAAAAAAAAATCCACAGAGTTATACTCTTTTATAACAAAGATAAAAATCAGAAAGTAACTTACTAAAAACTTTGATGATTCTGTGTCATTGTCAATGAAGTCTCCATTTTTTTTCTGGTTCTGAGTTATTCTACTGATACATACCTGTTAAATAAGAAAAAAATCTAGTTTCACATCCTATAGTAAAATTTCATATAAATATCTGGTTATATGGTTCACATTAACTTGTACTCTTCATAACTATTCAAAGTCCCTTCTTTGGTATGTAACCATACCCTTTGAAACATTAACCATTAAAACAAAAATAAACAAGGTAATATCAGTGCAGTAAGCAGGGTAAGGTGTACTCAGCAGCAGAACTTCTACCATAGTATATTTTATCTCACAGCTAGCATCAATATTCATTTTGTTACCTAACACAGACTGGAATGGTTCTGCTTTAGCTTCTTAGACATTTCCAAGAGCTCTGAAAGAAGGTTATAAGGGAAAAATATATATGAAAGCAAAAAACCAGAAAAGCAGAATAATTAGTAGATAAAACTTCTGCTGAATAACATTGAAATGGTGATGTTTGCAATGTTGATATGTTTTGCAGAATTATCCTACAATTCACATGGCACATTTTCTCCTGGGTTATCATTTCCAGGGTGATACTCACTTCTAGGCTAATCACAACATACTTTAGGACTCAGTTTTTCAGGTAAAATCATTGTGAAAGAGCTGTCAGAACTAGTTCTGTCCTCCCTGATACTTTAACCAGAAGTATATAGGACCTGATTCCAGTTTACTCTCATTATGTTAAATATACAGGCTTTGACTGATTCAGTATTTTGAAATTATATTGCTGTTCCACAAATATATCTGATAGATTAGGCAGGTGTGTTACAAACTAGATTTCACTAAGTCATTTACTCATGCTCCAAAATCTCCTGAATATACTTATTTTGTAAGTTCTGCATCTTTCATACACAAATCAATGTTTCATAATGTAATGCTGAAACATGGTTGATGACAACACCTGGTACTTTTATTTAATGATGTCCATTTTTAAACTAAGAAAATTTAAGTCCCAAGTAAACTTATGCATAACAATAAAAGTAAAATTAAAGGAGATATTTAAAAGTTAGTATGGCCCCTGTGAAAATCGATATGATTTACCCACACCAATAGCAGCAATTGTCATGAATATAATTTATCATCTGTCGGCATAATATCCTATATACAAACTGTGAGGTGACACCCTGGCAAAGTTCTATTTCAGATATAAACTAATGCATTACAAACTGTCAATCTAGGTCACAAAACTAAACATCTGAAGACAAACGAGTATATAAAATATTTCTCTGTCGACATATTTTTTATTTTAAACAGTAGCTTCCCTATACCTGCTTCTGTTTATTAACTTGCTTTGTTTTAAACTCATTTTTGTTTTAAACTATATAATGGAGAAAATATGTACAATTTTAGGTCCTTTTAAGTCATTGTCAAAATCCCATTTATTTACCAGAAGACAGACTATAACCAAAGAAATACGTATATTTCTCATATGCTTATAGGTACCAGTAGGAAAAAAAATAAAGGCTTTTATAAATTAAATACTTATATCTTCATTCTTTTAGAAATGAAATACTTTCTTTTTATTTTAATTATCAAATTATATTGGCAAAATGAGTTAATCAAATAAACCATATTCATGTTTTATAGTATGTGTAATAAGCACAATGCTTTTGTTATATTATTGACAATATTTAGACTGTGCTACAAGCATAAGTGCCACTACCCTCACACCTTTAAAGAAATAAGTACTTGGAAGCAGAATTTTTCCAAATCTCAAAACTGGTACATAGTATCCCTCAAAATTTAATATTTTTCTTTATTATTCTTGAAATATTCATTCAGGAAAGTATATTCTGTAGGGGTTTTTTTCACACTACAATTCTTTTTCTTTCCAAGAGATACTGAATTGTTTTAACACAATTTCTTTTAGCTCGCATTTCATTGCTGGTTCTATCTGATATATATCCTTTATACCTGAAGAAATAACTTAATAGGCTCCAAAGAACTTAAGATACAGTGTTAACATTACAAGTATAAATTAAAGAGTAATAATAACATAGTCTATGTTTTCTGAACATCAGTCACTATTTTTAGAGTGAAATTTGGTTTTGAGTAGAATAAAAGAATATCTGAGGACTGGACCTTTCTCACTTAGCATAGGGTCTATTTACTTCCTTTTCTCTGTTTATTCTTTTCCACCAAGGAAAAGCTTTAATTCCACTAACTTGTAGGAAAGGACAACTTTTAAGAAATTTGACCTAGTGTTTTCGATAAGAGTAGATGTACAAGGCCAACCATTAAAACACAGTACCTACCTGTTATGACTTTTTATTTGGATACTCATGCCAAAATAATAGACCTATTTTCTTAAGTTTTCATAAGTTTTCATCAGAAACTATTGTACTTCCAAGTTTTCACAGAAAATGAAAGGGATTTTTCTCAACTGGCTACCCTGTTAGATGAAGTTTATATTACTTCCTCCCTAAATTCCAAGCTGCATCTGCTCTGATAGTTAGCAGACTCCTGTCAGTGATCTTGTGTGTTTCATTCATATTAGTGCCTAAATCAAGGTTATTGTCTTTTCTATAGCAATTTGTATTGTTCCCACTTTTTTTTTGCCTCATCTTTCCAGTATTTTGTTACTTGTAGTAAAAAAAAGATACTCTTAAGATTCTTTTATGTGTTGTTGTTGTTGCCTTATTTCTTCCAGCAGATACAAGCAGATTTTTTTCTGTATAAGGATAGAGGAATAGATAGCAAGGCAGTGTTCACAATACCCAGCTATCTCATCTACTGACTAACCTGGTGATAGGTGAGGAAAAAATATTATTTGCACTGGCAGTTTCCTGGTGGTGAGTGAAAACCAAATCTCCAGGTTGTTGGCA
>WAAE01010557.1:7800-20290 GCA_013400495.1 Nicator chloris
GCCCCACCCGCCCACAGGTGTGCCTTCGCGGCCGTGCCCGCCGGCACCGCGCCCCGCCGCAGGTAAAGAGGGCAACTTCCCAACTGCGGGGAGCGCGGACCGCCCCGCGGGCGCGGCGTCGCGCCCCGCCCCTACCTGCAGCCCGCGCCTCCGCAGGATGCCCGGCTCGTCCATGCCGGCGCTCCGCCGCCCTCACGCCGCGCGGCGCCGCCTGGCCATGCCGGACCGCCCGGACCCCGCTCCGCATCCCCGCAGCTGCCGAGCGCTGACATCACGCCCGCGCCGATTGGCGCCGCCGCCGCACGTGACCGCGCGAGGTGCGCGCCCCGGCAACTTCGGGGCGCAGTCCGGCGGCCGCTCCCGCAGCGCCCCCGCCGCCGTGCCCGGCTGCCGTTCGGGCAACCCGGGGCACCAGAGCCATGAAGAACGAGTTTTCCTTTACTTGCAGAATGGAACTGCAGCAGTGCTACAACGGCACCGCGTAAGAAGCCGCGCCCCACTGGATTCCCATGTAAGGCTGCGGAGAACCCGCGGAGAGAGGACGGATTGTCTCAGGGGTGCAGGCACCGCGACCAGCAGGTCCAGCTGTGACCTTGGGCTTGTCGCCCGAGGGCCTCTCACCAGCTCAGCTGACCCGATTGGTGCAAGGAAAACTCGTCTCCGTCAAAAACTAGGTGCTAGATCCTTACAGGTTATGTCTGCAAGCACAGATTTCAAGGAGCAAAACGGTAGTGGAGTTTTCATATCTGCCAAGCGGTTAAACAAACCACTGATTTCTTTTTTTTTTTTTTTTTTTCCCCAAAAGCTGTCATCATACTATTAGCTATTCACCCATTAAGAGTCTAAGGTGAGGATTATGACAATCACACCCTTAAATCTAGTATGAAAAAGAAATATTGATTTCCTGTCAGATTGCATCATTTTGAGAAGTAGTCCATGTACGTGCCATAGTAGTAAAACCAGCCAGCAGCAAAGGCATTTAGAACAAAAAAAAAGAAGGAATTCTGAAAGGATAACGCTGAGCAGAAACAGCTTATCTGAAGAACAGAGAAAGAAAAGGCTTCTGTATTCCCTGCCCCCAACCCTTCTTCCTATGACTGAAATGCATTAACATTATTGTTTTCCCTTGCTACAATTAAAAAATATATAATTTCAGCTATTAAACTACACTTCTCTGATACTTCTAACTGTATTATTCTAGAAAACAATTCAGTTTTTATCTAAGTTACACAGTGACATTAACTGAACATGTTTCCTCTTCCCTGTCCCTTGGTGTCTCCAGCTCCAAATGCATCCATCACATTTTGTCAATGGCTTGAAACTTAGCCATCACAGACTTCAGTGACAGGATTAGAGCCATATTTTAGTTACGAAAGGAGATGTTCACACTGACCACAACTCCAGTTCCACAAGAGGGAGACAAAATCAAACTGATAGATTTACAAATTTGTAGGCCAGAAGGGGGTATGCGACCATCCTGCCATCCTCTGTAACAAACACTACTCAACCCTCCTGAATTCATTTTTCAAGAGTAGTATCTCTTCAAGCAGCATGCTGACCCTAGTGAAAATTTTCAGCTTTACAGAATCAAACTCAAAGTGACTAGATCCCCTCACCTGATTGAAAGGAAGGGAAAAATGTTACATTATCTCCTATGGGTTCCACCCAATATTCCTGTTCTCCTTTTTTTTCCATTTCAAAACGTCATCTTCTTTCTTCTTATAACACGTTAAAAATTTATCACAATCATTCACATCCGTGTGGCCTCACATCATATCTCTTCTGTGTTTCTGTTTCCAAAAATGACACACGCAAATCAATTACAATGTAAATGCTGTTACATACTTCCAGTAAGGGTGGCAAAAATTAATTAACCAAAGAGTGTCAAGTTTCAAGGATGAGAGGCAAAATCTTACCATTTGTCTCTCATGACACACTGCAAGTTTCAGCTGCAAGGTTGTTTGCATTTTTACACCCAATCTCTACACATACTGCGCAAGTCTTATTTTAATCACGGAAATACAAAATCTCCCAGTGCTCAATTTATCAGCTCCTTTAAAAGAAAGTAATACTGAGGTGTAGTTAGCACTAGTCCAACCATCATTTCAGCCTAACTGTATATTTAATTGTATATGTATGAATTAAAAGTACCCCATGCCATGTGGCTCGGAGGTCATTACTGGAACAACAGGACAAGAAAGTTGTGCTGTCAAGTGACGTGTCACTGACAGGCACAGATGCAAAAAGCCCACAACCTAACAAAACACTTTAAGTATCACAGAAGCTTTGATTTCATAGGAGGACAATTTACAGAAAGGATTACAGGCAGACAAAGCACAGATGCACTCTGTAGTTGGATAGTTTCTTCATGCATGTACAAGTGTAACAAACTTTGCAATATGCTGAAAGTCATTGGTACAGCTACCTAAATAATAATGGAAGGCCGAAGAATGAAACAAAGAGAAGACTGCCTTCCAGTGGAAGATGAGATAAATCCCAAATAGAAGAGTATAAAGCTATCTTTCAGTGAGAAGTGCATTCACTATAAAATCTGGAAGTGGCATTTTCCCAGGCTTGTGCTGCATTTTATAAAGGTGTATTGGAAGGAACTGAAAGGCAGAGGTTTGCACATAAGGAGGAAAGCATCCACTAAATTTTCTTACAATTTATGAATCTCCTTAGTTATTGCCAAAAGTGCATCTTCATGTTTAAAAACGCATATAGCCTGATAGTTTTTTCTGGAGGCTTGCATTATTTTCAGATTATTTCAGTTATATTCACCATCAAAACCATGGCAAATAAGATTGTGGTATGAAAGAATTTGTGTTTTAGAAGAAAAACTCATGTTCTTTGAAACCTTTTAATATAACTATCCTTAAATTTATATATACAAAATACAGCAAAACACCTCACATTTCAGTTGTGCATGCAGCACAAAATAAAACACGTACAGTGTATGAAAAAGAAACTTTTTTTTCCCTACCCCCCCCCTCCCCAGGGAAGACAAAATTGTTTTAGGACAACGGTAATCAACCTCAAATTTTACCAAAAATTTTTCTCCCCTATAAATGAAGCATTTGATCTGATTAAATGTGATGGACGTTTCAGAATTAATTTAGATACATACTCGTAAGTCTATGTTTATTTACAGCTGCAAAGAAACATGGTAGAAGATAGTTTTTGGGACAATTACATAAATCTAGTTAGTTTTTATCTTCATTCAACTGCTATTTTTTTGATTTATTCATACAGCTTCACTTAGAAAATAATATAGATTGACAAAACCAAGAAAATTTAGAAATCACTGTAATTACTGAAATCAGCCAATCAACCAGATAAAACCTAAGCATGCAAAACTATATATGAATATGTAACTAGAGTTTTACAATGCAGATTTAATTTAAATTTAATTTTATGCATACACATATCCCATGTGTGGCTGCCACTCTCATACTACACATAGTGGTAGCATATGATAAATCATATTAATTATGCACATGAAAAAAATCATTTGTATTCTGCCCCTAAATCTATCTCTGTCAGGGCTATCTCCTATACCTTAAATACTCTACAGCATCTAGTCCCCATCACCGAGTTTCAAAAATAATTATTTTCTTCCAAAATATGAAAATTCATATGCTTAGAATAGATAACAAGCAATGAAATAATTGCCTTATATTCTGATAACTTGCAATCAAAAACAACAGAACTTTTTTCCAGCACAGGTACAAAGAGAGCTTTTCATCATATTTTTGTCCACTGATAAGCTATTCAACTAACCTACTAGAAAAATTAAAATATTTCAACTGCCATAATTCCAGAAGTCAAGGTAAATGGACAAAATACAACTACAGATACCTGGAAGTGTTTAACATTCTTATGCAGCCTTTGTCTAAGCACATTAGAGAAGAGAGAACAATTAAGAGTATACCACAGCTTGTCCCCCTGGATGTTGCAGTTATAATGGTTTTGAAACAAACTCCTGCAAACACTGCTTTTGTGGTTTTGAATGGACAGCAGCCCCATAGTGAAGGACCTAGGGGTCCTGGTCGAAGGCAAGCTGAACGTGAGTCAGCAGTGCCCTGGCAGCCAGGAAGGCCACCTGTGTCCTGTGGGCATCAGGGACAGGATGAGCTGGGCAAGGGAGGGGATTGTCCTGCTCTGCTCTGAACTGGGGTGGCCTCACCTCGAGTGCTGGGGGCAGTTCTGGGTGCCACAGTATAAAAAAAGGCAAAAAGCCTGTCCAAAGGAGGGCAACAAAGATGGTGAAGGGTGTGTAGGGGAAGTCAGAGCAGCTGAGGTTACTTGGTCTGTTCAGCCAGAGAAGAGCAGACTGAGGAGAGTGTACAACATCCTCACAAGAGGAAGCAGAGGGACAAGTATCGATCTCTTTAGTCTCATGACCACTGAGGACTTGAGAAAAAGGCATGAAGCTGTTGGGGAGATTTAGGTTGGATACCAGAAAAAAGGGTTCTTCACCCAGAGGGTGGTTGGGCACTGGAACAGACTCCCCAGGGAAGTGGTCACAGCACCAGCCTGACAGAGTTCAAGAAGTGTTTGGACCATTCTCTCAGGCGTATGGTGTGACTCTTGGGGTGTCCTGCACAGGACCAGGAGCTGGACTCAATGATCCTTGTGTGTCCCTTCCCAGTCAGGTTATTCTGTGCTTCGGTGGTAGTTTAAAGAATAAACTGTCAAGGGAAGACAACATTACAATTCCGCAAAGGAACTCAAGGTTATTTTTCTGAATGGTCATAAAAGAAATTGAGCCACCTTTATGTTCCACACCAAAACACAGTACATTTTTTTTCTATTACATACACATATGTATGTAATAGAAAAATTAAAAAAAAAATCTCTAAAAACATCACCCAGAAGTTTTCAACTGTCCCATACATATATATCCACACCAAATCATCCATACTGTCACTCCACAATGCTTTGGGGAAAAGGCATTTCATTAGAATCTTAATGGATAGTAGAAGATGCATTTGGGCAACAATCACTGCATGGATTGATAGAGCACCACTGAATTTGTGTTCCACTTTACCACATTGCACAGACACACATTCAGGTAAGCCAGGCTGGCTTGTTGTGTGTCCAAGATCCACCCCAACTACCAGGTCCAATGCATTAAGAAACAGTTTATTATTCTTACTGTATATTACTGAGAATACAGATCACAAGCAGGGAAAATTCAAGATTCCTCAGTTAGCAAAACTCTAATTCTCTTCTTCTAGAGCTGATAAACCTACACAAGTTGCAAACCACAGGCGAGCAGATGGGTGCAACAACTCATTACACTTAAGGAAGAAGGGTTGATTGCTGCTGTTTCTTAATAGAATATTACTGATTCCCTTACTTATACTTTAAGGTTCTCGAAAATGAAGTACTTTATCCCAAGAAAGCACGTGTAACTTGCTAACAGTCACCATTACACACGCAGGAATGGCCACATTCCACGGAGAGCGCAGGTACACATTGGGTCTTCTCGCCACCTGCCGGACAAAATCCTACTTGCACCAACTTGTTTCTGGGTTCACTCATTCAGAGGGCTAATCTGTTACCTTACGTAGTAAATCCATCATGCAAATATTAGAATAAAAATAACTGTTGCAGAAGCAAACCAATTTTTCAAATAAGTTATTTAAACAAGTTAATCAACTGCTCTTTCAGTGACAGAACATATACAAGAACACTGTTCACAACAGACATGCCAGCTTCATCCATTTCGCCTTTTCCATTAAATACTGTGTTTCTTACTCCATCAAAAGGCATAGCTGGATCACCGATTCAAAAAAGTCAGTCTTTTCCTTCTGAAAGGATAGGCACATCGTGAGTACAGCCTGTATCTCTCATAGGTCTCCCTTCAACAAGAACTGAGGTACATGTACCATCTTCTCCCTTTTTTCAAAAGCTGCTGAACTATTGAATCTCCTCAAAGAAAGCCTAACATCAAACATACAGGAGATATGCCATTTTAATCTTAGAATTTCTAGTGCCACACATATAGCTATGTTTTCAGAGAAAAAATAAAAACTCCTCTGAGATGAGGCTTTTCTACCGATCAGCTCAGTGGAATATTTCAGATTCTGTATATGGAAAAGGAATCAAATTCTTAAAAAAAAATCCCATAGCAAAACAGTAACAGCAATTACATTCTGAATAATCCCTGTCAGACATTTAGAAGTTTGATTCTCAAGTGAAATCAGTAGTAGGCAAGCTCCATTCTGACCACAATTATCAAACTTTTGGCACGGTTTAAGTTCTTGTTTTGAGATCACTCTGAACAATGATGCATCTAGTCTCCTTTATTTTGATGCCCTATTTTCCTTTTTAGAAGCATTTAATCTCAACACTTGCAATAAAACAGTATTTTGTCAATGAGATAATATACTAATGTACTTTCTCTTAAGGATGCATAACTCTTCTTAATGTGTTTTGGCTGTTTTTTCCACTGTAAGATTCAATACTTTCCACTATTCATGGTCCAGCTTCTTCACAAAACACTCTCCTTCATTAGAGTGCAATAGTTAAGCCTCTCGACATTCAAATTAATTCAGAAGATAGTTTGCCTTGCTGAAGTCTTGACTGCCTATGGACAGAAGTACCATTACAAATCAGCAAAGTAAGGAGGTCTGGAATAAAAGGGAACGTTCTCCTAATGATCACTAGTTGCAATCTCATATTTAATAGGTAGAGGACATATAACAAGCATACCAAAAACATTTATTCACCATTACAGGTTTCTGGAAAAGCAACATCATGCTAGGAATGTTTGTTCAGGATATGCACCACTTCAGCTGTAGGTTAGTTCTCTTACTTGATTTTTTCTCCCTCATGTACAGCAGACAACCTCATAATTCAACTTTGTTTCTTACCAGCTTCATCCTCCCTCAAACAGACAACCTAACAGATAGAAAAAGGAATCTGTGATCAGCCAACTGTATATTATTACTATGAAATTATTCCATGCTTTACAAAGCCAACCATCATTTCTGAATTTAACTGACCAAATACTGAGTATCTTCCACTGTACCACATAATTGCAGCTATTCTGCAACGATCAAGAGGTTAAATGTATTCATGAGAGAGTAGCAATTAACCAATCTCCTGCCGATTATTATATCTTTTACTCAAGTGACATTAAGTCAACTTGAGCACTTATCTAGTTTCTTAATCTCCACAACACCATGAAAGAAAATCCTTAATAGATGCAATGATCTTACTATACTATTGCTTTACTGAAAATCTGATAGAACTGGATAGAGATATATGCACCAATTGGGCATACTGTAATAAAAGAAGAAAAGAAAAAACCAATACATTCTAGCTTCACTTAGATGACAACAAAGTTGATGTTAAAAATCATCAGTCCATTGTGGCAGGGTACAGAAGAGGGATGCAAACACGATGACTGCATCACACCAGTGAAGCTAGAACAATTTAAATCCCCATATATCAGAAAAAGCATACTTACAGGTACATAATACTTCCTTATAGGTAAGGTATCATAAAAAATATCGAAGTCCACATTCCCACCTGCCCCCACAAGACAAAAGTGCTTTTTACAGTAACACATCTGGTTTCACATGAATGTACAAGGAAGTCTGACTAAAAACAAGAGTTACAAATATCCAGCAGCATGTGTCAAAGCCAACTGTGGCAGTAAACCTGCTTCAGTAAAACAGCAGTTGCTTTTAAACCTAGAATTTTAAGAGACTAGAAGTAGCAATGCACCATCCAACACAAAAGTACTCTCTTGTGTGTTCAGAAAAATTCTTGCTAGATACCTTGGCTTTCTGGAACTTAAAAAAAAAAAAATATATCAATCAATGAGGAGGAATGTTCATTCCCACCAGAGATCCTGAAAAACTGCATTTCCCCACCCTGCTCCAGTGCCTCTAAGTCAGCAGTGTCATTCAACTCAGTTTGAGTCTCTTTGTTTTGAGAGTTATAGCTATCATCAGAACCATGGGAGTACTTCAGCTTGAAGAATGAGAGCTATTGTTTCCACGCTGTCTGCTTACATCCTCTGCTACACCACAGTCACTTTGCCAGTACCACAGGCATGAGAACATGTTGCCTTACAGGAAGGAAAATAAAAATGTTAGTTCATCAACTTAGAATTGTGCCCTATTTAGTTATCCTTCAGCATAACAATGCTGCCCCCCAGCAAAAAAAAATTAGCAGAACGGAATATGCCTCATCAGCTTCCAAACAATCCCATCATTTTAGGCCGAACTTTACTAGGAAGTTCAAAGAATTTTAATATTTGCATTTTTGTCAACTGAAACTGCCAAAGCAGGGATCAAGTTTTCTACAGCAATAGCAGCACTAGGAAGGAAGTTTTTACAAAGCTAAAAATTAAGTTTCCTAACAATATAGAGTATCACTATTAAAATTCAGATCAGTGGGACAGTATCTAGTCCTCTACCGCATTTCTTTTAAATTAATCAACCTATTCTAATTATGCATGAGTACCAAATTCCTAAGACTGCTAAGAACAGTCAAAGAAATTGTAATTGCTTTATAAGAACACCAAGCAACACCCTAACCTACTATTGCTCACCCATGCCACACAGGGAGCTCTCACTTCGAGGTTACCTCTCACACCTCTCACTTCAGAGTCTGGACGCAGACAGAAGTATAGACAGTGGTTTTCCTACACTCATCACATTATTCCCCATGCCCACTTTATCTCAGTTTATTTTAAAGACAGAGCTGTGACTGAAGTTAGTTTAAACTTTCATTATGTACTTCTGAGACTGGAAATCAGACCAATTAAATCAGATGTGTACATAAGCACACACTCCCCAAGCAAAGGAAGATCTCCTTGCAACACTTGTTGTTTACTATTTTCTCATTAAATGTTAAAAACTATAGATGCATCAGTGTTTCAATTAATATGTTCTGAGAGACAATGAATTCACAATAGTCTGCTTCTTGTGGCCAGAGGGAACAGGAGACAGACAGCATGTAACAGGAGACAGCATTATGGTAAATTTTCCTCAATCCTTCCAAGTATCAGTCATTTTTCCAGTTTCTTCCTGCTCTTCATGTCCTTCCTAACTTCTTTATCCCCCTTCCATTTCCATACCTATAAAAACCTTTTAAGGAGTTGCAGAAGTTTTTCACCTAAGGCCAAAGAAGTTCATCACTATATTCCTGAGTTTTATCCCTTGTTAATCACAGATTATAATTTTATGCAGTTATGCTCTAAGTAAAGTCCAACAACAAGTAGAGAAAATTTTACTCTCAGAATAAAAAGGCATCTAAACTTCAAACACTATAAATGATTACATATTGATTTCTCCTGGTTATATAGTTTGCTGCCAAACACCACTACTCCTTTGCTTCTCATGTGGCCAATTCTACCTGGGTGAAAAGTTCACGGCCTCACTTTTGTAACACTTCCCACATTTTCCACTTTCTAAGTGCTACTGGCAACACAATTCTAGATGACATTTTACAATAACCATCACTAAAACCACACACAGACAACTCAAATATTACAACAGACAAGAATAAGCCCTTATTCAGAGCCACTACTAACACAAAGTCAGAAGCTTCAGTTCCAGAGGTGATGCACTGTATTTTACCTAGCTTACTGATCTCAACTGTGTGGGTCCTACAAACCAAACAAAAATCTAGAAGAACAAAGGCATCCTCAGCTGACAAAAATTTTAACAGCCCTAGGTTCTTGATTACCTAGAACTAGAAATTGGCCCTAGTGAGCCTGTTCATTGTTCAGGGGAAGTCTCTCATGAAGGAAGAACACTATTACATGGGACATCTGGAAAATAGAAGCATGGTACTCAGGCAAAACAGGGATGTATTGCTTAGCTCCTACATGTATTTGATCTCCACTCATTCTGTACCATTAATAGGATACAGAAGAGGGTTATACCTACATTCAGCTCTAATAAACTGTGCAATAGGTCCTTTCAGTTCACTCTCATGCTCAGTACATCCTGACAGCTGGAAGCTAACTGAGGCTGATAGGAAGTGACCTACTTCACCACAAAGAGCGTATTTTTGAAAAACATACTGCATATGCTCATAGGACATTTTTAACCTAGGTTAGTCTTCTCTGAGAGATTATTATTTTACCTACTTTTCCCATTATTCTTTAACTAATGATAATTTGCAGCACAAGCGGTGTTCTCAATTCTGAGAAATCACAAGCTCTCTTTGGGAGAAATGTTAACCCCAGCCATCACCACGTCTGTATTTTATCCATATACAAGAACGAGCAAGAAAAGTGTAAGAATTAATTAAGCCACTAGTTTGAATCAGATGACTTAGGAACGGGTTCAGTATCCAGAATTCTGTCAAGCAACTGAACCCATAGTTTTGGTTTAAATTCAAGTACACTGTGACTATTTTGAAAACAATTACAGAGCCAAGTAGAGATATATTTACATTTATGCAAGAAAATACCCAGTCACCAACTTCTTGCATGCAACTTCACATGCAACTTCTTCAGCTTGTCAAAGTATTATAGTTTCACAGCTGTGGACCAGGTCTACTCCAGCCTTCTGCTGTGTACAAATACAAAGCATATAGGCATATCTATGAAGATACATGTTCACCTCCCTCTTGCTACTACTAAATTAGATCTATCTACTGGATTAGAACTGCAATCAAGTATTTGTTAAAAGGCAAATACAGACAAAGAAATAGGAATGCAAATACATGTTCATGGGTACGGTATTAATGGAATAAAATACACAAGGGAGAACAACTCTCTAGTCTTAAAAGTTAGAAGCAATTGAAGCATAAAAAAACCTGCTATCATTACATGACAATTTTAGCATTTCCTAGGAATAAAAACCTCGCATTTTAAAAAGACTTGGTAATTACTCTTAGACGTTAAGCTTATTTTAAGTTAAACAAGAACATGGTTTTCAGCTTTATACACTGGTTTAGCATTCAAGCAATTTCCTCAGTTTCCTCAGTGTTTCTGAAGTCTTGCTAACTATTTTGGGGCAATTCAAGATCCCAAGCCAAGATTAGCTACTTTGGCAATTTCTATTATATAGCTTTCGTGCTTCTCCAACTGCCATCCTTGTACTTGCTCTGCATTAACTTTCAGAGTATTAATTGGCTGCTCACACCCAAGCATTGAAAACCTGAATCCCTGGACAGGAAGAAATAAAACTTAAAGCAGTCCAAGTTTCAGATGCAGCTTCCTTTTGCTTTCAGGGAAGCTTACTTAAATTAGTTCAGCTACACCTGATATTCATTAGATAAAACTGAACACAGAAAATAAGTAATTTGAAAAATCTCCTGTAATTCGGAAATACAACATTTAAATAAAAGTATTTTTTAAATTATGTGGGTTGGCTAAGCACAACTGATACTGTCATTCACTTATCTAACCAATTAGTGCTTCTAAAGAATGTATTTTATTTGTTCACAATCATTTATTATCTATGCTGTAATTTTGCAGCTTCTCAGACAACAAATGGCTGTCTTACATCTGGGGAATAAAACACACAAAAGGGTGTTGGTGTGCTGTTTGAATACATGCAATTACTGGTAGTTAAGTTCTAATTAGCATAATGAGTTTTGAAACACTTCTCATAATAACTGTCAACATTATGTCAATTTAGCTGAAGTTAATGGCATATTTAACAAAGACACACTTACTCATTTTCAGTATTACACTATTTAAAAGAAAAGAAGAGGCAAAGCTCTTACTGAAGAAGTAGAACTGCTTTTCATAGACATCGAACATTTCTTATGTTTTTTTCCTTTCAGCAATCCAACTCATACACCAATACTTTATATAATTAGCCCCCTCCAATTTCCATACGACCATTTTTACAAATTAACACTTATAAAATGGCAATAAAAAGCAACCAAAGTACAGATGTTTGCAAATTCAGTCTTCTGTTGTTTTGGGGAAGGCAGTTTGCAGAGGGGGAAGAAATCAAGAGGTAAATTCTGTAAAAAAAAAAAGTAGTACGCTAAAAGGTAGCAAGTATTTCCTGTCGTACCTAGACAAAACATCCCTTCACTGCTTAGTAGGGAAGGGCATAAGCCACTCATAAAGGCCAGTTTTACTGCTTTTCTAGTTTTGATGTTACTAGAAACTATTTCCGAGTACTAAAAGATTATTAAACTAACAGTCATTTCACTGACATCTGTCACATTTCCAAGAAGAAACCACACGCCTTTCAGAGCTGGATTTACTTCATGCTGTATGCTCATCTTACACAACAGAAGAAATAACCAACCTAAGCCCAATACTTGCCATAAGGCTGAAATCACACATCCAGTCTTGACTGAATTTAAAAGCCAAGTGTATTACAATCTACACGTTTCATTTGAGGATCTTTGTTATTGTGTATTTTTATTATGTGAATATTTCATGGAGCAAGTTACTATAAAGTACTCATGAAATATGCTGTATCAGAAAGCTCTCTGGACTGTGAGAAACCTTTCTTGTGGCACAAAGGATTTTTTTTTATTTATATAAAAA
>WAAE01010558.1:0-23576 GCA_013400495.1 Nicator chloris
TTCTGAAAGATATATCATACTGTTAGGTTTCCAGGAGTACTAACATTTGTGCTGGCACATGGTACAACTGGTTGGGGTCACCTTCTCACCTATCGTCTGCCTGAGGAATCTCTGGCTTGTTTGGACAGCAGTTCAGTGTAGTATGGCTCTGTACAACACTCTGCATCAGGATTTTCCCATCTTGGAAATCAAATAGCAGTAGCAAGAGTAACAGAGCAGTAAGACTTTTCATTGTCATGTGCGTTTCCTAAAAATTACTGTCTTAAAAGCAAATCTTAGTAAGGTAAATTCAACTTAAGGAAAAAAATCAGTTTGCTTTCCAGAAGAACTCTTTACTTGTGCTTTTGAATCCATGGTGACTTTTTGAGTCCACAAAACTGGGAAGTCTTCCTTGTTAGGTCCTCTCAGACTTTATTTTGGGATGTAATTCTACCATGCATTGCCAGCTGCCAGAAAAGTATGGATTATGAAGGAGCTCTGCCCATTACTGCTTGTTCCTACTTTTCCCACACATATGCCATTATAATGGTTATTAAATATTGCTGTCAATCAGCTTGTTGAAATGACTCAAGTAAAAATAAGCTGCTAGGAAAGATTCTCCTGGACCCTGGGATTTTTAAAAAGATAAACATTTGGTCTTTAAAGGTACATGAAAGGAGAAGACACTTCACATCAAATAATTAATACCCTTCCCCCTCCCCCCCCAGTAACTTGTATATTAATATGAAGGAATATCTCATGGAAGAGTGTCTGTCCAGAAACACTTATTCAAAATGCAAAAACAATGGACAGAAGTCAGCATTTCTCTAAATCAGATTTATAATCATTGTGTGGTTCTTTTTCAGACCCTTTCCTAAGAGTCACATTGTTTTCTTTTGCTTTCTGCCAACAAGCTGATATTTTATTAGCTTTCAAATGTTTTTCTGTGCATTCTTGTCATTTATGTGCAAAGTAGTTTGAGTAGCTAAAAATTTCTGTTTGGCTTTCGCAAAGGAGGCTGAATAGAGTCACTGGTTTTCAGTGTCTCTGGAATAATATTAAAGTAGCTGGAGAGGTAAAGGGGCAGATTGTTATTGTTGCTAAAAAGTTGTTAATCGGGTAAGAATTGCTCTACCTCTGTTTTTGTTTCTCTCTCTCTCTGAAATCTTTTGTCAAGGTCATGTTGACGAGACAGCACTGAAAAAGGTCGTTGAGAAGAACCAGGCTGTAGTCCCTTGAAGAACTAGTATAGGAGGCCCTGTACACTGACATCTAAAGATGCTATAAGCCAAGTAAATTATATAAAAAGAGACAGAATCATTTGCATTGACTTTTTACTGGCTGACAAAGCAAATTGTCATTTCTAGCATATTGTGGAGAATTTACATTATTTGTTAAATGATTTCTAGAATAGAGTAAAAGCATCTGGAGGAAATAATCACAGAGAAAAGCCCAAGGGATAATCTTCAGATACAGCAAAATAATTGGAGCTTTAGCTGTACAGGTTGTTTGAAGCATAATTCCATGCCCAGAGGAGCCAGTGGAAGAAACCTGAAATAGTTTCCATATATATCGATTCAAAGCCTTGAGGTGGCAGAAACAGCAAGCCAATTTCTTGCAGTTCTTCTCTGTGTAATCAGCTATATTGTGCTTTTATAAAATGATTTTATAAACTCAGAATTTCTTCACAAGCTCTAATTTATCTCTTAATTCTAGGCTTTGGACCAAAGAATATTCTCTGACCTTTGTTGCTTTCTTTTATGGCTAGAAGCAATCCTTATTGCAAGGAAACACTACATAAATCCCTAGAAAGAAGCTGTCTCTTTATATAGATTGTTTCCTCCAGTGTCAAAACTATGGGGCAATATTCTCAAGACAGCAGAGTCTCTGTGCAATAGCAGAATGAATATATGTCTTTTTCTGAGAGTAGATCCACACTCTAGTTGGAGGCTCTGGTGGATGGGATTCCTAAACCAGTCATGTTGTTCACGTAAAGGAGGTTTATTGCACCTTTGTGTTTTAGACAGGCTTGCAGCATTGCAAAAACAAGGTGCCTGGTGGGCTACGGAGAGAGGGACTAGTATTTTGCTTTAAATGTTGTTAAAAACAGAATTTTGAAAGGTGCGGAGACCAAATGGCACATGGCAGAAAGAAGATGGCGGATTTCTGCATGGCCTATAAGTAAATGCATAGAAATCTGTCTGCAGCGTAGATCTTCTGCTGATCATGTGCCCCTGTCCAGTGGTTATGTTGCAAACAGGCAAGACTCTCCTCACTGCTTCAAGGCAAGGGGGCTGAACTTTAAACCTGGGTTTCTGTAGGAGTCTGTCAGCAAGGCTCCCCTTGGTTTCAGATAGGTAGGCATCACTACCTTTTCTTTCATAGCATCACCCACATGTTCTTGCTACAGGCTGATCTGAGGAAATGAGGACAAGAATGACGTTACAACAGCATGATTGTTTGGTAGCCTTTTGTGTTTCTTGAACCGTGGGAGACAAAGCCAATGATGTGTACCTCACTGCTGTTGTTGCTCAGTTATCCCACTCATTAGTGAATCAGCATTTCTAGAAGGAGATTCTTTGGTCAAATGTTGTGTTATCTGGGGAAGTGCTGAGTGAGTGAGTGAGTTCCTTCTCCTATCTGACACTTCACTCTGAACACCAAGGAGTATGTTTCCTTCAGTGTGGTGTCCTTTTGAAAGACAGCAAAGAAAAAAAATGAAAAAAAGACAAAAGTAGAGTTTACTTTGGCTATTGATATTTTACTTCTGTGGTGCTTGCATAAGCATCCCAAGCTCTCTCTCAGGGATGAGGGGACTTATTTTTTCTCCATCTTCATTGTGGGAAATGTCAAGTGATAGAAACATGTTTTAGTTATATTTCTGTCTGCTTTCCACGTGTTCTTCCATAGCATACATGTGGTATATGTATGCTGGTTGATTTGTGGATCAGACTCTTCAGCATCAAAGCTGTTACTTTTTGTACTGTACCTTAAAAGAAACATACAGAACTGTTCTTTTGGTGTCAGGTTCCTGAAAGGGGTAAAAATGTCTTCAGTTAACTCTTGCTTGGCACACAAGTGGTATTGGCATCCTTCAAGTAAGTGACCAAGAAACAAGCACAGGCAAACAGAAATAGTTATGTATCTTTGGGTGTCACTACTTGCTTTTTTATTTCCCCAGTCTGAGATTTCTTCTAAAATGCTGTTGGACAACAGCCCCAGAAAGATGACTTGTACACTTACTATAAATATTTTCACAGTAGCAAAAATGTCTTGTGGTGGGACCACCGTGAACAGGAGAAAATTCAGGGTTCGTTAGAGCCAAGTTAAGAGAATGCATCATGTAGTTGGGGACACAGCCTGGAAAGAGACCTCCTGAGTTGTTGCACTCAGTCCTGCTTCTATGTTTGACAATCAGCTATATCAGCAACTCATCAAACTCCAGTCTAGAGTCTTCTGATTCCAATATTCCTACCAGAAAATGTTCTGAATTCAGAATTTCTTGACAGAAGTGCATATCGTGAAGTCTGAATTCTGGTTGTGGTGGCCAAATACTTCATTTTACACTTACTTTTGGAAAAAAATGAAAACATTAATTTTAAAGCCTGCCATATAGAACATTGAATATACAGTTTTTTGTTTCTTCCACGGTAAATGTATCCTGACTTGGTAAAGGAAGGAGTGAACTGTCTTTCTGCAAATAGCTGTGTCCTTCTTGGACTTGATAGATTTCATTGGTCTATAAGGAATAGGCAGTAAGGAAAATACTTAAGTAGGAAAGACTGAACCTCGGCCTTGTGTGTAGTTCATTGCTTTGAAAGAAACCATTCTGACTTTTTGCTATACCTTAGGCCTGGAGAAGAAAGGAGAAACAAGTCAGAGAAAACGGGTTGATTGTAATCAAGGGAAAGTCTGACAATTTAGGCATGACGTGGTAACCTGTTTCCTCTTAGGACTCCTAGCTACTTCACAAAACATGAAGGATGGAAAATCTGGGTTTGGCATTTGTGATAAATGCCACTACTGAGGTCCAGAAGTAACAGTGACTGGATTAGTTATGTTGTTTCTATTTTGTGGGATACTATCACATGGCTATTATTTGTCTTTTTCAAGCTGTCACTTCTACATCTTTCCCAAGTCTACTCAGTTTCTTTCTGCTTCATGTATTGATAGGGGCCATACCTAGCTTTACTACAGACAGTTCTTTCCCAGAGTTGGGTCTTAGAAAATCCACACTGTTTCTGGAGAGGCAGATTCATTTGTAAAACCTGGTGTTTCCGGTTCTCATCAAGGACAGAACCTTGCAGGTCTTGTGAAAAGGAAGAGTCAGATGAGTAAAAGCATTCATTTACAGTAGATTGTCTGAGACTTGAGATATGTAAACCCTCTTGCTCTAGCACATCATACACTTGCTGATTGACAGGGGTGGAAGGGCAGGAGGGAGAGAGAGGCTAACAAATGAGAAAAAGGATCAGATTGGGCTGTAGGCTTTTTACAGCTGTTCATTCTCAGTGGTGCTACTTACTGAAGCATTTGGGTAAAGTAAGATGCAAGAGTTACATGGTTACCGGAGGGGATGAGAGATTATATTTTCTAACTCTGGGTGCAAAGTCAGCTTAAGATATTTTTTAGGGTATCAATGTACCCTTCCAGACAGGATTAAGATCAGTTCATCCTAACATTATTATCATGCCAAAGAGAGTTGTTACCACCATAATTGCTCTCAGTAAAAAGACCATGTTGCCTTTTGTGTGGGTCACACATGTCCTCTGTGTCTCTCTCTATAAAATAAGAGACTAACATGTTTCAGTCAGTGTCAGGCTATGAATATGTAACTGTTTAGTCTTTAGTGGAATGAGTCTTATGCCATTTAGAAAATAACTTGTTGAAAGTTCGCTTGTTGTCAGTCCAGGCACTGTTTGGGTGTCACCTCTCACATTAGCACTACCAAAGCAGGATATACCAAGAAGATAGGTGAAGATACTAGGTTTCTTCCTGCTTGGATTGATGCATACAAATAAGAGGTTTTTTTCTGGCAGGAGATGTGGAAATGAAAGAGACTGAAAAGTGAAGAATTACGATTACAGATCTAGTGCATAGGAGAAAAAATGTATCTTGTTATTTGGATGCACTTCTGGTCGGGGTAGGTGGAGGAGATAGGGTGAAAATGACAGTTCTTGGTTGGAAAAACTACTGGTTTACTAATTAAATAAAACAGTGTGGTAGAAACTTTTAAAGCTGGTTGAAGTTCAATATGCTTCCTTCTCTTCAGATTATTCTGCAATTTTTTTCTTAACTGCAAGCTGCTGTTTGTGTTTAGGACATGAGTATGTTTGCTTCACTTTAACTCAATTTAGGGCTGATTTTAAAATAACTAGTTCACTTCAATATGCTTCCTGTTGCTTGTAAGGCTCCTTAAAAATGGAGTATTGGAGTACTGTATTAACTAATTATCTTGCTTCCAAATTCAAGGGCATAAAAAGAAGCTGCTTCTCCCCTTAAATGGCATTGAATAGTTTTTGATTCATTAATTTGGAGAAGTGTCCTCCAGTGATAATGAGGGAAAGTCTTTGCCGTGTGGTTGGTAATGTCTGCACACCGGAGCATACAGTCATTCTCTGTGATTTCTCTGAGATACATACAAGAATAAGTGTAATATAGTAGAAATGTGGATGTGTAGGAGAGTGAGACAGAGAAATATCTGTAGTGCTGAAACAGAGGCAGAACTCATATTGTGGAATGCCCAGGGACCTGATTGTATCAGTTTACATTTCCTGTTTTGCAGGGAAAACAGCTATTTTCTATTTTTTTAACTGTAAATTGAAGTCTTTTTTCTTTGGTTTATGGATTAACATTGTTGACAGTACTCACGAGTTGCCTCCAGGTTGTTGCTGTAAGTTGAAAGCCACTGGCAACTTTGTTTCTTAGAGGATGAAACTGTTTAAGAGAAAAGAAAGAAGAAAGGAAGGGAGAGGGGGAAAACCCCAGGGTTTCCTCGGGGCTTGTTTTAAATGCTATCTCCTTGCTTTGCACCTGCTGAAGAAATTAGAATTTAAGCTTGCCTAGTTCCCTATGGCTACTTGCTGTCAGTGCCTGTTTTGGCAACCTCTGAGCAAAAAGCATGAAACAGCTTTGATTCTCTTCCGTCTCCCCTCCTTCCCATCTGTTGCTTCACTCTGGATCATGAGCTGTGCCAGCCTCCTTATTCTGGGAGTGAGATCAAGCAGAGGCTGTTCTGTAAATGCTGACAGTGTCTGAAACCTCTATGATTGGCATTATCTGCAGTGTCCCAGATATCAGCTGAGGATCAATGCAAACAGAGCATGGAGCAACACTTGGAACCTTTGCACTGGTATGAGTGAGTTCTGAGAAAAGAAGCCTGGTCTTGCAAGCAAGGCAGTAAAAGCATTAGTGTTCTTTGAGGCTAGTACCTCTCTGAAATCAGTTTCAGGGTTAAAGTTATGCAACCGCTGCTATGTAATTTTTTCCAGCATATGCCACTCTAGGACTAATGTCACCTAAAGGCAAAAATGTATAGAAAAGGCTGGTACATGTACACTTCAGACTGAAGGCAGAGAAAATATTTGATCTTTCATTTTTTTATCAACTAACTCATTTTCCACTAAAGCTGAGGCAGAATAGGTGCGGCCAATTCAAGGATTCTGCCCTTCCTCGGAACAGTGCCAGGTATGAGTGACTTGAGAATATGGGAGATGTGACACTTCCTTCATTAGCTGTATACTCGTGATTTTGAAGAGTGATTATGAAATTCTTCCCGTAACACATGAATGTAAAGGTTTTACTTCATTCTAACTGCTGTTGTTGCAGAAGTGAAGGCTTCTGTCTTGGTTAGAGGAGTATAGAAAGCTACCTGATATGCTACCTTTTAAAAGTTTATAAAGCTATGTTACGTAAACCCAGCTCTCCAAATTTGGCTTTATATTTCAGTAGTGAAGTCAGATTTTTTTCCCCTGTTGTTACATTTCATCCTGAATTTTCTTTGTAAAGTGAGCAAAACCAGTAACATGCTTTTTTATTTCCTTGTTTTCAGGAGAAAAGGAAGTTAACAACAAAGAAAAGTGTATTTCACAACATTGAAATGATTTAGATGAGAATTATTCTGAGAGGTGGAATTTAAAATTAAAAACTTCTCTCTTTCTCCTTTCTTTCTAGTCTCCCCTATTTTTATCCAAAACAATTTGAGAGTACAAAATACATTTTTAAGGGTTTTTTTCACAGAGAGTCTATTAAAGAGAAGGATAAAACTGTAAATGAATTCATGCAGAACTACAGTTCATCAAGTCCTGCAAGGGACACTACTACCTCTGATGCTCATCAAAAGTGGTAGGAGATTGCTTTGAAATAGATAGAAGAAAATACTTTTTAAGAGTCTGTAGTGAAGTGCAGGAGAGAATTTTTGATTAATTTACTCCAATAAGGGATTGGATGGAAGTTGCCACCTTTTTATCAGTTTCTGAAACTGACACTTTGGTCACTAAAAGTTCAATTTTTAGTATTTTCAGGGTACACTAGCATCTTCTGTCACTGACTTTGCTGCTTCCTGGATGTTGAAATATCACCTCTTACATATGTGTTTATCTCTGACTGTAACTGCTGGATGTACTTGTGAAATAAAAAGGAAATTAACAACTCTTGGAGTTTCCAAGACTGTCATGCTAAAATAAATCATAAGCATAATTTGGGAAACTTGTCAGATTGTAATTAGGATTAGTTTTATTGAAGACTGTGTTGTGGTGGTTACTAAGCAAAAGACAGAACATAATTAATGACAGCCACTTCAAGTCACCTTGTATTATATGCCTTTTAACTGTTGATTTATTGGTGCAAAATTACAATGAGGTGGCAGTGTGTGCCAGTTCAGCATATTTGGGTGAGCCATTCAACCACCTCGAACATAATTCCTTATGCAGCTTTGCATCAAGTGGCAAGGGAAAATAGATGTAGTCTGGAACTGTGCAGAAGAATGCTGCTTCAGGTATATTCTAAGTTGGTGTTTTTCCTGTGCATTTTACTGCTTTTCCAGCACTATCTTTGTTCATATACCTATACAGAACCTTAACGTAGTCAAGAAAAAACACACTGCAGCAGATCTGCTCTTCTGGACACATTCTGTTGCAAACAAGAGTGTGGTCCTGCTTCACCCAAAGTAACAGTCATAGATCCCTGCAAATTCAGTCAGTAGCGTGCTGAAAACAATGTGGACCTGAGGAGAGTATGAAGTCTAGGAAGCACAAAGTTATTACAGTTTTATGTCAATGTCAGTGTGTTACCTTCAGCCTCAGATCTGATCACAGAGATGTATAGGTATTGTTATGAATAAAATGGGCAGGAGAGATTTCTCCTTTAAAATGCCTTTATTTAGTGATTAGCTCTAGGCGGTGCAGAGGGGGAGAGATGATGTCACAGCTTGTCCCTGGATCAGGGGCAGAGCTGGGTCTACCTTTCTCCCGCGGGGGAAGGGCAGTGACCTGCCCTGATGGACGGCTTTTGGCTTGGGAACTCGAGTCTACCCTCCTTAGTTTCTCTGTTTAGTTTATGGAGATGGGGTAAAAGCTTCAAATTAGATCTGGAAGTGCCTCTACTTCTTCTTTGGCTTGTGGTGCTATTTATGTCTTTTGACCGTATGTTGGCTCTTTATTTGAAAGGTTTCCTTTCTTAAAAGTGTTTGAGGTGTTCCTATTTGCATAGGCAAGTATCCCTGGGAATTTGGGTATTGCTCAATCCTTCCACGTGTCTGGTCTCGGCAACTCGTCCCTGTCTGCTTCCCTGTGTCCCCCCTCCGCCTTGGGGCAGATGGCTGATCCACGGAGGGACCAGACAAGGTACTAAGAGGGCTGCAGTCGGCCTTACACCGAGGGATCTGGTGGGGTTTGGAAACTGCTTCGGGGGAGCGGTGGCAGCGGTGGCTTTTTAACAATACCTCTCTTAACTAACAACTCTCACAACAGTAACAACATATATAAATTTTGAAACAGCAACTTATTTACCACAGGTATGGTTTTCTGATATGCTGTGCTGGTGGGAGAGGGAGGGATAGAAAATTACCAGACTTGCAAGAAAACCATTGGAAAAAAAAAATAAATCCGGTCACCACCTTCAATTGCAGATGCCTACTTAATAGTCATTTAGTTCAGAAGAAGCCACAGAATACTTCCCAACTGCTTGCAGCATCCTTAAAACCTTTAGTACAAAAGATAAAAGCCTCAAAAGTTGCAAAGAAAACAGGGGAGACCAAGACGTCTAAATTTTCGTTGTACTTGGAAATATATTAAGCAGAATTTCCTGTATGAGCCTGGTAAGCTGATCATGTATCACTGCATAGACTAGGCCAGTGTAAGTATGGACCTGTAGCATGTGACCTAGGGGAAAGTTTCTGGCCTGTCAGTGTGAGGCACTAACACTGTGTCAAAAAGGTAGAATTGCTGATTCTGCATAAGAAAGGCTGGTGCTTTCTGGTCTTCGATTACGTGCACCCAAAGGAATTTCAAGGATTGGTGACACAACTACTTTTCTTTCTCGGAGAGATTCAGTTCTCTCTTCAGTTTTTCTTTACTCCCTTCCAGCATCCAAACACAGAAAATTGCAAATGTACTTAAGGATGTGAAAGTAATCTAATATAGTTAGGAAGAAGATAAAGAGTTTTGATCAAGAGGGAAGGAGACATCATTACAGTGCTAGGAGAAGGAGACAAGTTAACAAATATAATGAGCCAGAAGAGCCATGCTGAATTGACAGTGAGAGTTACGTGGAGGCCTGAATGTCTGGATTTTCACCAGGCCAAGTCATTACAGGGATTCATGTGCCTGGAGACACATGAATCTCTTAACTGTGATTTCAGCAGTACTTTTGTGAATCAGATTGCATGCTGATGCAAGTCAATTGTCTGACTATGGAAAAACACTTTAAGAGATGAAATCTCTAGGAATGACACTTTGCTAATGCCAGAAGGACCGATATCCTATAGATTAAGTAGCAGAATTCTGTGGTAACTATTGTTGTGGGGGTTCCTTGTCTTTCTTCATTAGTTGCTAGAATATATTTCTATAATTATGCATTTCTCAGTATTGCATACAATTACATGCAATTAATTCATGGTGTTTGGACATTTGTTTTCAGTTGAAGGTGTTTTATTACAAAAAATAGGGGGTTTTTATTTCAAAAATAAACCCCAAAAGTTCATCATTTTGTTACAAAAAATAGTTAATATAAAATGATGAGAGAATGTCTGTGGAAAAAGCTGAGTTTCTAGAATCTTAAATACCAAAGATTAGATCTTAAATACCAAGATCTCTTCTAGATCCTAAAGTGATGGTTGGGATTTTTCATCTTCTATCTGACTCTTCTAAAGTTTTCCATTGGTTACTTCAAGTACTGAAGTTTGAAAGGACAGGTAATAAATAATCTTGTACCTCATCACTTTGTCAAGCATAGTACTCCGTTCAGTGAAATTTGTATTGTCACTGCAACACTGAATCTTAACTTGTAAATGAAATAGCAATTCCTTGTGCAGCATAAAGCTGTGGCAAAAGTGTCTTTTAATAAATATGTGTTTCATTTCTTCTTGCTGGCAGGATAGCTGGTATTCTTGAAGCCCCAAGTAATTTGTCTCTGTAGATGACTGTCTTTGGTCATCACTGCCATACCTTCATGCTGACATCAAGCTGAACTCCCAGTCAGCACAGACAGCAAGGAATGTATTGAGATTATGTACGATACTGCAAAGTATGCTATCATTCATATTATCTTTGAAGAAGAATGCACTCTACTTATTGTAAACAGTTTTTGAAACTTTAAAGAAGAAGAAGAAGTTGGAATTGGAATATCCATAAAGAACCAGTTACAGCTGTATATTTTTATTCCAGCTAGACAGAGGAGGTTCAGCACCTTTGAAGGTGTTAAACAAAATCACCCTTGCTTGTTTTAGCTCCATTTGAAATGCAGACAGGGAGGAAAAAAATCCATGTTTACTAAAAGAGATAGAACAAAGCTGGCTTAAGGAGTAAAAGATCTTGTGAAGTATCAAAATATTAGCATGAAAAAGCAAACCACATTGGCTTCTTATAGAAATGTCTGTAATGTGCTTTTTATCAAGTAAAGTCATGAGATAAGGAGAGGATTCCTCCACTGATAAAATTGTACTGTTTAATTTAAACCGATAGATTTTTAAAGCTTGCAACAAGAAAGAATCCCTCAGTTCTCCTTTGTTTTTCTTCAGCCTCATCTGCATCTCTCATTTGCCTTCTCAGATGCCAGCAGAGCACTAATTTTTGATCTTTCACATACTTAATAATTTGCTTTAAGCAAGTCTTCAGTCCTTTTGAATCTGATTTACATTTGAACCAGCATCTGAATTATATTGTTCCAGCACTGAAAAGGGGCCATGGCGTGTAAACACTGTTTCATTCAGGCTGTTTTATAGCCTGTCTTTTAGGAGGAAAGATCATGTCTTCAGTGTGAAGGAGAACTTGGTTCAAAGACTTCGGTGTGAATTTTGCATACTTCCAGTGCAGATGATTTGATGACTTGGTGTCCTGGCTTACTAGGTTCACCACAGAACTGCAATGGGCCTCTGCTTCTGTGGTGCACATGGCATTAGCTGGGTACTCTGTGTTGATAGGAGTCAGAACAAAAAGACTTCCTAAATTCAGGGACTATTAGATTCTGATTCCATACTAGGCATTCGTTTGTGCCTTTCATTATACTGAAGATCAAGCAATTTATTCCCTTTCTTCTAGTAGACATTACAATACTTGTTTTGTGCAATTTATTCTTACATTTTATGAAAAGAAAAGCCTGTATGCTCAGTCATGGTCTACAT
This sequence comes from Nicator chloris, assembly GCA_013400495.1. Taxonomy (NCBI): domain Eukaryota; kingdom Metazoa; phylum Chordata; class Aves; order Passeriformes; family Pycnonotidae; genus Nicator; species Nicator chloris. Next base: position 11,819 of record WAAE01010558.1, read on the forward strand.
CCAACATTACCAATGCAGCAAAATCTTTAATTGGACTTTTAAAAGGAATGATCAAAAATTGCTTTTTCTGTAAATAATAATGAAGCAAGATGGTATGGGGAAATTATGATTCTAACAGAGAAAAGTCATCATAATAGAAACATTTTAAAATGAGACCTATATTATCTTAATGTAAATTATTCATTGGTTATCAAGTTTCAATGAGGTTTGTGGACCTAACTTTGTTATGGTTCTTTAATATAACTTTAATATAACTTTAATGTTTAAATCTGTGATGCAGAGAATGGAATTCTACTCAGGGAAACCATTCTGATTCCTGTATAATTGGAAAAATTTATGTATTCAGTGGGCTAGTAGTACTAAGAGCAGACATCTATCTCCATGACTTTGTAATGTTACGGTATAACATGAGGCATAAACAAGATTGTACTTGCACAAATAGTGCTATTTTGGAGAAGAACGTGCTACATCTGTTTTGGTATCTTTCTTGTTGCCAGGAAGGTTGATCAGGAAGGTTCTCGGCTTCTGTACCTGACAGATGCACGTGATTGTACTGAATTTCTGTCTGCTTTATATTCACTTTATTCAAACTTCTTTTTATGGCTTCTTTTGCTTGTTCAGATTAACTGCTGTTTTTCCTTCAATGTCTTTGATACTTGTGGTCATTCAATTCTCTGTGTCACTTCATTTTGTGTATATAGTTTGCTCTCAAATAAAACTGCACCATGTAAAGCTGTTCCATAGAATCATAGAATTGTTAAGGTTGGAAAAGACGTTTAAGATCATCAAATGCAGCTGTTAAACCAGCACTGCTATGTTCACCACTAAACTATGTCCCCAAGTCTCACATCCACACGTTCTTTGAACACTTCTATGATTGATAATGCCATCATGTCCCTGTGCAGCCTGTTCCAATGCTTGATTGCACTTTCCGAGAAGAATCTTTTTCCTAATACCCAATCTACCCTGTTGCAACTCAAGGGCATTTTCTTTTGTCCTGGTGCATGTTACTTTGGAGAAGAGAACAATCCCCATCTAGCTACAAACTCCTTCCAGGTAGTTGTAGAGAGGAGTGAGGTTTCTCCTGAGCTTCCTTTTCTTCAGAGTAAATAATCCCAGCTCCCTCAGCTGCCTCTCATCAGGCTTGTGCTCCTGACCCTTCCCCAGCTCTGTTGCCCTTCTTTAGACACATTCCATCACCTCAATGTCCTTTTTGTAGAGGGGAGCCCAAACCTGGAAGACGGGACTTGAGGTGCAGCCCCACCAGTACCAAGTACAGGGGACAGTCACTGCCCTGGTCCTGCTGGCCTCACTATTGCTCATACAGGCCAGGATCCCATTACCCTTCTTGGCCACCCGGGCATACACTGGCTCACATTCAGCTGCTGTCAACCAGCACCCCCAGGTCCATTTCTGTCCAGTTTCTAGCCACTCCACCTGAAGCCTGTAGCATTCCATGGGGTTATTGCGACCCAGGTGTCCGGCATGCCACTTGGCCTTGCTCAATCTCATACAATTGGCCGTGGTGCATCCATCCAGCCTGTCCAGATCCCTCTGCAGCGCCTTCCTACCCTCCTGCAAGTCAACACTCCCACCCAATTTGGTGTTGTCTGCAAACTTACTGAGGGTGCACTCGATCTCCTTGTGTAGGTTGTCAATGAGGATATTAAACAGAACTGGTCCAAATACTGGGTGCTGTGAAACACCACTGGTGACTGACCATTGGCTGAGTATATCTCCATTCACCACCCCTCCCTGAGCTTGGCCATCCAGCCATTTTTTTACCCAGTGAACAGTGCATCCATCCAAGCCATGAGCAGTCAGCTGGTCCAGCTGAATGCTGTGGGGAATTCAGTCAGTGGCTTTACTGATGTCCATGCAGAAAATAGCCTTTCCTGCATCCACTATGTAGGTCACCTTGTCAAAGGAGATCAGGTTAGTCCTGCCCTTCAGTGATTTTCAAGCTATAGTTTTCCCAAGGCATTATTAATTTCCAGAGTTCTTGAGAACTTCTTTGCAGCCATTCTGGCCTCTTAAAGTTCTAAAAGGCAGAGTACATGAACATCTAGGGTGTTAACATCTCTAATAACTGAATAATTACTGAAGTGAATTATTGTAATACCTCTTGAGCCTTCAGCTCATTCAGTTCTTTATTACCTGAGTGGTAGGTGGGCTTTTCCACAGCTTTTCTGTTTCTTCTAGTTCTGTGCCTTGAAGATACACAAAACCTTACTGGAATAAGCCTGAGAAATTGCAGAGGTGTCCTAGCAAGGTGTGTTCACTTGCTCCCTCGTTATCCTCTCAAAATGTTTCTCCTGTTTTATTCATAGTCCCTGTGACAACATTTCCTCAGCTTCTCAGCCCTTACTGTCTGTCTCAGGCAACCTGTTCATTTCTCTTGCTTCTCAGTTTGTGTTTCTCATCCGTTTCAACTTTATCTCTCAAACCTTCTGGTGGTATTTTTCAGCTTTTCCCACTGCGTTTCTTGGTACTCTGAGACAGGATCTTTCAATTCCTTCAACATTGTATCTTCACTTTTTTCAGAAGTAATCACATCTTTCATTAGCTTAAGATAGAGTTCTTCTGGTTTTCCAAGCTACCTTCTTAGCTTTGGTCATCACCCTGCAATTTGTGAAATGCAAAATATGTGGAGAAAACGTAGATATACTTCTTTGTCTGCAATTCTTCTGGCTATTGAGTACCAAAAACAGTTATTTCATTTGGCCATGACAGGAGTTCTCTCTTTACTCCAGAGTAGTATTCTAAGTAAAACATGGACACTAACAGAAAAATATTTTACAGGAAATATATTAGTAAAAGTATATAAAATGCTGTTATTTTAAACATATTTTTAATCAGACTTTAGCATAAAAGACTCTCTTTTGAACTAAGATTGTAAGTTGTAGTGGATTTGTGGAGGCCTGATTGATCTTCTAACTTAAATGTGAGGTAATATTCAAACTGTTTGATGAAGTCCTAAGGAATGACAAACTACTAAACTTGGAAAGATAATCTGCTGAACCCCAGGGAGCACAGAGATTGTGGTGTCTCAATCCTTAGAGGTATTCAAAAGATATCTGGATGTAGTTTTAGGCAACTTGCTCTTGATGGCCCTCCTTGAGCAGGGGAGTTGGACAAGATACCCTCTGGATGTCCCTTCCAGTCCCAAACATTGTGTGAGTCTGTTAGAGGACTGCCCTAATACCATGCTGAAGGAACTTCAAGAATATAGCTTTATGTTTTTTGTCATCCTGTTTTTGAATTGGCTGTGGGCTTACAGGGAAATCTCTTTATCTCAGTTCTTGCCTTTTCAGACTTCTATGATGTCTGTAAACAGCATTTCTCAGTAGTGCTTGTAGTAGTTCCTGATTAAAAAACCCCTACATCTGGCACAAATTTGCTCACATAATCCATTATTTCAAGGAATCTCAGTATCTCTTCTATTGACTAGACATGGTGATAATGCTGTTCTTGTACTCTGCCTGCACATCTCAATGCACTAACAGCTCTCTGTACTTCCACTGCAATACTTCCAATGTGTGCCCTTTATGCCTTTCTTTTATTTTTTTTTTTTTTTGTGTGTGTTTGGTTTTAGCTTGGCCTTTTCCTAATCTTTCCAAAGATTTGTTGAAGCTTCTTGCTGCTCTCTTCCTGTTCTTTTCCTATAGGAAGTGTTACTCTGTAAAACTTGATACCCTGTCTGTGCCATCGTAAGATGAATGCATAACCTTTTCAAATGGCATCTGCCTGAATTATGCATATTCATCTAACACAGGAATACTTGATATCAATGGCCTCTCAAAATACTTCCTTTTGTAGGCAGTAAAAAATGTTCCAATTTTCCATTGGTTCCTCCTTGTGCAAAAGCAAGGGAAGACATAGGTACTTTATGTTTTCTTATTTGTTATATCCTGCAGTTGTCTTACTCTGCTCTAACTTTGAGAACAGTGAATCTGCAGTGGGGTTCAGTTGCTGCAAGCCCACTGTTATTCCATAGTGCTTTGTTACTGGTGTGTTGGGAGTCTCAGCAGTCAGCAGTGAGCTGCGTACATTGTATTTATTTAGATCTTTGGATAATACAAGTAAAGATTGGTACAGAGTGTAAGCTCTGGTGGAGGTCACATTAGACACTGAAAAAATGCAAATTAATTACTAAAGTAAGAGGAAAATATTGTTATCCCCCACCACTGAAGTAAGAAGCTGCTTACCAGCCAGTACAACAGGGGAGATGTGTTTTAGTCTAATAAACAGATATTTGCATATCTAAGGAAGTGAACAAGCACTACTAAGAAAAATGGACAGACTGTGTCTCAAAAATGGAGGAAACAGAAGGAGTCAGGATGAAAGATGTAAGTCTGTTTAGATCCCAGGAACATTTCATCGCCTGTTGTGATTTAACTGACAAAGGAATATGAAGATCTCAGAGGGAATGGAGGAGTGCACCTGAAAGTACTTAGTGAGAAGTAAGTATATCTTGCAGATGAATTCTCAGACCAGAACTTGGGAATAATTTTTCGATGATTGGGAAAATGTGAAACATAAGGTATAGACAAGGGCCTGAGCTGTGATTACCTCCTTGTCAGTGCCAGCTCAGTGTGGATGTAGGTATGGATCAGTGCAACTACATTAAACATAGATTTTGTCTGTTTGGTGGTAACCTTAGTAAGCATTCAGCAGTGTTGTCAGTTTTGAAAGTTATTGATAAAATGTATGACTGATTTTTTACCTGAATTTGGCTTAAGTGTGATTTAAGGGAACCAGCAAGGCACACTTAATATAAAAGTATGGCAATACCATACCCTAGGGCATTTGTGTATCATAAAATTACAACGGAAATACTAACAGGAGTAAGTGTTGCTGCCATTATCCCCCTTGTCAGTATAGTCACTCCGTTGGTGGAATGGAGAGCTGTAATCCATCACCTTTTCAGAATTTCTTCCCCCACTTTGATGAGGACTGGTGCTTGTCCAGACTGTCACTATGTGTGCAGCTCCACATGTTCTCTGAGCTCTGGATGATTTTCTATCTTGGGTTTATTTTCTGGTGGGATATTGGATTATCAATCTTACTCCCTGTGTCAGAGATCTGACTGGTCTCTGTAAACTTTGTTCTGGACTAGATGGCTCCTGTTGTTTGCCAGGCTCTGCTTTTCCTTTTTTTCTGAGGAAGTCAGGAGTCTGTTTCTGACATACTTGGCCCAGGTCTGTCCCAATCTCTTTTGTTGTCAACTCTGGTTAGCTCCTTGCCAAACTTAAGTAGTACAATTAATTTGGTATCGGTTACCAGCCTCTCTTTAGTATGTTGCTTTTCTTTTGTAATTTCAGATAACAAATATTTCTTTCTAGAGTATTTTATTTTTCCAGTTTGCAGTATTCCATTTTTGTGACAGATTTTCATGTTTGGGTTCTACTCTCTGAGTTAATTGAAACTATTAAACACTTGCAGTATGTCTGGAACCACAACTGTCAGAAATAAGGCTACTTGGTAATTACCGTCTTTCTCACCACTAGTATCAGTTGCTTCCAGGTGCAGAATAAAGCACCATTTTCATCTCTTCCCATTGTTTTTCATGCTCTGAGGGATTTTCAGCTCTGGTGAAGGTTTCAGCTATTCTGCTTTTCCATCTTGCTAATTTCTTTGATTTCTTTTAATTACTTCCCCCGTCCTCCTCAGATAACCATGCGGGGTTAAGTGTGGGCCCAGATGCTTAAAAAAGGAAATGCTCTCTCTTTATTTGGAGATGTGTTACTGCCTGCCTCTGCATTACAGGGTGTGTACTGAGTGGAGCCCACCACTCAGCCCTCCTGCGGCAGGAAAGTGAAGCTTCTTGGTGGTTCAGATCTTGGTGCTGCATTTTACTGTGGGAAATACAGGGTAACTGTGCAGAGGCATGATTTTTTTCTGTCACAGTCTTGCATACCTGCTTTTTAATTGTGATTTTTTTCACCTGTCATGAGTAGCTGCACAGCACAGGGTTGGCAGGCTGTGCCCATGATGATAGGTAACAGACTGAAGTAGTAAATTCACTTAGTTCAATCTCTCTAGGAAATCTAAATCCATCAAGAAGTTCACCTTGGACTTCCGTATTCTGGTTCATCAGGGTGTAATTTGAGCCTCTTGTGAATAGGGATTCTGTGACAAGACCTGGTTTACATGGTTGCATCCTTAGGTATGAGTGGGAAGGAAAGAGTTTGAACTTGCACGTGGACAAAGTGAGTCCTCTGTCACTTCTGTTTCTTTAGAATTTAAGATGATGGGTTTTTATTGTGACATGTGATAGAAAGATACTAATTCTTTTATTAAACTAATTTAATAAAGTGATGAATGGATTACTATTTTTAGTGTTAAGATAGTAAAGTTCCATCCTGATCTACTATATCGAAAGGATTTGCATAAGAATGTAAAATAAACTACTCTAGGACTTAGGATACACAGCAAGATCTAAAAACAGTATCTCAGGAGCTATCCAGTACAGTCCATTTGCGTTTCTTCATCTTACTCTGGAACAGAAGATAAATAGATACAGTCCCCACAAACACATTGCCTTCAGATGTAGTGAATATGATTAGGTACATTGTAATTTTATCTCCAGGTGAAATACAAGATACTGCTAATGCTAAATAACTGCCTGTCTTTTCAAAATTCTTATTTCTACTTTCCCTGTTAAACTGTGCCCATCGCCTGTGAATGTGATCTCACTTTAAAGCAAACATAAAAGAGGTAAGTCTTGGTATATAGAGTGTTGTAGTTATTCATACATTGATGACTTTATTACTGTGATGCAAATCAGTTTAATGTGTGCCAGATGAAAAAAAAATTATCTCATTACGACTCTTAAGTAGAATGGAGTTCTGGAGTTTCCTGTGTACCTGCACCTTGATTTTGCAGCAAAGAGAAAGAATATGGCAGTGGCACTTGATCATTTTCTTTGCAGCAGCATTCATACTGATAGTGCTCAGTAATCAGTGTCATGTTGTTTTCAACCATAGAATCCTCATGCTCTATTAACTCTGGTGGTAGGAAAATGGCTGTTGGCAATTTTCCATCATGTCAGTGCTTTTAGTATTTACGTTAGAAGCAGTATTTATGAAGGCAACGAAAGTGTTTACTGTTTTTTCCTCTCTCCAGATATTTCGGTGTTGAGAGTTGGAATATATTTTCTTTGTTCATCTGTTGTTTATATGCTGTGGAGGATACATATACAGTACTACCCCTGTTACCTGGAGTAACAGAAACCTGAACTCTTTTCAGCCTGTGTCCTGGTTTACCCATGCAGCTCCCTGTTTGAATTCCCACATAAAGCTGAAACTGAGAAAAAGAGTTTATATTTAAGAAGAAACTTTGTGAAAGGTTTTTTTTCCTCGTTTAATACTGTGCAGCAATTCATAATGATCTGTCCAGGTATTATTTTAAAAGAAAGGCATTGTTCCTGTACAGATCAATATAACCTAGATGATGCACAATTCATCCTCAATGGGCAATTGCATTCATTTTTCATTTTAACATTGAATCATTTGTTATACTTTGAAATAACAAAGCAATGATCTATGGACTGGGGGTATCAAAATTGAAAGAAATTTAATAATATGCATGTCAAAGAAAATCAACAGGTTTCTATTTTATTTTCTTAAACTATAAACTAGCTATCACCCAGTGTCCAGGCTCAGTTGCTTGAAAACATAGCAAAGTTTTTCTTTCTGTGTTCCTGCATGTTCTCTCTCCTTACCCTCTCCAGCTTTCTCTCCCACATTTCTTTTCACTCTTGGATCCTTTAATCTTCTGTTGCATAAAACATCTGCTACATGTATCAAGCGTTCTGAGAATCCATCCATTGTTTATGTCAGTTAATGTTAAGTGATACTTTGTACAGCAATAAGGAGCAATAAAAACCCCAGCAATAAACTGCTGTGTGGTAGTTATTTCTCCTCAGGGTCTGCAGCAAGCCATTGGATTTGACCGGAATAACGGCAGATAATTTGAGACCTTTGCATTAACTCTGCAGGCCAGCATCCGTGTGGGTTTTAAGTGTCATACTTACAGAAGGGTAGTGGTGGTATAGTCCTGGAGATAAAAACTGATGGGTGCCAGAATAAGCATTTGGCTGAACAGGAATGTTAATTGAAGATTTCCTGTGGAGGTGTCATCCCCGTTATTTGTGGCTTCTATGCTTTTCAATATTTTACATGTACTGAGATAAGACAGAAGAATACTATTAAATTTAAAGACAGCTAATTTAGGGTGTTTAGCTCTTAACTGCCAAAAGGAAAATACTGAAATGATTTTGTTTTCAGGAAACATGCACTTTGTATTTTCTGAAAATAGGGTGTTTCAAAATGTCTCAAGGCAAGCATTGGTTTGAGAGAGCTTTTACGAACCCTGGGATGTTTGGGTTTTTTGGTGTGTCATCCCATTGTGTCGTTCCCTTCCTGCCTCCTCCCTACCCCCCATATCTTTTTAAGGCGATGAAAGTGTAGAAAGAAGTCACTTGGTTTTCCAGAACAAACTTCTCTGGCATATACTAATCAAACAGTGCAGCAAAAAAAAAAAAAAAAAAAAAATCAGCAGCTTATTTTGATATTTCTTATAAGTACCATTATCAGTAGTTCTTTATCAGTATAAAATTTGGACATTTCTTGCAGTAACTACTGTTTGACTTCATGTTTTTGAATGAGATCTGTCACTTTTTGTATTTGGCTTGTTCCTTAAAATCTGCATAAAGCATGAAGTGGTATTGTGTTTCAGAAAAGCATCTTCTACTTAGTAAAACAAATTACTTTGATTAAGAAATCTGAGTGGCAGAAATATACACCCTTTATAAATAGTAAGTAGTTCCTTTTTTATTTTTTTCTATTGGTACAGTAGCATTCATTTAGGAAATTGCACAAGGCCTTTAGAGAGATTTAATAAAGCTATTGATTGCATTATGCAGTACTAGGAAAGGGCAAAAAACATATTTATGGCATGACTTAAATAAACTGATACTAGTCCATGCTTCCTCTTATTTTGTTGAATTTGTTGTCAGAAAAGTGAGAATCCTGGGAGCAAGATACCTGCACCAATATCCTGAAGAACGCTTCTGAAGAAATGAATGAAAACAACATTATGAGAGACATATAGATAAATTCAAATTATTTTTGTAGTGTCATTTTTGTAATAAAAGTAGGGATTATAAGGAAAAAACATGGAGTTCATGAAGTGAACAGTTTATCCCTGCATGCCTCTTGGGTTTATTAAGGAAAACGTGTAAAGATGCTTGACAGAAAATTTTTTGTCTCTCTCTCTGTGTTCTCATTTACAACTTGCAGTGTTTCAGGGGTCTCAGATATTTATTTGGAAGACTTCTCATGTATGCTAACAGAAAATTTGCAGAAATCATTCGTACATCTAGGTTTTTTTCGCCCTTAGTGCTTTTTAACTTCCACCATGAGTATTAGAAATTTAATACTGTCATATGTTCTGAAGTATCTAGCCCTTGGTTACATTGCAACCAGCAGCTGAAACAAATAAGATTGCAGTACATAATGTTGATAAATGTGAATGTGGATGTCTGTTGGTGTTTATTCATGCACTCATATTTATATGTATAGTGAGGATGTGTGCATGTTACACCAATATCCCTGTCCAACTTCAAATGGGGGTGGTTAAATATAGCGGAATCACAGTGATGAAGAAGATGCTTTGATGTTTGCAAAAGAGTAGGATGTGGGAAGTGGGGGGGGGAAAAGGCCCCACAAATTCCTGGTACCCTGCTTGAGTGAGCTGGATCATTTTGCATTTAATCCCTTTCTGTTCTAACCTTGCTCGCATTTAAAGTAAGAGTGATGTTCCCAGTTTGTGCTTTGGGGAATATAATGGTTTTTAACAGGACCTAGAAGACACCATGACTGAGTGGCAAAGATTGAAAAACAGTATCATTTGTGCAAATTGCACAGATACTAAGTTCATAGATAAAAAACCCCATCAAATGTGTATTCACTTTGTGGCCACAACTTAGGAGTGAAATTGCTAATTTCTATTTTGCACTAGGATGATAACTTGCTGATAATGTGAGAGGATTATGTTTTGATGTAAGCTCACATAGTTATGATGCCTTAATTAAATGTTTAGAAATAAAACAAGCTGTTGAGCTATGTGCAATTTCTGTCATTTCATTGCTTTTTTCATGAAAGTCACACAGAAATAGATTTTTTAAAAACCGAAATGCTGTCCTTGTATTCAAATAATTGTACCAGTATAGCATGTTAGTGTGACGCTCCAACACATTCTTGTCTTGTGATTTTATTTTAGCCTTACAATTTTTACTTGTTGGTCATGAATTTAGTCTCTGTGAAGGCCAGGAGGTGGAAACCCTTTATTATTCCAGCACTACACAGGACTCTGCACTGCTATATCAGGAAATCTCAAGTAACAGTTTTATGACGCATGAGGATATTATTCTCTGCAAGCAATAACACACATTTCTATTTCCCCGGCAATATCCACATAATCAAACATTCCCAAGTGCTTTACAAAGAATTTAATTAAATAGTGTACAGAGTGACTGGATGCAGCATGTACACAAGCTGTTATATATTCAGTAGTTCCCATTTTGCAGTTAGTGCAGAACACTTTTGTGCAGTAATATGTGTGAATGATATTTCCATCAAAATGTGCATTATCACTCCTCCTTTTGTACCTTAAAAATGACACTAAAACCTTAACAGATGTCACCTCCAGGATCATAGGATACCTTGCTCAGGGCTCTAATAGTGTGATAAACAGGGAAATACAAATTCTCGTGTTGAGACTTGAACATCACACATTGTTCCTCTGAAATCAAATGTTTATTACTCCCCAGAGAAAGATATAGATTATCGTGTCTTTTACCACAAAACCAGACGTGTTTGGAATTTCATTTAAAGGTAGTAGAAATTTTTGAAGCCGTCAAAGACCAGCCACTGAAAAATTAACATTGAGAGTTGGATATTCAGAATTTAGACATGGACAATAAGTAGCAAAAAATTTTATGATGATGAGTATTTTCACAGACCATACTGTCAGTCAGTGGAGATTAAGAGTGTCTCTTCAGCATTAAAGTGTAGTGTGTCAGACGTTGTACTAGAAAATGGTAGTGTGCTCATACTCACTCAACATTATTGGTATGCTCATGTCACCTGCAGGGATTAGCATTCTGGAAACTGACAGGGTTATCTAATATGTTTTGTTTTCTCTCTTCAGAAAAGCCCTTTCAGCAGTAGCGGGTGCGTGAAAGGACTTTTCAGGCTTGCAGAGAAATGGGGCTGTGTTGGATGAAAGTGATTTAAAATATCCCTCTGTGGTTGCCTACCTGCAAGGCAGTTATCTGTCCATCAGATTGGAAGGTTTTATTGGTGTGTCAGTACTGTGAAGTATCAGTCCAAACCAGCAAAGCAATACCAGCGACACAAACAGTGAAAGACAGTGTACAATTAGCCTGTAAATGTGTTTAGTGTGATACCTCACCCTTTGTTTCCCAGTTCCATAAGAGTTATTCTAGTTTGTTACTAGATAACACTGAAAAAATCTATCCATTTTGACTGGAAAGAAAGACCAAAAACTACAAATGACCCCAAATGGGAATAAACAGATTAAAGGATCAGTGAAAAATAGCGACCTGGTTTTACTTTTGTGCTAGTTCTGTTCTGTGTTTGAAGGGAAATGCTGAAAACTTAATTGGGGTGGATAAGAACAGTATTCATCTTCTGAAGACAACTTTTGGAGAAAAGTTCAATTGGTGTAG
>WAAE01010559.1:0-13711 GCA_013400495.1 Nicator chloris
CCCTTTGTATGAGGAACACAAGGAGTTGTAAAGAGCCAAGAGAACATGTATACATTTTTTAAGTCATTTGCTGGAATTTTCTGTCTCTAGTCAAAAGAAAAATGTCTTCCTTCATACAGCCTTCAGAAACAAATTTTCAGCCAGAATATTCCTGGTCATAAGTACTTATAATCAATACCTTTTTAATCAACATGTTGTATTTCCTTTGTAACAAACAGTGAAACAACCAACTTCTTTTGACATGAAAATCTAAGCTTTACCTGGGACAGAAAAGGTGTAAACAGCAAAGGCGTAACCAGTATGTTCACAGTCCTTGCAAACTGAAAGAACCTTTTATAAACTGAAATTTATACTTTTGGTTTTAAACTTTTAAATTAATTGGCCATAAATGGGAAAGAAATTTTGTTAAGACTGTACTTATTCTCAAAAACAGTAACAAATGCAGGTGCTTCTTTTTTTATTAATTGGAAGAGACATTTTAAGACGTAGTTTGGGAAGCTGGAGTCTATCATCTTTGTCTCTTTTCTTATTAATCTTTATCAGTTTGATGTATTGAGAAGTACTTCAAGGGAAGCAATTTCTGTGATGCAAAAGAATTTCATGACTCACAGCCATAGTTTGATGGGCTAATAAATTTAGACAGCAAAACTGTGAAGAAAAGATTCACCTGTTTATAGCTAGATGATGACATGTAATTAGGCTTAATAAAGAGAGAATTAATTTCTATAGTGGATTTTTGGTCTTAAATTTAAAAGATTTTAGTAAAACACTCTCACTTCTGCTGAAGAGCAAAAACACATTGGTTCTTGCAGGGGTGACAGATATTCTGTGACAGAAATGTCTGTCCACTGATGCTTTGGATTGCAGTACATCTTAAGATGAAAAATTTTTTCTGAAATGGAGTACTGATGCGTGCCTGATGCATGCCTGTTTAAAAAATGTATACACAAGCATACAGGTTTTAAATTATGATATTTTTTTCCCCTTCAGTATTGAAAGATTTAAGTCATTACCATGGAAACTGTTTGCATCAGATTACTACTTTTCTCTCCAGCTATTTCAGTATCATTAAATCCTTGCTAATACTTTATTATTCACTATCTTTTAAACCCACATGAATTTCAGTATCTAATTTACTTAACAAATTGTGTCTGACAAAAGAGAAAAACTTATAGTACAATAAACAACACTATTAATTACTCTGTGGAGCAGGGAGCCACTATGTTAGACAGCAACGTTACACCTTCAAAATAATGGCACCCAGTAATTAAGTATGAACATATTCTATTATTGGAGCATATATCCTTTTTCTTAGATTTATTTGTAATAGAGAATAATGAAGCTGAATTTATTATAGCTGCAGCCTTTATCCTGCTAAAACAAAGCACAAGGAAAAGAAAAAGGCATTCAGCCTGGGAACATATAAGAAAAATTATGTCTCTATGGCAACCAAAATGTCATTTGTTATACTTTACTCATTAAAACATTGGAGACTATTAAAAGATAAAAAAGTCCTCTAAATTTAGAAGGTATCAAAGTATTTCTTTCTGAGAGACCAGGTGGTTACAGTTTGAGGACAGTATCTTAAAGCTCTTATTTACATGATCAGCTCCTTTGTGTAGAAATTTTCATTCATATTATGGAATCTTCCCACCTAAGCAATTCCTACAGAGAAGATATTAGGATCAAATTCCTAGCTTGGAAATACTGATTTAAGTAAACTTTAGACTAACTCTAATTGTCTTTAGCATCACACCAAAGGAACCAAGACAAGATGTTGACCTCAGAGAAAGCTGAGATCTGCTTTAAGTTTGCTACTTAGTGAAAATTGCATATAATGAGTGAACAGTTCCTTAACTAGTTTCTAAAGACTATGTAATACACCTTTTTTAAAATGGAATGTTTACTTTAGAACCAAGTTGGATGGTGTGTTCTGGAATCTGGCTGTGCAGCTAAAGAGATTGGACGGAGAAATCCTTGGCAAGAAAAAGAGAAAAATCACCAGAATGTTCAAAATTGCTTTTGAGAGTCTTGAATTGCTTTGTTTTTCGAGACCTGGTGAGAATAGTGTGCCAGTTCTATTCTGTTCTATCAGGTACCTGGGCAATGACAGAGTTGAAATGCAACGACATTGGACTGGCTCACATAATTCATAGCCATGGTATTCAGGACTGTGATCAGTAACAGTTCTCTTAATGCCTTTGCTATACTGCATATACATTTATGCAATTATTGCTATCATATTGCTTTTCCAGCTGCTTTATTCCTTATCATTTTCGTAATTTCTGTCTTGTAAACTAGATGCTTCATGTGTTGTGATGCTTTTTGTTCCCTTTAGAAAAAGATCATTCTAGCCTTTTTCAAGAATAAAAAGTAAATACGTGTTTATGTTTGCATCATGACCCCTGGTACTGCTGAGAGCAATTGTGTTGGCAGATTTTTTCAGGCCTTTTGAGAGACCCTCCTACCTTTAGTGAGCTGCCTTTAAGAAAGACACTTAAGCTGGTTCCAATGCTAATGCCTTCCCCTGGATTCTATTGCTAGAGCCAGTCTTAAGTGTATAACCCAAACCCTTCAAAAAAATATAAAGTACCACAAGTGTGCGGATTTTGTTGTGATCTTGTAATGCAACTGTCCAGGAGATATTAATAATTTAATGCAGAATTTTCTCAGGACCCTTGTTTGCTCTTTATGCCTGTTTGGTAAAGCTGTCATGTTCATTGCCACCTGGCCATCAGTAACCTCAAGGAGCAGGGATTGTGATTAAATGTATTCACGCAGTTTGTCTTGTGCTCTGACAACACAGAATGAAAAAGTTAATGAGGAGGAAGCTGTCACAAGTTAATTTTCTTAATATATTATGTTCTTTAGTGCTTAGCCACCTCTCATGACAGTCCTAATCACCTAAATACTAAAATAGAAATTATTTTCTAGAGAGATGAGCCAAAAGCTCAGAAACAATGCTGATGCCTCCATAAGACTGTAATCTAATTGTTGCCTTATTTTCCTCCTTCAAAAAATAATGTGAGATGTGAAAGTACATTCTCAAGGGAAAATGCTTTTTTCCAGATCCTAAAGGTTTGTCCTAAGTACTGTCAATTTTTCTATCTCTATCACTGTAGTATTTTCTGACAGAAAAGGGATCTTTGAAGTGCTCAGGCAATTTGTTGGATACTTTTAAAGAAAACCATCTGATTCCTCTGCTGTATTTCAATGCCAAAAGCACTAAGTTGGCCTCAAAGTTGTTGTGTCTGGTCTGGATGATTGTCCAAGCTGAACACCAAGTTTTGGAACTGCTATTATTTACAACAAAGTACAGGGAAAATTGCATAAAATACCATTTGATCATCTGTGCACCATCATTTTTATTGCTGCCGATCCTTTTGTGCTTTGCTTCCAGACTTTGCAGTGCTATTTTGGAGGCAGAGGTAGATGCCACTGAAAAATCAATGATGTCAACCCTTTCCATCATTCTCATGGATGCAGACAATAGGTATTTATAATTAAAAGCTGATTTCATTTGCTTCCTTTTTTTTCCTGGGCATCCTTATATCAGTAGGCTTGAGGAGACTTTGTATTTGAGAAATTAGGGATCTAGGGAAAACTGTATCTGGTCTGCTGGGTATTGTTCTTGGAGCTTGGAGAGCACTTATTTTGAAAGTGTTGTCACTTTTGCAATCTGTGCATAAATCCCCCTGGTCCAATTACTGCTATAGGTAGAAATGGACTTTTAAATAAGAATTTAATTTTTTTATAGGTCAAAATAGCCATAGATGGATTGGTGCCACCGGCAGTACTTTTCCCCAAATATTTTTGATGACATGTATAAGAGGCCAGATTTTCAGAAACACAGAGCTCACACACACTTGTGAGCAGTGCTGGTTAAAATTGTTCTGAAAATTCAGCACTACACCAGACATACACACTCTTCGTTCCAAATACCATCTTTACTTCTTCAGTAGTCTGCCACACGTATATAAATACTTGGGCTCTATTATGTAAATGTCATGAGGATAATGCTATATGAGCAAATAGAATCCTGTTTTGAAAGAATCAATCAATCAGCTACAACAAAATGAACACCTGCAATAAGACAGCAATTATAATAAGCATTAGAGTTGGATAAAATTTTCCTCTGATCCACATAAGGCATGAATTCTGGGTTTGTTTTTGGTTTGGGATTTTTTTATCAAATCAGTTTGGCCAAAAAATAAAGATGGTTTTCAGCTTAAACAGTATTTTATTTAGAAATTTAGATTATGTCCACACCCTTTAAGGCAGGTATTTAAAATGAGATTTACTGCACTTAACTTTGACCAAATAAATAATAATGTTGAGATATCTAATCTATTTGCATCTCTAGGAGAACTTTTTATTTCTAGTCCTGAAGCTAGTGAAAAGAAAAGAGAAGTGAGAGACTTATTTTTTTTTATTTTTCATCTTTATATAGCTGTTCACAGAAGTAGGATGAATCATCTGCTGAATAAACCTGTTTCCAGTGATTGTACATGAAGTACATGTTGCTCAGTCTAAGCATTTGAATCTCAGGTTGCATTGTTTTACCTGAAATCCCCTCATTTCCCCTCCTCCACTTCTCTTTTTTTGTTTGGCTTTTTCAGTCAGCAATCCATAAACAAACAAACAAAACCATCAACAAAACCAAACAAAAAATCCCTCCAAACGGACTTTTTCTATAGTTCTACAAATGTTAAATATGCTAAATATTCCCATCACAGCAATACTAATTGTCACAATCAATTCTAGGCCTGTTGTGTAGGACTATGTACAAACTGGTTAAGACCAACAGTCCATTCCCAAACTGTTTATTATCTGTTACCTAGGGCATAACTCATGGATAAAGTAAAACAAGGAATAGGGAGGATTCAGTGTCAGTCATAACAACTGAGTCTTTTAGTATCAGCAGTAACAGTAATCACAAAAGAAATAAAGGCAAATTGGCCAATCAGATCTTTGTTCAATGGAGTGCAGAGGGGAAAGAGAGAAAAATAAGAAAAACAAAGAATGTAATACATATGTAAGAGAAATTATTGCACCACCTATAATTAAGAAATATGAGTTGCTCATACTGCAGGCATGTAAAAGTTTTGCAACATAAACCTAATCTGAATTCAGTGAATCTACCTTTCCACCTAAGCTAGTCTAATATCTCACCAACACTCATGGTTGTGCCAGGCCAGTAATCTTGAAATACATAGCTCTGACTTGAAAAATTGCCAGGTTCTTAGCACTGGAGTATTAGAACTATAGAGGTAATTCAGATTAATCTGAATATGAATTTTTGATAGTATGGAAACTTAGAAACTGGAACCAAATGTCCTGTAAAAAGCCCCTTAAATCAAAACCCATTAATTGGGTTCAGCTTTGGGCACAGGAAGACAATGTAGATAATGTCATGGGTTGGTCCCAGCAATGGCTATGTGGTAGAAATCAGATAAACCAAATTGCAACAGCACAACAAATAAGAAAGTTCTCATCCACTTATTACAAATGTGTTGAATTTTGTCCTTCTGACAGTTTGAAAGGATGATGCTGTCATCCATTTTCACCTCAGGGAATTTTTCAAAACATCACAGCAATAGATGCCATCTGTGAGAAAAACATGAAAGATACCATGTTTAATTGCCCTTGGGGTATTAAGGATATACTACAATCCTCTGGAGGCATGTTTTTCCCTGGCAACACTGAAACCGTGCAACATATAACGAATGAAGAAGTCAAAGTACGTTTTGAACAAGAACATGTGTGTGGAAAGGGTTTAGGTTTTTTTCCCACCCCACAGTGCTTTCCTCTCCAGAGGTGTATCCCTGAGGTGGCTGTGGTCACGGGCACCCAACATGGCCGTGGGAAGGAGGGTGTTGCCATGGGCCACTTGGAACCATTGTGAGGCACCCAGTGTGGTCATGGCGCACCCAGATTTGTTATTAGGTTTTAGGGTTGGGGTTGAGAGATTTTTTTGCCTTTTGTTTGTTTGTTTGTTTTTTGTTTGGTTGGTTTTGGTTTTTTGGGGGTTTTTTTGGGTTTTTTTGTTTTGGTTTTGTTTTGTTTGAGTTTGTTTGTTTGTTTGTTTGTGGGAATAACTTACCAGAAAGACTGTGTATAAGAAACTCTCACTTTTGCAGAGGGTTTGTACCTAGCGGTCCAGGTGTTTTCATGTTTGATTGCCAGAAACAGCTCCTATCATCTTGCAGACATAATCCTTACAACTTTCTATTCCTGTGCCCTCCACTTTCTACTGGACTTCTAGAAGCAGGAACCAGCAGGCTGCACTGTGCTCTCTCTTCAGAGTCTGCTCTGAGAGTCCAGGCTTTCTATTCTGATGGTAACCTGATCAGATACAAACTGAGTCTAAAATACAAATATAACTGAAATCAACCAAATTGCCATACCATGAAGGACTGGCTGCAGAATACACACAAAATTTCAGTTCATTCTTGGTTTCATCATTACTAATTTGTGTTTGCAGCTGAATAGTATAAGTACTGCTACAGATGACTGAACCATTTCAAGATATTGAGTTAGTGCTCCAAAGGAAAAAGCCATCTGGTGATTCAGGTAACGGATTGGTACTTGAGACCTTCTGGAAAGGGTGAAGAATAAGTAAGTAAAGTGAGTCAGCATTTGTTTTACTACCTATTGGTGTTTTGTATTATGATGCACATTTTCCAGTATCAAGTATGGAGAAGGAGAGGTTAGTGTCTCTACAGAAGAGAAGGGTGGTTCTTGTTCTACCATTTCTGACTTGTGACCAGCTAAACAGCACACAAATAAACAAACCTCAACTGCTTAACTTTATTCAGCTTATAAAAAGGCACTGATGACACACATAATTGATACTTCCTGTTGAATCCTAACCCAATTTCATCCTGACTTTTCTGCTCCCCTATAATCTTGGAATGTTTATGAGTGACAGTTGCACTGATTTTATACAAACTACCACCCACAATCTAGAGCTACCAATGAAAAGACTTTTTGACACACTGTTATCAGAATGGAATTTCAGTGGGATCTGGTTTAAAAGAAATATGAAAATATGTTAGCTGTTAACTTCATTAGTTAAAATGGAAATTCTGGTGGAAAATCAGAAGGTTTTAATATTAAACTCCTTACTTAGTGAGTCTATTTTAGCCTGGTAATAAGTTCCCTCAGCACCAAAGAGAATGTTAGAGCCCTCCAGAAACTTATTTACTTACTCTTAATTTGAGATCAGAAGAATTTCTTCCTTTTATTCACAACAGAAATTGCGTATGTAGAATTATCTCCCAGTCTGTATTTAACATAAGAATACTCCACAGTGATTTTTACCTATAGGCACACTACTAAAGAAAGTTCAGCCAGAAAATCAGGACCAACCTGTAGATCCAGACACAAACATAATACCCCACTGCATCACATACATGTGTAAGGAGTGCTGGAGTCTTAAACTGTGTTTCAGTCCTCACTGAAGCACTGCCTTGCTAATGAAAAAATTGTAATGGGATTCTCCTTTCAGCTATGGAAATTTAACTTCCAATTGGTACATGTGTCCTCTCAAGTAAATATTACCAGGTTGTACAAAAAAAAGATTTCAGCCTAAAAGATAAAAATAAATAAAATGTGAACATGCTGAGACATTTGTCAACTTGGAGTTGAAATTTAATAATAGTAATATTTTTCTTATAAAATCTCTACATGTAGAAAAGTTCTCTTTGGCACTGCATTTGAGTCTCTGTGCAAAGTCTGAATTTTATGAATTGCTTTCTATGCATGGAAATGCATGGTAAAAAAACCTGAAAAGAACAGGAATATTGGCATCAGTAGCTGCAGCAGCACAAACAAAATGAAGAGGGATATACTGAGATCTGAGATATAAGGTCACATAATATTCTGAAGAGCTTTGGAGGTGAGAATGAGAGCTTTAATATGATGGCAAAGAAGGAAATTAAGAAAGGAATTACAAGGATGAATTTATAGATAATGACTGATAGGAGAAGAAAATTATTACAAATACCAAGAAGTTTTATTTTCAAATATTTACCTCCTATTTTAAGCATTCAGGTTTCTTATTGCAAATGTGTGTACTGACTTTTCATTATTTTTCACGTGCATGTTAGAATGGTGCCCGATACAGAAAAAGTTCATATGAAATGTGTTCAGGCTTTCAAAGTGTTTCTTAACTTTGCCTGCAGATGGGACAGAAAACAATAGCTTTCCAACACTTACAAGGGAAGCGGCTTCGAAAAAAAAAAAAAGAGAGATAAATATCTACACTCTTTATGAATGAAAGACTCTCTGGTTTGTACTGTAATAGTTTGCTTTGAGCCTTTCTAATATGTGTATTTTGTTTAGCAGAAATTACCTGTCATGTATATTGGCAGGAGCTGTGAACAGTCTCATAGGTGGCCTGACATGGTGTTTCTGCTCCTGTGCCATTTTACCTCACTAATCTCAAGCTCCAAGAACAGCCAAGTTCTGGACTGTGGGTCCTGGTCTGACTCAAGTTAAAATCTGTTACAGGTGTTTCACAAAACTTTTAGCCATGAAGAAACCCAACACATTTTTTTAATTGCACCAGATCTCTTTCAGTTTAACTGGGCAATAAAAAAACAGCCACCATGTCCAAGTGGGTCTAATTTCTGTGACTTTAAAAAAATGCAGTATTATTTCATTTACATCTTTAAATATTGTGTCTATGCAGAGAAACACAAGCAGCTAAAATTCACTGAAAGGCTTACTCATATTGGTGTGATTTCCCTACACACAGACACAAAGCAATCAGAAGCTGTGATGTATACTCCTTAAAGCAGCAGCAGCATTTTTCTGTCTGAGTCGAGCACATTATATGCAACAACGAATTCTCCAAACACCATGATTTAACCACATGATTTTCATTTTCATCCCACCCAAGCCAACATAGTCAATCTAACTCAAACATCTACATCTATTGTAATGAATATGGATTAAAAATGAGGACAATACAAAATACTGATGTGAAAGGGTTAGCATAAAAACTTCATCAGCACCAGACCCCAGCAGCTAAGAAATGGTGGTGACCTGGTTCCAGTTAGAGGTTAGCAAAAATCTTCTGCTTTGAAACAGAGAAAAAAATGCAATTTGAAAACTTTGATGAAGCTCTCAGGCTCTGAAACTCAAAGACTACCCTGGGGACAAAGACAATATTACTGGGTAGAACAAGGCCTTTTGGTAAAGAAGGATTCATTCTCTTAGAGGTGTGGGTGGAGGATAAAAATTCTTTTAAGCTGTGTTCTGATGGAATTATGTTGTCAGAGGTTTTGTCTTTCTAGCTTTTAAAATATACATGGAACAAGGACATCATTAATACGACAATTTCATAATGAACTTTTCAGCTGTTCTCAGCTGAAGAAGGGCAAAGCCTGTTGCCTAACTTACGTTCGAATACACTTTTAGTTCAATGGGTGGTAACTTTTCTTGTTTGAATAGACTGTATTTTTTCCTTTGGAATATCCAAGGGAATATGAAATAAGATATGTAGAACACTTCCAGGGAGGTGTTAGAAGAACAGATCAGAAAGAAAAATTTAAAGTAGATCAATCACAGAAAAAAAAGTTTAGAAGAAATTTTAGTAGATCATCTATCTCACTTCATATTTTTACCTCTAAACTTGACAGATAGGCAGTCCAGCTATGAAGGACAATGCTACCTCTGCTTTGATGTTGTGTGGCAGTATTTCCTTCCCTCTTTCTTTACCTTTTACATAAATGGACAAGCTGTCACAAAAGCAAGTCCTCATCTCTGATACCTATCATTTTATGAATGTTCCTAGTCTTAGCATTTAGTGCACAAATCTGAAATTAATTTGTGTTGTGAATATTTGTTGCAAGAACTAAACCAAAAACAGGATCTTCTCTGTGTCCCAAACTGCAGTGGCTGAGATAGACTGTAGAAATATCAAATTTTCCTAGACTGAAAATATTTGTGTGAAGTTAGAGTTGCTCAGTCTGATAGGAAATATATTTGTTATGAGTGAAATATTGAAGGAAAGGATTTGGCAAAGTTTTGGAAAAAATTTTGATAAAAACAAATGAAATGTCAGGCTTACTAAAATATACTTTTTAAGTGCTATGCCATGACGCTGTGTGGATTTTAGAAAGAATGATTCAGAAATGTAATTTATGTCAGTGGTTTGGGGACTGAATGAGGCCTAGATTTCCAATGCCTGCCTAGAGCCATGCCAATTGTTATTTTTATAAAAGTTTGCTGGGATATTTTAGAACCGTTTACTAAGATAGCAAGCACTTTATGTGAGGTTGTGACAAGGCAGCTTGTTTTCTTCCTTTTTTTTTCCTTTAAATTTATGTAGTATGCTTAGTTTTCAGTATACACTAGTGGTAAATCTCAGTTGATTATTCTTGATGTACTGGAGAGAAAATAATCTCTTTATATTAAAATTGATATGTAAAGAGCCTTGGCCAAAGTTAAAAATTATATATTTTAAAGATTCTAACAGACACTCCTGTGGTTTGAGCAAGTTTTTGTTGCCATAGTAACTATGTAATAGTTTCATAAAGTTTTTTTTTTTTAACATGAGAAACTGAAATAAATAAGAACATTTGCTTAAGTAAATAGAGAATCTTTTATTTTATACTTTGATCTGTCCAGACGTCAAAACTTTAAAATAAGATTAAAGTTTTTGATCATCTGAAACGTTGGCAGAAAAGACAGAGAGCTACCATATGGATCATGCACTTGGTCAGAAGAAGTTAGTTTTTTATCATTTTTGCTTCTCATACATCTTTCATGAGGTCTGAGTGTAAAAATCAGCTTAAAAACTTGACACATACCCGGTTATCTTATTTTGTAATGTGAATTTGTCCATCCCTCCACTTTTCTCAATCCCTCCATGCCATCCTTTCTCAAGGAATATGTTCCTACTCGGATAGGAGCCTAGAAGACCTGCATTAAATTCCTGAGCTTTAAGGAAGGTATTCTCAGCATCCACAAGGTAAGTAGGTGGCAGGGAGAGATAGCTGATCTCTCCACTTTAATTCAGATCCATGTAGCTGCACACTGACCCTGTTATACGCTTCCAGTGCCTTCCAAATGTTTGTCATATACAGTGTTCCAAATGTTCTGCAGCCTCGGTAAAGCAGGGATCTGGACTGGAATCCATTAGGTGTACAGCCATTAATATGAAACTAAACTACTTGACTTGTCCACTTCTGCTACATAATACAATTGTCTCAACAATGGACACTAGCCCCGTTGTTTTCTAAATTGAATGAATATTCATGTGACTATCAAGTAGGTCGTTAGTAATTTGGCATTTGGCATTTCAGATGCTGAATTCAAATGAAACAGGATTTATACACTTCAAACCACCACGTTCATTCCACCATAGGGTTTTTCCCTGAACAAAAAGACAAGGCTGAATCTTCACTTCTCAGCTCTGTGTGCATTGTGTTCATGTTGCTCGTTCTTTTCAATGGAGATAAAAAGGCAGATTTTACTCCATGCATTGCAATGGCAATAAGAAATTGTAAAAAACTGTAATGCAGTTACATTTTTTTTTGAATCTGCCTTCAGGACTTTCAACTTGGTCATATATTTAAACAACAGAATTTGAGACAGTTTTGGTAATTATACAGACCCAAGACATATAATTTGATCATTATTAATTCCTGAAAAGTCATAGACAATATAGCTAATAATACTAATAGAAAAAGAAGATTAGTTCCATTTCATATTTAAATGTGATTTTAAATTTGCTTGGCTGGGATGGTGTAAGCCTTATCTGACTATAAACAATTCATACAAGGAGAAAAATAAAAATGTCACCTTAAATAAAAAGAATAAAAAAATAATCCCAAAATGTTTATGAGACTTTCAGAGAGCAGACTCTTAGGTGAAAGAAACAAAATGCACAGTAGAGGCTGCCCCTTGTTTTGGGTTTCCCTCCTGTTCTTTAGATCTGTGAGACCTGAGAAGCTGCCTGTGCATACCCTGTGCCCCTACTACCTTGTTGGTCTGGGTGCCAGCAAAGCCTTCTGCCATTCATCCTTGTGCTTTTATGCCCGACTATTGCACTTTGTTCTCTGTTCATGCTGTCCCCAGTGGTTATACTACAAATCTCTATGCCAATATGAGCTAAAGGATAACACTCATATCCAAGTCAAGAATTAATACCTCTTGAAGAGGATTTTATCACCAGGTAGGGAAATCACCACAGTTGATCATCTGATGCCTAGAGAGGCTGACCTGGAACAGAGGCTGGACAGAGTTAAAGGAATAAAGTAGGTATTTATTAAAAAGGCCTTCAAAGGATTCACCTTGGGCAGTACAAGAGCCCAGCCATGGCTCCACCCAAGATGGATGATGGGTCACACATTTTCGCACTTTTATAAGTTTTGGTCCATTTCCATATCAGGGTTAATTGTTCAATTACATCTTCAGGCTATGAAGTCCCATCCTTCCAGATTGTTTTCCTCAATTTGCAGTGGTTTATACCTTTTTGGGCCTGAAGCTGCAACGGTCTTCTTGGTTCTTGGGCTGGAAAAGAATTGTTTTGTCTAACTACCCTGTGGAGAGAACTTGCTAACACTTTATATGAAGTTCAGAGTCACACACTAAGGCAGTACAGAATTGAAAAAAATACAAAAGCTAAAATTTAAGGCATCAATTGAATGCCTGCTAAGTTCTGTACAATTCACAAAACAGATTCAGTGGAGACTCTCATGCACTGAGGATTTGTCATCAGAAAAAGTAAAACAGAACTGAAACTCAGAAATGTCAAACCATTGTGAAGAACTGAAAAATTCTCTCCTGTCTGAAAGCATAGTGTGGAAATTGCAGCTTGCAATATTTTACAGAATAACACTTAAAAATCTCTTCTTGCTCTCATCTGGAAAAACATTTGTGTTGCAATCTGAAAGGACTGCAGTCAGGGAATGCAAAGAGAAACTGAATAATTGAAGTTTTGCCATCATCCCCAAAGAGGAAAATTAGAAGATACTTGCTTTTCTTTCTGATAAGTTATGCTGATGGCTGAATACAATATGAAATATGTAGAATTCAGGTTTTGTAATGCAGTAGCTGAACTACAGAACTGCATGATAGGATAATAGGACCTACAAATTTTTCTTATTCAAGTTTTAAAAGACAATAATAACACAAATAATTTCATCCTGATAGAGCATGAATCATCTGTCCAAGCCTACATTGGATACTAATTAATATATTGCTCTTCTGTCACTCCTATGAAATGTTACCAAGACTTCATGATAATCATTAAGTGAAAAAGATGCCCTGTGAAACCTTTTCTAAATATTTCAGATTATCAAAGATGCCAGTAGCTGTAGCAACAGAGGTACTGGCAAGACAACAAATGAATCAAAGTTTTTCAATCTCTGCATTAGTGTGAAATTTGAATCAGTTCAATAGTAATTCACTTTTTACCTAGCAAGTTGTCTGTACCTTCTGTAAGGGTTAATTATGGATCCATTTTATAGGCCCTAAAAAGCAGCATCATTCATCTGCTTCTTGCAATAGCATAGCAGTTAATTTATGCAGTGCAAAAATGAAAACTGAGCATTAGCATACACTGAATGATAGAAAATGATATAACCAAAGTCTAATTTTATAGTTTTTATGGTTTGCATGGGAAAGGGTAGAAACCTTACAAATTCCCTTTTATGGATAGCTATGGGGTTTTTTTAATCAAATTTAGATTTAATTT
>WAAE01010563.1:0-16852 GCA_013400495.1 Nicator chloris
TATATGTCATTATAATTCAAAAGAATATTCAATATAGTGGACTTTTTTTTTGCATGAACTTGGCAAACAAGCAAGACCTCTGAAACAGATCTTTAGAAAAAATCTTTAATTAAGTATTTTATCTAAGAGAATGTCTTCATTCCCTAAGGAAGTCAGATCATCCACCTCCGTACGGTGTGAGGAGCTTGTCCTCCCTGCAGAGATAATCTTGTATGTTATGTTGCCTTCTCCTTTAACTTAAAAATGCCTTTGGATCTATGTTAGAAAACTCTTCCATAAGTTCCCAGCAGGGAAAAAAAAGAGGCAACTTCCTCTTTGAAGTTTGTGGGAGGTTTTGTTGAGTCAACTGAAGTCTGGTCTTATGCTTATTTCTGTTTTGATTGTGCATGTAGTTGGATCTTCATTACAGAACAAGCAAATATTGGTCTTTATCACTAGAGATAGAAAGATGAAAAATTTCAGTATCGATCCTGGATGTTTGCTATGGAATTTTACAAGAATTGGAAAAGAAAAATCTCTCTTGCCAGTACACATATCCTAAAAAGACTGTTAAGTGCAGGACCTCTGGAGATCCTCATAATCTCTGATTTTGATTTAATAGGAAGATTTCTTTCTAAACATAGAAGTTTTTAAATTTTTTATCCTTTCTTCCAACTGAAACACTTTTGTCCTTTAAATCTCCTGGCTCTTTTATAGAACTAGAATGCCACCTGATGGATTATTATTTATTTAAATATTTATTCAGATGCTTTTAACATGAGTTCCAGAGGCAGCATTCGTGTATAATTACCTGTCTCTTGGTAACTTCACTTCCCAGTACCTGGGAACTAAACAAACTGGCTGTCATCCAAGACAAATTTAGGATGCATGGAAACTGCCTGAATCCCTGATTGTCAAGTGAGATTAAAGAGTGGACAAAATTTATTATGGATCAGATAACATTCTTAAAGAACCAGAGCTTATATTTTTAGATCAGCCAAATATTTTGCAATGGTATCCTTATAGAGATTGAAAATTAATATGTTAATTTACACATTAAAAAGACTTTTTTTTGTAGTGTGCAGAATGTAATTGCAAAATAACAGAATTGCATTGATTTACAGGGCAAACTCTGTATCAATTTACACTTCTTGCTTATCGCATTCATCTTGGTTTCAGTTGAAACACACAAACCAAACTCAGCAGGAGTTTGGGTGCTCTTTACCAAGTGTAACAGTGGCACGTTGGCTGGAGCAACCAGCTGCATCTGTCAAGAGCTGCAAGGGGTAGAGGATAATAGCAATTGGCCTGAGGTCATATGAAATGAAGTTGGCATATAGTCTTAAGCAGCTTCCCGGTTTTCCCAAGGTCTGGATGGTGGGAAAGAATGGTGTGACTCATCATTTTCTCAGCACTGCTAAGACTACATATCTTAAATTTGTCTGATTCAGGAAATAGATGTGCATAACTTGGCAGAACCAGAGAATGGTTTCTCCTTCCAGCTGAAAAAGAAAAGTATTGGAGAAAAAGTAGTTCTGCATTAGCACTTAACAGGTTTGGGACTACCTTTTATCCATTGACCTGAAGAGAATTATTTCCAGTTCATTAAGAGTGTACCTCGGAAGGAAACTGGCCTGTAAGCATCTGAATACAGCAGCTGGCTTTGCTTTTGCACATATGGCTGGTGGAGTGTAGCAAGTGCCACTTTAACATTCTGCCACTAAATGAACAGTTAGATGAAAACTCACATTCTTGTCATTCTAGGAGTCCCCTGTGGATACACAAGTGAGTGCAAAGGCATTCTAGGAGTCCCCTGTGAATACACAAATGAGTGCAAAGGTGTGGGGGAAGAGGTTCTAGGGTTGGGAAAGTCAGGGAAGGGCAAATACAATAATGTCACAAAAAAATCAAACAGCTGTGAAAGCAGTTTGCCTGTTGAACTCATCTGAATGTAGGTAGCAGTGGCGCCTCTCCGTGCTTATATTTGTAGCATGAACTTGTTAATTTCCTTCCCCTTAACACCTTGAAGTACCCTCACATTATGTATTTCAGATATTATATGCAGAACTGAGTAGAAAATATACTGTGTTTTATAAATAACCAAATGTATGTTCAAATATTTTGTGTCCAAAACATTCTAAAACTTACTCGGAAAAAGAGTGACTAGTATTTCTATAATCTGTGTTTAAATCAAAGTGCAGAAAAATTACTCACACTCTCTGTTGCTTACTTTTATCATCATACTCCTTACTACACATCATTGTTTAAAAAAATGAAGAGTGGTATCAGTCACTAAAAGAGTATGTATCTGGATTTTGTAATCATAACAAAGCACGGAGGGCGTGATCCAGAGATTTTTAGGTGTCTCACCCCTGCAGAGTGACTCACTGAGCTGGAGTTATGCATTTTGTTCATTGGACTGCCAAAAGGTTGTTCAAAAAAACTCACACGTTGACTGGGGAGCTTTGCAGAAGTTAGGGTGCCCAGATGGAAGAGCATGTGTGAGACAAGGATACACACAGACATTCTGATGCCTGTTCAGTGAACATGTCTATTTTTCTACGTGTTGGCTTGACGATGTAAAATGCATAAATGTTGTGAAACATAAGGGTCAGGAGTACCAGTATACCCCTCGTTTGCCCCTTTTGGCCAGGAAGCTGTAACAGACAGGAATTCAGCTCCAGTGGTAGATGTGTAGATGTAGCACGTAGGGACGTGGTCTTCTGGTGAATTGGGCAGTGCTGGGTTTATGGTTGGACTTGATGATCTTAGAGGTCTTTTCCTAAATGATTCTATGATTCTATGATTCCATAAAAATTACAAGGTATGATCAGACGATCATAGCTCAACTCCTGTGCGTTGGAATTACCTTGGTTACAGGAGGTGTAACCCAGGCCTGTCACTTAGAGAGCACCCTAGTTGATAGGCTATTGTATTTGGTGAGACCAGTGCCAGTTTTGATGGACAGGGTGTGTACACTAGCCTTAATATTTAACAATGTGTTATTCAGAGTTAACGCAGTGCTTCCTTCAGCTACTCTGAAGTAATTTCCTGGGTACTTGGGAGTGTGCATTGCCAGTTCCAAATGTGCTTGCCAAGTACTTCATTGTTTCCCAAACTGGGTGGTCATGAGTGGGTGACTTCTTTTTCCACACTTAACTCGGTTTTTTGGGGGCTTGAGCAATCTTTAGCATTTAAGCAGTATTTAGGCAGAGCCATGTAGGGTATTAAAGTCAGCACCGCCATTTGCAGGTTGGAAGGTGTCACTGAATGCCATGAAATACTGGATACTGAATACCATGGTAATTGGATTACATTCTGTGTAAATGCTCTTCTTTCATTTAAAGATTTTTCTATGCTGGCAGTTAATTTTTTAATTAGTTTAAGACAGTTCTTCCATGACTTTAATTATTTAATCTCTATCACAGCTTGTCACAGCTAAATAACTAAATAGACACAGGAAAGAATTACTGTGCTTCAATGCATCTGGATGCTTTGTGGTTAAAAAAAAAAAAAAGCCAAGAAAGATGTTTTCTTGCTATTTACATTTTCTCTAAATCTTCTTACAAAAGGCTTTTTGAAGCATAAGTATGAACATTAAGTTAGCTGTCCATGACTGGCCATCCAGTGTTGTGTGTGGCAGAAGTTCACAAGGTGTGTCTCAGCAAAGCAGCACCTAAACACTGTCTGAGGGGCCAATACTGACAGATGTTCGTACTCCAGCATTAACAGAAGTGAAAAATAAATTTGGGAAGCCTGGCCCAAGGTGAATATTGTTCCATATAGTGAGCTAACATACTTCAGCTGTGGCTTGGTTGAGGTTAATTGGATGATTCGCTCAGGAAACTCGGCCGAAAAAATTCCATGGGTAATATGATTTGAGAACAAGAAATTTTAAAATGGAGAACCCGTTCATCAGTGTAGTAACTACCTTTCCCTGTGCTTAATGGGGTTTTTTTGCCTTTTTTTAATGACTTCTCCATGCTTGTGATTAGAAGGGTTATCAGTACAAACTAGATATTTGGAAATGTCCAGACTTTCCAAAGTTTGGTTTATTTAACAATGTGGTATTCCCCTTGCTGCTTTGCCCTTAAGGAATTAGCTAAACATTAACATGTTTATCTTTCATAACATACTGTGAAAGAGATCCTAAACCACTCAGCAGCCTTTGTCAACACTTCAGATTGTAAATGAAGGACATAAATGAAAAGAATATTGATTTACAACTGAAAGGGTGGTCTTCAACACATTGGATCACTAGCTATGCTTCTAAACTGCTGTTTACCAAAATTCTAGTTTATGCCTTACAAGCAATAATGCAAATCATTTGCAGAATAAACAAACGCGTATACTTGAAATCTTTAGTTTTAATTATTCTTTTGAGTCTAATCATTATTTTTAACCCTTGCACAAACTTAAATATTCAGTATTTATGAGATTTCAGAATCTAAAGACAACTGAACAATTTTTGAGCCAAAAATAGGAAGAGGCACTTTGCTATACAGGTCTGCCTCCTGTCTGCTTTATATCTTCAATTTAATGCTAATAGATGATGTGTGATTAAATTCTGAGGCCAGCTTTGAAAAATCCCATGTTAACTTACGAGTAATTAAATATGGAAATCTGTTATGAGTGCTGTGTAGGTAACTTTTATTTATGCTTAGTAAAGTATAAAATGGGCATCTCTATTCATAAAGCTATTGTTTAAGGTTCCCTTTTGTTCTGTCCTTGATTTAATTCAGTCTAATCAAGTTTTACTCAAACAGCAGGTTTGGTCATTAGTAAATAACACAAAAATAGCTCAACTCTTTGATCTGTACAGTCCTTACATACAACGTGCCTGAAGGCATGCGTAATATAAATATTTTGTAAGTTCAAATAATTAAAAGATTTTGTATAATAGACGTGTTGAAACCAGCAGTATTTTGAAAATTTTCAGTTCCTGTTGGATGACACAGGGAGAAAATAAGCAAGAAAAACCTCAAATAATCTCAGAATTTACAAACCATTTGGTTTTAATAGCAGTTATAAAATTATTATGCTTTTAAGTCCCATTATTTACATAGGAGAAAAACTATTCTTATTTATTTACATAATTATAAAATATATAGTGATTTTAAGCTTCATGTATGGGCTTCTTTATATTCAGAAGTGCAAAAATTGACAAGGTGCAACAAAGTTCTGGTTTTATTTGGAGCGTCCTAATGTGTTCATTAATATTACTTAGTTGATCTGCTGAAAAAATACTTCTAGCTAAAGAATTTTGTTACCTTTTTGATTATTAGACTGTTAGGTTGAACATCCTATGATGTTGACACAGTTCAGTGGACAAATTCCATCTTTACATGCTAAGCAACACCGAGGGATCCAATAAAGAAGTTGCCAGTTTCTGGTGTGAGCTCCATCTCCAAGGAACACGTCAGGGAAAAGTCCCTGCCAGTGTAATTACTAATGCACTGTTTTACTCCAAAGGTTGAACTACTCAGTTTTCATTCTTGAAAGCAGAAAAGTTATTTCATTTTGGAGCTAGTTGTCATTAACTTCTTGCCTTGTTTACAGCAATTTATTTCCAAAAATTGTGAATGAGGAGGTAGCCTGCTAACTTGAGGTCAGATTTTATTTCCTCTGTGATTCTGGAGGTTATGTTGGAAAGGGAGACATTTCTCTTGATCACTTGAAAGCAGTTCCTAAACAGCTTTGAGCTCTAATACACAACAAGGAGCTCTCAAAGATCCTTTCTAAAACTAGCAGCATGTTTGCATTTCCCCAGAGCTCAAATTGTTCGTATATATACAACTGCAAAGCTTTGTGTGGCATAAAGCGCAGAGATTTTGTAAGATGAACTATTAATTATTCTCAATCCCTCACATCGGTAATTATGGTCAGTAATTATTTGTACAAATAATTAAAGTATTTCCAAATGCCAGTTTTGTTGAAGCAAGAGACATTATCAAAAGACCCATTGCATATTGCAAATGCACTTTGCTCAGAATACTTTTGATTTCTTTCTCTGTGGTGTCTGAGGGTACAGTTTAGGGAAAGGCAAGTGCAGGCTCCACTGAAATTAGCAGTCCTGGCTTGTCATATCTTTGACAGAGCATTTCAGCTGTGTCGGTTACTTGGATCAGAAAACTGAAAAATACTACATGAAAACAAAAATGGAAGTTGTCTGCCTGGTACAACTGATAAACCATCAGTGCGAGTACAAGAGGTAGAGAGAGGAAGCTGGATTGTCTTTTCTACCAGCAGCCCACACTGGTGTTACCTAAATGTGTCAGGAAGCTGCATTCTGAGAAAGCAAAGGACCAGTTTTACTTGTAGAATAGGTACAAGATTTAAGAGAGAAAAAATACAAGAAAGAGATTACTCTTGTCATTTAACAGCTCTTTTAGGTAACGTGCCTGGCACTGTTCTGTCAAGTTTATGAAGCTCCTGAGCAATCTTTATTATCGTTCTTTCTTAGGCCATCTAGATTATTATAATGATACTTCATCTTTTTAATCTGTGATTTTTCTCTTGTTTTCCTAGAGGATTGTGTTGCTGTTGTTTCATTTGCTTTGGTCTTAAATTGAAAGGTTGGAGAGCACATGAAGGCAAGGGTGGAGGCTGGAGTTCTCTACCTGTCACACAGACGGAGCTGAGCTGTGTCTTAGTTTGTGCAAAAGCAAATTCTGATCTCAGTCCTGCCCTTATGGAGGCTGAGGAGCCTGCACAGGCAAATTCCATACTTGCCGTAAATGTACACCATCATCGGCTTTCGCCGACAGCTTCAGTCAGCTGGCACAAGAAGCTTCACAACCCGAGGCAACTTTTGATTATCCATAACTTAAATGCTTTAACATTCTGGAAATGAAGATCTGCGGCTTAAACTTGGCACAGGGCTCTGTGGGAAACCAGTGAAGCACAAGGAACAACAGAAGGCGAGGAAGTTCAGGCGGTGTAGCCAAGGAGACACCCAGGTGCATTGCAGCTAGTTATCTGGTGCTTTTCTGTGTGTCTCACAAGCCTGTGTAAGTACATTCCATTGCTGTTTCCAATTGGATTTAGGAGGGGAGTGTAGTGCCAAAGCCAAGCTGGCACTTCTGAGAGGCCAGAGCACGTCACTTGGAGAAGATGTACTGTACTGCTGCTTGAGATGTCAGTATCTGGGCAGAGTCCAATTGTGGGTTTGCTCGCAGTTTAAGTACTCAAATGAAATGGCTGTGATTATGAACTTTCTCCTTTTGTCTTCATGTAGTCTGGTATAATTTTGGTGCTTATCATTTATCACATTAGAGCCACAGATCTATCAGGTGAATGACAAGTATGTAATCAACTGTGTTTTGATGATAAAGAGTATTGCAAAGTTTGTATCTTTCTCTTCTTTGGTATGTATAAACTCTGGAAAAACCCAGCTAAGCATGATCCTGTGGAAGTGACCTGGTGGCTCACTATTAGGTTTTCCATTAATACTCTGAAGATATTTGCTTCCAGAAAAGACTAAATAAGTGCATTTTCATGGATTCCTGCCATGGAGATGATACTGTAATGGTACAAGTACGCCTTCACGGAGGATAAAGATTATTGTTGCCTCTAGACTTCATGTATGAAAAACATTACTACAGTCTCCTGTTACCTCATATTTGGCGATTGCTTACTTGGGGTTTCTTGTTTCCTTTTTCTTTTTTACTAAACAGACTTGGATTATCACTTGCTTTTGTCTTCAACTACTCCTACTTAATCCTCTTGTCAAAGCCCAGAGTTCCTGCGGGAATCCAGTCACAGATGATGTGAATGACATTGCAAAATTGGTAAGTACCTTTTATTTTACACTATTCTGTATGTTAAAAAATAGTCAGTGTCTAAGGGCACTTAAATTTCTAAGCAAAGTTAGTAAATCTGTATTAGAACTAGGGGAATATTAAAAGAAAATCCATCAACATCTGTCACTTGAACAAAACCTTTTTTTGCAGTGAGAGTAGTTCCAGTGTTAGTTGAAGAGATTACCTTGACCAAAATGGAATGTATGTACATATGTCGTTTCCTGACTCCCAACCTCAACCAAAATTGTCAAAAATCATTATTTCCTCAAACATTCTTTCAGAGCAAATTCTTCCTCACGCAGATAAAAGTTTATTGTCTTTGTGTTACTGACTTCCATGGAGCAGACAGGCAGCAAACACAGCTGAATTGAAGCAGAAGCTTTTACCTCGGGTGTATGAGCGTGCCATATATAAAAATAGTGTGATATTAGACATCATTGTAGCTATCAAAGCAATAACAATTGAACAGGTTTTGCAGTCTCTGGGTGTGAGTGGGTTACATGCATTATATGTTTCTCTACTTGCTGTACTCAGAAGTTTAAGTCTGAAAGGCTCACAGCTTCATATAAAAACTAAATTCGCTTAAGGAAGTTTTAACTGTTACTTAATTGACCACTGCATTAGCCTGAAAAACTGTATCTGCTTGTGAAGTCAATTGGTGTTTAGCTCCACTGAAGTTAATAATTATGCTATTTTGCAGTAGTGCGAGATATAACACCAAAGTTTTTAAGAAATAATATATACTGAACACTTAACTAGCATATCTTTATCTGCATATTGAATATAGATAAAAATTGTGGCTTCATTGTGGGAAAACAGTTAGAACGTCAATGTTATTACTATCAAACACTTAAATAGGAGCCCCTAGCATTTGCTGCCTGTGCAGTGTTCTGAACTTGTTTTCTTTGGTCCTTTTTATATACATTGGCACATAGTGTAAATCTCTAGGGGTGCTCTGTAGTCCTACTTAAATGTTTAACACTTTAAATTAGTCCCTTTAGGCAGAATTTTGAAGTATTGGCATATTTATTCCAGGTAATATTTCATCTCTTGGAAGAGTATTTAGCTTTGATGTAAACCTGTTGAAAGCATGCAAAAACAACAGAATTCCTGTGAGGGCTGGTGAAATTGTGTAGTGCAGGGATAGTAATAACTTTTTGTCAATTATCTGTCATGAGAATAAATGCTTTAACTTTCCTTTTAGTACAATTTAAACTTCAAGCCTGTGTAAATACAAATTACACACACTGTGCAGGTTACACTGTTCTTCTGCTACTGCCAAGCTTGAGTAGAGTGGGATTGGGCTGAGCTTCGGGCACTCCTCCGTGAGGATACTGTATGGTCATTCTCCTGACTTAGATCCATATCTTTCAGATCACCCTACAAATGCAAAATTAAGGTTAAGTTACCAAGCAAGTTTAAAGATACTTTGGGTTGAAGAGGTAAAAGAGAGATGCAGAAAGTACGAAGCCCCAGACACTCTCTCTGTTTTGAGTTGCATGAGTCATTCTGAGAATGTTTTGAGGAAAGTCTGTTTTGTCAGTGTTAATATTTGCAGAAATAATTCCAATAAAGTCACTTGAGAATTAAAAGGATAAGGTGAAAATAAGTTTCGTACCCTCAATTTAGTACAAGAACTCTTTGTTTCAATTAATATGACTATATTGCATGTTGATCATTCTCTTTTGACATTCTACAACATGGCAACTAGATATTGAGAACAAAATTTTAAAAATACATAATAAGGTTTAAAGTATTTTTAAAGCAAAACCTCATTAGCTGACAGTGTGAATATGAGAAGGGAGAAGCCTACAGAGAATACTGACTGATCATACTACTTTGTAGCAAGTACAGGTTTTTTATGCTCTATGAACTATATCCTTAGGATAAAAAGGACTTCAACATGATATTACTTAAAAATATGATTCAGGGGACCCTAAAACTCTTGCAAATTGAAGGAAAAATTTTGTACCATTTCTGCTTTTTGAAACACAATATACCCATTGAATTAAGGAATTCAGATTCTGATGATGTGTATCTTCAAAATTCAACCCAATCCCTCAGCCATTCCTCATATGACTCACTCTCTAGACCCTTCCCCAGCTTTGCTGCCCTTCTTTGTGGTTCCTCTCATAGTNTCTGCCACTCAGCTTAGTGACTGAGAGTGTTCTTGGTCGCCTTGTCCAGATCATCCATAAAGGTAATAAACTGATACTGGCTGACCCCAATAGTGAGCCCTGGGGAACACTAATCACCACCTGGTTCTGGCACCATTCACCATCAGTCTCTGGGCCCGGCCATCCAGACAGTTTTTACCCAGCGAGAGGTGTCCTTGTCCAAAGCATGAACTGCCAGCTTCTGCAGGAGAGTGCTGTGGGAGACAGTATCCAGGGCTTTACTGAAATCCAGGTAGACAGCACCCACAGCCTTTTCCTTTGTCTGGAGATCCTATATTTTTTTATTTCTTTGCTGACCCAAAGAATCTGTGTCTGTAGCACATAGGATTTTTAATAAATATCCTTCCTTTTCACACTGAGAACAAATTGTATCCCGGAGGATTTCACAGAATTATGTGTACAGCTATTGCTCATAGTTATTATGATGCTAACCTCAAACTCTGTCATATTTGATATATACGTGATAAAATATTTGTTCCTAAATGCTTTATTCTCAGCCAGACTGTCATGTTCTTTAACCCTTTTTGTCCACATTCATGAGTATAGTCCCATCTCTGTGTGCAATAAACTATCTGTTCAGCGGTAGTGCAAAAATCCCATCACTTACCTTAGGATATTGACCTCTCTTCCTCCTGTCTCATAACAAATTATCAGACATATTTAGTCTAGAGCTTAAATTCAATTTGGCATGAAGCCTCCTCAGAGGCAGAGTATGATCTCTTTCATCTCCCCAAAATGTTAGCCTTTCCTGGGCCATTTCTCCTCACTGTAAAGTTACATCACCATCTCTCTCCAGCCATTCAGATCTTCAACAAAAGTGTATGAAGTGGCTCTTGATGCTTCAAAGGCCCTTCAAAGTTCACTTTTAAAACCTTCATTGTTTTTCTTGTCATAATAGGAGAAAAAATTTTTTGTAGTTCTCTGGACAAGCAAGTACATTCTTCTTCCAAATTCTTGGTGGATAAAAATCCAGTCTATGAAAAATCTTTTTCTAGTTTCAGCTTCTGTAGTTTTGCTCTTCTGTCTGTTCACATGCTGCTCTGACCCTTTATCTTCTGCTTATTTCCTTCAAGCTGTTCCTCCCTTTTTTCCACTATCAATGGCAAGCTTCTTGGGTTTATCTTCAAAGGTACTATTAACACTGCCTGTGTTGTTATAACACATGCTGAGTTTGCCCTCAGCTTCTCCTCATTATTTCTATGGTATCTGTTACACTGTTTGTGGCCACAGGAAAGATGCTCCTTGATGAACTCCAGGCAGATTCCCTCCTCTTCCTATCTCGCGCTAAAATTCTTTGCATTATTAATCCATATCCCTCATTTGGCTTTTTCTCCAGTATGTTTTCCCCTCCACACACACTTCTACTGCAGTGCACCTACAGCTTTCTAAACAGTGCCACAATTCCCTGCCTAGTCTTTGTTTATTTGGTACTGGGCTTGCTCCAAGTACTGTAAACCCTCTACATCACTTGTAGAAAACTCCTGAACATGACTGTGGCTATGTTCTGCTCAACTTTATTGTACTGTAGGGATATGAGAACATACCTCAGTCAAGACCCTCTGTGAATATAGATATGAGATGTCTACTAAGCCTAAGCTGCTGGAGAATAAGTAAGGCATGCTGTGCAGTGCCTGAAAAGGTGGCTCATTTGCCTAATCAACTTTGTTTTGAGTAATAAATTGAGGACAGATGTGTGGCATAACTTGTTTTCAGTGGTTTTGATCTGGATTTTCACTAGCATCATGCTAGACTCACACCAGAAGGAAGAATTGGAAGGAAATAAATTCAAAAACCATAAGGTTTTTGAGCATTAATCAATGTAAGACTGAACCAGACTGGTATCTCTTAATAAAAAAAAAATGATTTGTATAATCTGTAAGATTAAGTTTATTCACATCTAGGTAATATAATTTTGTCATATGGAGAATATATCCCAAGTAAAATGATCTTAAGAAGCAAAGAAAATTGATCACTTTTGGTTTTTAATGGTGAGAACTTTAAAAGAGCTTAATTTCATACCTACAGAGAATGAAAGTATTTAGACAGCATTCATTCTGCACCACTCGTCACGTGACCTCCTGCTTCTTTTGTAATGAAGATGTCTGGAGGGAAGCACATTACTTGATGAGCAAATGTTCCGTATTATGAAACTGTAATTGCAGCACCTGTCAATAAAATCTGTCCCCATTGTTCTTTTCAGCACAGTAAGTCAGCAGAAAGCTGCATCGCTGTAATTGTGCATTTGATTTTGCATAAGAACTAGGAATTGGTTGTATATATGTTTGTTAAATATGAATATCAAAACCTAGATATAAATAGAATTCTCACTGAGCTGTGCAATATGTATAGAATACCTACAGATTTTTGTTTCATCCATTAACAAAATCGAAGATAACTCTTCTTCCATGAACTACTTCTCTAAAGCAATTTTCTTCTTTTGAGTGTTGGGAGCCCAAACAATAGTCGGGATTTACTGACCGGTTCCTTGTTTGAGACATGCTGCCAAATACTTTGCTTTCACATTGCATCTTTGCTGTAAATATGTACTTTACACTCTCTGCCACATTTGATTTTTATTTTTAAATGAATCTAACTCTCCTGAGTGAAGGGGTTATAAAAAATTATCCAGAGTTGTTATGCTGCAAATAATCTGCCACTATGACTGTAAAAAGTGTGAACGGAAATCGTTAGCATGTTGTCTTAAGCCAAATGATGAAGATTTTATTAACTGCTTCATTAGCAGATGAGAGAGAGTAGATTGCAGAGATGAAGTACAGACAGTGGAAGCTCCTGCAGGAAAAGAAAAGCCAGGGAAGCAGTGAGAAAGAGTTAGAGAGGGACTTCTGGTAAGGGCATGTAGTGCTAGGACAAAGGGGAATGGCTTTAAACTGAAAGAAGAGAAATTTAGATTAGATATAAGCAAGAAGTTCTTTACTGTGAGGGTGGTGAGGCACTGGACCAGGTTGTCCAGAGAAGTGGTGGGTGA
Organism: Nicator chloris; assembly: GCA_013400495.1. Classification (NCBI taxonomy): domain Eukaryota; kingdom Metazoa; phylum Chordata; class Aves; order Passeriformes; family Pycnonotidae; genus Nicator; species Nicator chloris. The sequence continues at coordinate 12,945 of WAAE01010563.1, forward strand.
CCCTTCCCTGGAAAAGTGTCAGGACCAAGTTGAATGGGGCTCTGAGCAACCTGATGTAGCGGAAGATGTCCCTGTCCTTGGTAGGCATTGGAACCAGTGTTATGTGTGTAAAAATTATATCTGTGCTTATATCTGTCTCCTTATAATTTTCATAAAAATTGCAATAAACGAAATTTTCAAGAGCAGTAGCCCTCATTTCAAAGCGTGTAGCTGCAGACGGGTCATCTCTTATCTCTGCTGTTGTGATGAAAGAGTAGTTTATGGAACCCAAATCACTTTTACATCCTTTTTTCATCCTTCCATCTATGTGACAGTGAGTATATTTTAAAACATGTTTGGGTTATGCAATGTTAACAGTGCTGTATCAAATATTCAGACCTCTCTATGTCAAAAGTAATCTTACATTCCCCAGTTTGAGGTTTTGTTACAGCTAGGAATATAGCCCTTATTGTCAGTTTTATGTGGATTTAAAGACGTAAGTCTAGATTCCCTGCTCTTCAAATTTTCTCAGCCTGTTAGGATATCTGCAGTCATACACAGCCACTAAATCAGAGAAAATGTTCGTGACATTTTAATTGCAATTCAATGCTTTTGGTTCTATGCATTCCTTTGCAAGATTATCAGTTGACATTCTCTATAATAATCAAAACTCTTACTTCTGTTTAAACCAAGGTGAGTTGTGCAGGCGGGTGTTTTGTGGCCCCCCAGATTTGTCACTGTAGTCATGGAGTTGAGTAGAGGAACTAATAAAAAAGCCATTCCAGGACTCAGGTGGTTTCAAGGGACAGTTCTTTCCCAAACACCTTTGCTCAGGCAGGTCAGAGCTGTCTTGTCATCTGCTTCTTGTTGGAAGACACAGCAGTCAGGCACCCTGCACAGAGCGGGTGTGCAGAGTCCTTTCATTCCTTTCAGGATCATTTTGGCAGATGAAAATCAAGTGGTTGAGTTTGGATCAGTCTTGGAGGTTAGCGTTCAACAAAATTTCAAGATACATTCCAGCAAAGCAAGAGAGTACAAAATGCAGAAATCCTTCACTCTTACATCAGGGGCTTTACCCTATTTTCTGTGTGTGAGTTGGGAAGTCCAAGTGAGACACAAATGTAACTCCCTCACATTGACTGAGATCCATCGTTTACCAGCACAGCATCTGACATGTGGACTTCAGTCAACAAAACTTTGACAAGTTTCGTCTTGAGGCAGTGCATGTATTTTGTCTTTGACACCCTCCTCCCCGTGATCTTCATTTTTAGTAGTAAATTCAAAAATATCTTATCTGATTCACAGTCTGTCAAGGAGAGAAATATCTGAGGCTGAGCTGTATGCTCCAGCTCTGATTGAGAAGGTGTAAGAGCTCTTGGGCACTTAAATTTTTTTAACTGTGCGTGAAAAGTGCTTGAGAGGCTCTGATGCCAGGAAAGTAGATTGTATACATAATGCATATGAATTCTTGTAGTGTTCATTGATACGGAACAAATTTAATCTTCCAGTGACCTTTCTTAAAGAGCAGTGGTTTTGCTGGCATTGCTAAGTGTGGAATCCCTCTAGAGTGAGTGTGGGAAACTTTCCACATAAAGTACCATCTTCACTATCTGTGCTGCTAATCCTACCTCTCTAGGCATGCAAAGGAGGCTAGGAAAAGAACGGAATTCCTATTAGTATGCTGCAATGCTGTGATGTTTTAAAGAAAGGAATAATAGACCAAAATTTGGATGAGGATTTAGAATAAATCTGATGCTCTAAAGAAAGAACAAATACATCGAAATATTTTTCAGTATTAATAGCATCTTGAATCAACTCCCCAAAATGCTGGGTAAATAGAAATTAGTATAGAGAATTTTAGTGGCACTTCTGCTTTGGGAATGTGTAGGTATAAAAACAAAAGAAGAATAAAAGAAGAAACAAAACTGATTTATACGAGGTAATTTTTAAGGATCATTTATATAGTAACTGTTCTAAAGCTATAGGAGAAAGATAGATGTCATTAAGCGGAAAAACTGTAGCTTAGCCCACACAAATTAAAAAATGTTTGGAATTCACTTGTGTTTGACTGTGCATAAACGTTGCCCTTGATCATTTCTAGAACCATAACAGTCTGAAATAACTGGTTTAGTTTTTAATTTAAACAAAATTTTAATTAAGAAATAAAACATTATGTTTTGCCAAACAAAATACTACCTAAAAACTGCTCAGGGGGAAAAGAAATCCCTGTGCTGGTTGCTATAGCAGCAGAATCAAAAACAGCCATAACAGAATGATCTTTAACCTGAAGTAGAAATGCTTTTGCACCAAAGGAGCTACATCTGTGCATATTGCTTTTGATTATGTGGATTTCAAACCAGGATGAGAAATAACAATTGACACTTGCATTGATAGAAAAGACGTTTTCTCTATCTTTAAACATCATATTATGGCTAAACCTTTTGAAAAAAATACTTCAAAAGACTGTGGATTTGTTGCAGTCCAGTGACTGTTGGACTGTTTATCTCCCAACTCAGCACATTCCCCAGATGTTCAACCATGTCTCACAGTAGTGTTGGATCCCATCTGTGGCAGACTGTGTAGTATAATGCAGTGGGAACCCTTCTTCCACTCCTTGTCTTTGCTGCAGCACTCTTCATGCTCGCCCCCATCTGCAGAGCTGCAGCTTACGTGTGTGGAAGCTCTCCTTTGCCCCAGGGCATTGTTATGATATAATGATATTGCTCATCATTAGTAAGAAGCACAACTCCAAAGTTAAAGTTGTACTCAAGTGTTTTCTGACCTGGTCCATAACTAAGCACAAGGCAGGCAAGTATTTAGGTCCAGAAGCATGTTGAAGTTGGATGTTATTTGAAGGAAAAAGGGATAAATGCTTCTGGGTCCTCTACTGTCTGCAGTAGAAGTTGTCATGTAAACGTTTAAAGGCATTAAAAGACAGAAGGGCAGTGGAGTTTCTGCAGTAATGAAAAAGTCAGACCACTTCTCAACCCATTGTTGACTTTAATTCTGCTGGGAAGCACTAGCATTGAACATGATCAGATCAGATCTGGGCATATTACAGAGCTGTGGAAAGATGGTTCACTTGTGAGCAAATAAGTGTCAATAGCAGTTCCAGAAGAAAGTGACTGTGTAAGTAACCAGTTTTGCCTGCAGCTGGTAAATTACTGAAAATTTGTGTAGAATATTTGGTAGATTTTGTTGAATGCAGTAAATAAAGTCTTACTTTGTGTAGTAAGTAATAACATTTTTATTATCTGTTTATTGTAGGTTGGAAATCTCCCAAATGATTATATGATAACCCTTAAATATGTCCCGAAGATGGATAGTCTGGTATGTACAACCACTTCAAGTTAATCCCAATAAAATAGCCCACTGGAACCAGTGATGGCTGTAACATTTTGTACCTAGTCTTATGTCTTAGCAAGTTACAGTTAAATAACGTTTATTTCACTTTTCATATGGTTCCCAAGTATTTATTGAAAAGAAATGTAGAAAGATTCCTGCAGTTCCTTAGAACCTTTTCAATTACAGGAATTCTAGGAAAAAGTTTCTTCATATTAAATCTTTCATCTTTTTTTTTTTTTTTCTGGAAAATGTCAGATTTTCATTGTGTTATTATTTCATCAGTATTATTTCATTGTGTCAATTGAAAAATGTTGTTTTCTTAAAGAAATAGCAATTGTACTTTGGAACATACCATAGAAGTCCTTTTTGTTTCAGCCAGTGGAAGTGCCAGTAGAGCACAACAAATACTAAATAGCCAGTAAAGAGAAGCCCAAGTTCAGCGAATGGTAGCATCAGTAACTAAACAAACCAGTAGGATTTCAAACATGCTTTGTGTTGTTCTTTCTATATAATCCAATATTTAAAAGCTAGTGGTACTTTCAAATAAACATTATCTATACTCTTTAAATTTTTTTTTAAATTTT
>WAAE01010569.1:0-35336 GCA_013400495.1 Nicator chloris
CTCCCACCCGCCCTAGTCCCCCTTGCCTCCATTCCCACGTGTCCAATTTCTCCCTGTCCCCTATTTCCACCTGCCTCAATCTCCCTTGTCCCCCATTCTCACCTGTCCCAATCTCCCCTCAGCCGCCGCCGGTGTCGCCACGGCAACCGCGGCCCCTCCCCCGCGCCGCGTCCCGCTCACGTGACCACTCTCAGCCAATCGCCACCCGGGACCGGCGGTTCACGTGGCGGGGGCGTGCCCGCGGCCTTGGGGCGGACAGCGCCGCCTGTCGTGCGGCGGGCGGAGCTGCACCGCCGGGTCTCGCGGCCTGAGGTGACTCCGGGAGGGTCTAGGGTCAGTTCGGGTTTTTAAATGACGAACGGCGTTAACAGGGGCTCTTATGCCTCCGCTCCGCCTTGGGCAGGGAAAAGCCTTCTCGCTTGGAAGGTTCGTTTGAGATGTCGGCCGAGGAGGGCGGAGCTTTGCAGGGACTGAGCACGGTGGGAGGAGGCTGAAACCCGGCCTTGGGGCGGTTGGATGAGCCATGCCAGAAACGCACGTTTCTGACAAGTCCTTACCTGATGGGAACCCCACCAAAGCAAAGGGCAGGATTGGCCAAGCCCCTTGTCGAGACTTTGTCCCTTTTTCAATTAACAGTGGTAATGAACTTCTTCCCATTAACATCAGGTTTCCAGCAAAGGTTAGCTCCACGCTGTAAAACAACGTTGTATCATCAGTTAGGTCCTGCCCAGGGTCTGGGTCCCGCTTCCTACAGTCTTGTTTTCCACGAAAAAGACCCATTCTTTTGCATCTCGCACAACCAGACACAGCGCAGCACCATCTTTGTTCCTTTAAATGTCTCCTAAAGTGGAATTCCTAAGCTGGAATTTATAGGAATTCCAATTTCTAGGGGAATTTCACTTTCCCATGTGTTCCTTCTCACCTGCTTTGTTTTGGTGATGATCAGGCACTGCTCGTGGCCAAAGAAAGGGATTTACAGAGTCTCATTTTTCAGGCTGATGTGCATCCAGCTGGTTTCTCCTCTGAGAAGCCAGACAGAACTGACATCGTGCCCTGGGCAGGATGGTGGGAAGGGCTGTGTGGGATCTGGGGTTTGCTTGATCATATTTTTTGGTTCTTTTTCTCCTCACAATCTTGCAGAATTTCTCCTCCAGTGAGCAGGCAAGGCTGCTATGCCTTGTGTCATGCTCCTGGCTTTTTGGAGAGGGACACTTTTTCAGGGAGGTGCTGTCCAAGGAAGGGAACATCTACTGCTGGCCAGTCCCTGGGCTAAGATCAGGAAGATGCAAGGCTTGTGCCTCAAACCTGAAAAGCAGGACTCCACTGTCCTGTGTATCCAAAGGAGGATATTCATCATCACCTGGGGCATCACCTCAGCTCCACAGTTTGGGATTTCCTTGGGGCAGGTGTCACTCCCATCTGTGCCAGGGGCTGAGCATTCCTGGGGCTGGGCCACTGTCTCTGTCAGCTGCAGATCCCAGACTGGATCATAACCTGTTGCTTGTTTTGAAAAGAGAAGGCTGTTCTCTGTGCCCATGTGGAAGATTTTGCAGGAAATTTCTTCTTGAAGTAGCCTTTCTAAGTGGTTGCATTAAAAACAAAAGCAAGCAGGGAAGAGAGGAACGTTTTTCCGATCTTAAACATCCTGTTATTTTCTGTGTCATACTTCAGCTTCTAATTGCCAAAAAATATTTTGGTTTGGATTTTCAGTTAATACTTTGAAGGAACTTTGAGGCAATAAATAAATAGGAAGTTATTTGAGATTTGAGTTGATGACACGTTTTTGGTTGGGTTGGAGCAAGGACTGGCTGGGGGGCAGAGGGGTTTGCTTGGACCAGAGTCCTGTGCTGAGGCAGCTGAGATGCTGCTTACACACTGAATTACACAGCAATGCTTCCCCCCAGGGCCGTCTGCACAGAAAACCAAGGCAATGGAATTGCATAACATCTCTGCTCTCCCCAGCATCAGGCTGCCATAAAGCTGCTTTGTCTCTATTGGATGGAGCTTGTTTGGCTGCTGCTGAGCCTCAGGTTTCAGGTCTCCTCTGCCTCTCCCCAGGAGGATTCAGTGAGCTTGGTTATTTACATTGCACTGTTCTTCAGTAATTTCCTGTTCAAGTCCTGACCAGGAGAGGCACAACAGAGACCTTGATTTTGTGTCCTGGGATGCATGAAGGAGGTGCAGGGTGAATTCAGCACCCTTAAGATCCAGAAACCTTTTGGCCTGCTCAATGCAGAGCAGGGAGGGAGGAGAGTCTGGCTGGTGGATCCCCAAAATCTCCTTTCAGCTCCACTGCAAAACAGTGAAGGAGGCTCCCTGGCACCTGCAGACCAGTGGTGAAGGAGCCAGAGCTTTCTGCTCCCAGCAGGACTTCACAGATGAGGACAGAAGCATCCAGGGCTCAGCCTATTCCCCTACCATGTCAGCCCCCTGTGTGTCTCAACTGCTCCCTGGAGGAGACACTGCTTTCTCAAACCTCTGCAAAACCTGCTTGCTGCTGCCACCACCCTGGTGTGGAAGGAGGGAGTTCTCCAGCACTCTCTCTGTTCCTTCATCCCAACAAAACAGCTGATGGTACCTTCCCAACAGAGATCACCCTTCAGAGATTCCCTACAGGAAAAGAGCTGACATCCAGGGGAGATGGACTGCTCTTTTGAGGCTGGGGGTGCCTCTGTTGGGAATGACACCAGCTCAGTGCCTCTGGCCCAAAAGGGGCCCCAGCTGGGCTTTCTGGCATGTGCTCACCTCACACATGGGTCATTAAGCTCCCAACCAAGGCAAATACCAATGTGTAAGAGAGCTGGTTTGCAGTAACAGCAAGGCATTTCAGCCAAGAATGGCAGGGGGCTGGGAGAAAGGAAGAGCTAGAAAAAAAGAATTAGAATTTTCCATTAGAAAAAAAGAATATGGACAAAATAGTCTGGGAACTGGGTGCACAGAAACAGCAGGACAGAGCTTCAGCAGCAGCAGAAACATCCCAGTGAGCCTCACTGCCCTTATCACATCAACACAGCTTTGGTGCTGCCACCAACACAGGGCAATGGCCACCTGCCCAACCACTCAGGGAGAAACTGCAAAACCTCCAGGTCTGCAAGAGGAGCAAGCATCAGGTTTCATCTGTGAAGGAGCCTGTGAAGTCTGCTGTCCAATGCAGATGTTTCCAGCAAATTATTTTCAGCTGCTTACTGTCCACCCCTGAACCCCGTGCAAGATTTCATGCTTAAACTAAAAATAAAGATCTTGGTGTGAGGTTAGAGTAAACAGAAAATTTGCCCAGCCCTGCAGGAGCTATCTCAGCTCCTTCTCTGGGAGGGCATGGTGGGGAGACAAAAAGTTAATCCATCTTGGTTCTCATTGACACGGAATGGAAAAAAACAATGAAATGGTAGAGCCACCCTAAAACTGAGAACAAAGACACTGCACCAATATTTCAGGCCCTTTTTCCTTCACACTGAAGGGGAAAAATTTGCTCCATGCTTCATCCCTTGCAGGTTATCTTGGGAGGAACAATGTCCCCATAATTTCTGCTGACAATTAACCTCGCCTGTGCAGCCATTCTTCACTGGGTCACCAGAGCAGCTATTTATACCCTTGGCCAGGGATGCTATTGCCACCAAACCACTGTCCTTCCCCTTGGCCAACCCTGCACCAAGGCAGTGGGCAGCAAGCCTAGGGAGCCAAGCACCCTGCACTGCTCCCCAGGACCTGCTTCACCTGGACCCTTACTGTGTAGGCCCTCCTGTGCCCATTTCCTGCTCATGCTCTGCAAACACAAAGAAAAAATCCAGACATACATTTTGCTTAACNGGTATTCTGAACAAAACCCAGGGCTTTAGCTGTGCAGCCAATGCCAGGAACTGGAGGATGGAGCTCAAAACAAAACTCCAGATCCAGGCTGCTGCCAGCTGGAACATTTGCCCACACAGAACAGGATTTCAGAGGCCAAGTCAACCCAGTTCCAGAGGCTGGGGCAGCATCTCCTCCCAAGACATAGAGCATGGGCCAGGCTAATCCCACAAGTGCTGGAGAAACACATTGAACCAGGTCCACTCAACCAAGTTACTTTCACTGAGGGACCAAAGACCCTTGCTTCCACGTAAAACTACCCTGGGGAAAGAGCACCACCCTTGGGTGAAGGCCTTCAGGCCCATTGGTCCCATCAGAGGTTACAAGCAAACAATACAAGCCTTGCAAAGTCCTGAAATGTCCGTGATTACCAACTCTCCCATCCTGCCACTGCTGCAGGCTCAAGGTGGCCCCACAGCTGGGCTGAAAACCCAACCCATCACCAATGCCAAGAGCAGCAAGCAAGGGAAGAGCCTGGGGCTGGCTGGCATCTGGCAGGGGTGAGGGTGGAGGGTGCTTCAGCTGCCAGGATGCAGGAGATAAATGGCCAACATCATCATCATTATCAGCAGTGCCCACCCTTCACACTGAAAGGCAAGGAGGAAGAGCTTTGCCTGGCCCTGGAAGGAAGGGGAGAGGTAGGGAGGGTGACACTGCTGTGATGGGGAGAGGTGAGAGGATGAGGCCACTGAATGCCTGCAGGGGAGGAACAGCAATGCTGGAGGGCTGTAGGGCTCTCAGCCCCCTCCTTGAAGACCTCTTGCCTTGGGAGCTTTACCTCCAACATCTCCATCACCACTCCAGTCCCCAGCATGGTGCCAAACAGGGGGCTTGCACCCGAGTTAAGGAGTGGAAAAGGGAGGCTAAAGAAATGTCCAGGGCCTGGAGGGACTCTGGGATCTGTCAGAGCAGCATGCTTTGGAAATGATTTAATTTGCACAAGGGTTAATTGAGATGAAACCCATTAGTCAGGAGGGATAGAAGCACGCTTCCTGTCACCCCGGCCTCTCCCTCTGGCAAAGTCAGGAGTATTTAGGTCCAATTAGCCCCTGACAGACAATCAGGGTGGGCCCCTCCACAGCATCCCCAGACAGGCCCAGGAGAGCAGCACTTCCTCAGAAATCAGCACTAATGAGTCAGTGAAACGAAATGACATTATTCAAAGCACTGAGCAGGATCCCACAAGTTTCCAGAGCCTTCTCAGAAGTTTTCTAGCACCTTTCCAGAAGATCTCTGGACATTTCCTGGCCATTTCCTTGATGTTTTTCTAGTCTTTCTGAAGGTTTCCTGTTGTATCTCCAGAACATTCCTTGACTCTTCCTAGAAGTTTACTAGAACCCTATCAGGGCTGTATAAGCCTCTTTATCTTGTTTGCAACCCACAGGTTGGCCATTTCCAAATTTCCCAAGTGGCACCCTGGAAATTGAGCAAAGCTCAGCACCTCATTCAAGCACCACGTGACCTCAAGTGGTCACAAAGCAGCCTGATTAGTAAACTGAGAAATTATGAAGAGATTAGAAAAAAAAATAAATTTGTATGTATGGGATCATTCTATAGTCTGGACATGTTTTGTAACACAAACTCTCAAAAGCACTCAGTAGGAGCATTTCTAGTCCTGTCTCGAGTCTTTGGAGCACTGTCGTGCAAGAAAACAGCCTGAGCTACGCATGTGTCTCATGAGACACAGACCAGCATCTTCCTGTCCAAGGAGGAAAAAATAGCAGCTAGAGGAGAAAGCCAGAACCGTGGATGCTTTTCTATGAGTGTTCTCAATCCTAAGCCACACTTCCCACAGTTTATACAGTGGAGAAAAAATTCAATGAGTGGCAGAGATGGGGAAGTGAGGAGACGCCAACTCCCAATTCCCTCCTGGTGTCCCCAGCCTGGCACACATGGCCTTTTTCTTCCACAGTCACCAAAATCTCTTCTAAAAATCTGTGTGTAACCTTACCTCGTGGCCCCAGAATAGCAGCTCAGAAATCAGTTTGGGACAGAGGTTTTCACATTTGCTTGTGGTAAGGGAGCTCCGGGAAAACATCACTGCCAGAGGCAGTAGGGATCTTACAGGCACAAGAGAATAATTTAGCACAAGAATCAGGAGTCCTCCATGGTGCCCCAGGCGGTAGCCAGTGGCTTGGTGAGAGCTGCTCTGCACATACAGATTTACACAGCCTCACCTGGACCTGCAGCAAGCATCAGGTATGTTTTGATTACCCTGAAAAATCTGTTGCAATATGGAAAGTGCAGCCAAAAGTCGCATGAAAAGCAGCAGAGTGTTCACAACTTGGCCAAAGCACCAATGCAGGACTTTAGGTCCTTCTGAGCCAGCTGTTCCCAGCATTTCTACTTGGACTTTAGAAATCTTCTAGCAATATCTGGCCTCTGGCAGGTTGCTGAACAACCTGAAATGAGGGTTTTTCCTCCTCTCAGTGTCCTTCCCTCTCCACAGTATTTTACGACACAAGGCATTACTAAGAAATTACCTGATAAACACCACACATCATATTGGTTGGCACTGGCAGAACATGCTGGAGTATGGGATACAGGTATCCATTCAAAGGGAAGGAATTGTAGCACCAGAAGACTCACCAATGTACATTTGTCCAGCTTCTGTTTCTTGCATGACAATACCAGGTTTTTGACCATGGGACTGGAGCAGTGGTTCCCTCTTTGCTTCCAGCTTTTCTGACAGTAACATCGTCTGCAGCCATTTCAGGTTCATTCTTGGCTCCACTTCACTAGAGAACAGATCTGGATGATGCAAGCTCTAACCAGCAACCTGAGACATTTCAACTTGAGCGACTTCTGCCTGAAGCCTAGGACTCAAAACTGGCTTTCAGTCCCACATCTCTGCTCAGTATTCCTTAGCTTTGCAGAGAACAAAGGCAGACTATCCCATTGCTATAGTAACATTAACCAAAATAAATCATCTGCTGGAAAAGCTCCCAGGCACCACATGCGAGATTTGTCTTCCATTATTACCAACGTAAGTGAGATTGTGGTATGTTCACATGGATAAAATACTCTCCCCACACACAGATACAATAAAACCTCATTCCATTTACATGCTGTTTCAAACGATGGAGCTTCACCCAGCATTTGCTGGCAGCAGACCAAGACTGCAGTCTCTGGCTTGCTGCTGAGACACCCTTTGAAGTGTTACAGCCTGAAAGGTGAAGGGCCAGCTGGATAGTGAATGGTGGAGCACCATTCCTTCCTTCTGACTGCTCCTCATTCCATATCCCTGACTAAAATTCCCCCTTAGCTAACGATACCCATCAGTGTGACAAGTTACATGTCTGGGCCCACTCCATCTAGGCCTGCAATGTAACCTGCTCATATCAGCTATTTTGCTCATATTTGGTGAAAGCAGTGAAAGCACACACACAGAAGAAAAGGGTTTTTGTGAAACAAGGAGAAACATGCCCTCAAGCAAGGGGAAAGATCACAGAGGGAATCTGGAAGCAGACCTCGTCTGTGCAGCTGCTGGCAAGCAGAAACCTGCCCTCTGTGGCATCAGTGCTATGGCTGGGCAAGGCTGCAGTTGTGACCTTGCTCAGCCCTCAACAAGTGCAGAGGTGTGCACAGATCCTGATGATTGTATAGAGGAGCAGTCAGTCAAGCTCTGCTGGAAAAGGATGCACAACCTGGGTCTAGTTTTTAACGTCTGGGGAGAGCAAAAGTTGTTAGGCTTCCTTTTTTGTTTTGTTTTGTTTTAGGCAGCAAATTTTCTGTCAAGAGTTTTTAATATATTTATTTGAAAACAAGGTTTTGTGAAAGAGTACACTAAATAGCATATATCTGTTCTTCAGCCATAAAACACAGACTATCAGCTTTAGCTCAGCACAGATTGGGGCTGCATGCACTGAACATCAGATCTCAATAGGAAGGTCTTCATGCCTGTCTTTCTGATATCAAGCATAGTGTCTTCTTTAGATGACATGACCCTGGAGGAGGGAGAGACAGAAACCAGAAAATCAAATGTATTTAACTTCTTTTGGTTGGCCCCACACACTCACCCACGCCTGTCACTGACACATTTATAGTTTTTAGCAAGGAGTTTGTTTTCCTGCCCATCCACCAATTCAAGTGCATAATCTCTGCTCATGGGAGCCCTGAGACATGCCAGCCCTTATTTGGAAATAAAGCAACTGGATTTCTGCCTCTCAGTGAGAAATTTGCACATCCATTCAGGCACTTTAACCAAGGAACATGAGAACTGCACCATTTATTTCCTGAAACAGATCTACTACTATAATTATGTTGGGCTCAGAGAGCATCACAGAGCCCATGACTGAAGTGTCTTTAAATTCTGCTAAGAATTTAATCTGCTGGGAAGACAAGGCAACTCCAGGAAGCAGAACAGTAGTTCTGTTTTGACAAATCCTGGCACCCTGAGGTCAAGTAGATGACAGTTTCGTTATGTAAACTACTTGCCCCTCTGAGACCAGCTTTCAGGAGCTGACTAGTCCCTGTGACCCCTGTACTGCACTCTGCCCAGCCAGGCCCTACTCAAGAGTAGTTAAGACTGCGAGATTAGAGAGCAGATCCAGTACAACTGGGTCAAGCCTGACCCAAAAGAGTGAACTTGTGGACTTCTAAGCTGCCAAACTCTTAAAATTAGGACAGAGCATGTTTCTAAATCTGACAGAGAAGCTGTCAAAGAGCTAAACCAAGAGTGCCAGGTAACTGCTTCAGGTGGTACAAAGAGGCTTTTCCTTCATTTGGATTAAAAAAGGCGACTCTGCACACTACACTGTACCTCAGGTCTTAATCATCAATGTACTCAAAGGGCTCTGGTGGTTCAGGTTCTTGCTCCTCTTCCTCAATCTTCGGACCATGAGCTGCCACGGGTTCAACCAGCTCCTCCATATCCTCACTGGTATCCTTCAGGATGATGATGCCTCCGATGGAAAGCTGCAAGATAAGCACCATGAGCATTTAAAGCTGCTTGCCTCTGCCTCATGGTGGAGTGTTTGTGGCCACAGAGTCCATCCTAGACTATAAGAGACTCCTTAACAGGAATGAGTTTCAGAGAGCAAAGCATCTGACACTCACCTGGATCTCTGCTTGATAAGGGCATGGAACAGGGCAGAGTCTATCCAGGCTGCTTTTTATATTTCTTCTATCTAGGTCTCAGTTCAATGCAAAGTGACATCTGGATTCATAGCTTTACCCCATTCCCAGTCTGGGGCTTTCCACATGAAAACTAATTGAACTGTAATTGATTTATAAGGCTCATCTTTTCAGGTTTACAATGCTTAGTGAAGCCTCTTTGTGTAGCTGCCTCCCAGGAGATTCTCTGAAACAGAGACTAATCTGATCACCAGCTACCATAGAGTGAAGAATCCTATTAGCAGAACCTCACAAAAACAAAGGGGAGTTAATTACAAAGATCACAACGAAACATCTTGGCAGGCTGAAGCACCTCTGGGAGTGAAACACAAGGCGCAAAGAGGCAGTGCTGCATCACGCCTGGCTGGGATCAGGGCTTTGGCCACAGCAGGATTTCAGGCTATAAACAGCCTTTCAAAGAGGTCTTTTACTCTCGCATTCCCCAAAGCAGAGCAAAGGTCCAGAACGGCTCCATTCCAAGAGGCTCCTTGGTTACACACCCTAATCCCAGCAAAAACTGCACTGTTCTGTTCTCTTCAAAACCTATTTATGGGGTTTTAAGGAAGGAAACTGAACTCGGCCACCAAGGACTCTGCTTCTTTTGAAACTGAAGCAAACAGCTGTGTACGTCCACAGTTCAGTGAGTGGACACTTACTGGAACGCACAGCAGATCTTCCAATCCAAACAGCAGCTGGGTCACCTAGTTTTAAAGGGTAATAACTAAAACACCCTTCCACTGCTTTGCTAAAGGAGATGTTTCAAAAGGGAACAGTGCACAGAGAATTCCAATGTGCTGATGGAATTCCAGGAAATCCATTTATTAAAAACATTACTATTTTCCAGGAAAAAGTATTACTACTACTGAACACCATTTTCCCAGGCGTAGTCCTGGAAATGGGGTTAAGTCAAGCGTGTTATTTCCTGAACAAAAATAAAGGGAAAAGACTTTGACTCAGGAGATTTACAGTTCAGGAGCCAGCTTACCAGATTTGCAATATATCTGAGCATCTCAGAGAAGTTAGTTACCCCTTGGGCTGAATGCTAAAAGACCTTCTTCATTCTCCATCTGACAATCACATGGTCTCTCTTCTCTATGTTTACAGGAGCTGAAGGAACTTTTCTAAAGTCAGGTGTAATTCAATAGGAAATATGTTCAATGAAAAACATCTTCCATTTAGGTATAAATCCCACTGCAGGGTAATAAAGCCGCAGCACAAGTCCTAATGTATTTCTTCTTTGACACTGAACCTGTACAACTTCTCAGCCTATTTTAAAGATCATGGCTCAGTCTTTATGTTCCCAGCAATGTCATTAACACACAGTGTATGTCTGACCTGTTTTCATGCTGCACATTTGACACAGGTACAAGAAGAAAGAAAAATAAAGCAGCATTAGCATGGTGAAAAGGTTTGCAGCAGCTCTGACTTCCTGCAACTAGAACTGCATGTGATCATTTGCAGAGAGGGACATTAGAAAAGGAAATATGACAACAGCAAAGCTGCAAATCTCTGCAACACATTCCAGTGCTGCACCAGCTGTGAGTTCTCATGTACACACAATTTCTGGGCCTTACACACAAGCCCAACATTGGGAAAGCTCTGCCAAGCACATGGACTAGGAAGGTGACCCTTACTGGTTTGAAAGGCTGGTACCGGCAGCTCTCTGTCATAGTGAGAACTTTGAGCTGCGCAGGCATGACTCTGGCTGGGTTGTCCAAAAGCTGGAAGTTGGGTTCAGGCTCTTTTTTCTTTTCTTTTTCATCCTTCTTTTCATTCTCATCCTGTGGAGGTAGAAGAGAAGATGAACATGACTTTAGCGGTAACCGCTAACCTTTCACAGTTAAGCAGGGTAAGGTACAGTCAGGCAGCAATTCCAAAGTATGGTGAGAAACCATTCTTTTCTTGAGGAACATGCTAATATTTATCCACCAGCTGGCACAGAAAATTCCAGCATGGATCTAAGTGCTCTTGACAAGGCAATGCCTCACTCTCAGCTGCAGATGAAAGCAAGTTCAGCGAGCAGTAGCAGTGAAAGAGTTTAACCTCTGCTTTCCCTTCCTCCTACCTTTTCTGTAAACTCACTCACCACTTTTTGTCATAACTGAAGATTCTTCAATATCATTACTGAGCATATGAAAATTGCCAAAAGCTGCCCTTGTATTTTTGCAGCTATAAAGCTGTCACTGACATTTCACAGTACTGGTAGTGACAGCAGTTCACTCAAAATGACTTGACCTCAGCAACTCGCTAGGGAATGACAGTGAATCCCTCCCTTACCAGTGACTCAGCAGCTAGATGTGAAAAGCAGAAGGAAAAAAACCAGTATCCTTTACATACTTAAAAAATGGGTCATTTTTTCCCTGTTGCTCAGAAACATTTGAGTAGCAAACAAACAAAAACAAAAAGCAGAAAAGATGGGAAGAACCAATAGGAAACTATCAGGAACACCACTGAATGCATGGCATGTCCTGTAACAGCAGACAGGACACTCTCTAGCACAGCAGCTGCTCAATGCTGTGCGGATCCCTTGGAAGTTATGGATTACTAGGCATGTAACAGGCATAAGAGGAAAACAGGAAAGCATTGATACCTCCAAAACATTAGGACAATGGCAAAACACTCAACTCAAACACAGCAGGTGGCAGCAAGCTCCCTGCTTACTATCCTTGTTTTTCTGCTCAATTCAGCCAAGGAAACTTTGCAAAAATCTGGACACACACATGGACACAACATGTGAACTCCTTCTAATATATTGCTTCCTCTCAACACCTGCACTCAAATGTAGATTGTAGCAATTTTAGAAGAAATATGCATCTGTTCCGCACATTTTGCTTACTACATAGAACTGTAAGGATAATGCAAAGAAAAGGCAATGTTTGATAACAAGGAAACTTGACAAAGGAGAGAAAAAACAAAACCCAGAAATTATGCATGCATGAGATGATTAATTTTCTGGGCCAGCTGCATGACATTCAGTGCCTACAATGTGGCCACACCTATGTAGGTCTAGGAAGGTTATTTTACACATAGACCTGTGATCTTATGCTACATGTGTGGGATTTGTTAGACTGAATTTAAATTAAAGAGGCCAAAAGGGAAAGCACCTGGGGGTGCTGGTTGACAGTGGCTAAACAGGAGTTAGTGTGTGCTCAGGTGGCCAAGAAAGTCAGTGGCATCGTGGGTTGTCTCAGCAGTACTGTGGACAGCAGGACCAGGCCAGTGACTGTCCCCTGTACTTGGGGCTGGTGAGGTCACACCTTGAACCCTGTGCTCAGTTTTGGGCCCCGATGACAAAACAGACATTGAGGTGCTGGAGCATGTCCAGAGATGGGCAACAGAACTGGAGCACGAGAGCTGTGAGGAACAGCTGAAGGGACTCAGCCTGGAGAAAAGAAGGCTCAATGGGGACCTTATCACTCTCTACAACTCCCTGACAGGGAGGTGGAAATAAGTGGGGGTCATTCTCATAGGTAACAAGACACAGGACAAGAGGAAACAACCTCAGGTTGTGCCAGGGGAGCTCTAGGTTGGATATTAGAAAAATTTTCTTCTTCAAAAAGGTTGCCAAGCACTTGAAGAGGCTGCCCAGGGGAGTGGTGGAGTCACCATCTCTGGTGCTATTTAGAAGATACGTAGATGTGGCACTTGGGGACATGGTTTGGTGGTGACCTTGGGATCGCTGGGGTTAAGTTGGACTTAAAGGTCTTTCAAACCTAAAGAATTCTATAGGTCCACAATACACTTTCAGCTTACAGTTGTTCTTGGAATATTTGCATTTATGAGCAGGGCACAAAAGAAAGGGTCTTTTGTCAGTACTGCAAGAATTTTAGCTGCCATATGTTTTCTGAATTACAGCAACCACCAAAAATTCATTTCTCCATTACTCATCTTGCTCCAGGATAACACATTATTCACAGATAAGGATGACAACTTCCAGTGTCAGGTCTATGAGCTGAAAGAAATCATCAGAGGACCAAAGCAATCACCATAAGTACTGAGCAGCATATAGAACCTCTGCTCAAACCTCAGCTGATTCTGAGCTGGGTGTGGATAAATGGTTGGCATTTTGATCGATGGGCAAAGCACATAAGAGACTGCTGCCAAAAAGGTGAACATTTCAGAATAGGAGGTTAAGCATATGCAAAACTAGAAAGTTTAAACTCTTCAGTGCTCTCAAGGTGATTTAGACATGATCAAGCAACTGCTACAACACTTCTTTTCAGAAGGTCAGAAATCCCAAGGATGTGAAATTACCAAGGCTTTTTCTGCATTAGTGAGAAAATTACATGGATAAGAGATAAAATTCCTCTGGGTCTAAAACGAGCAGGTAATGATATAATACTCATAAGGTTGATGCAGTTAAAGACACATAAACCTGTCAAAACAAGCTTTTGCCTTTAGGGAAGTCAGTTACTGAACAACACTGAGGAAGATTTATTTCTCAGAAATAACAGATTCACAATTAAAAGCACCTCTTGCTTTTAACAGTGCACACACAGAGTAAAGGTGCTAACCACTGTCTGCAGCAATTTGTGTCAGTGCTTTGCTCATAACACAGGTGGCAAGAGGACAGAGATAAGTGGATGCCAACTTTCATGACACACTTTCCACATTTATAAGGGTGAGGGGCAAGAAGACATTTAAGTTTTAATGTGTGCACCCACCACTTCCATCTTTTCCTCTTCCTTCTTCTCTTTCTCCTTTTCCTTTTCCTTCTTCTTGGCTTTTGCAGTGATGGACAGCACAGCAGTGGAAACCTGGATATGGCAACAGATGAGGCATTCAGTGTGACCCAACACTGTACACCAAATTTCAGTCTCCCAGGCTGGAGTCTTTTGGGAACAAATGGCAGCAACTGTCTGAGAGGGTCAGGGAGCAACAGCATTTGTCATGTTGCTGTTGAGAATAAATGTGGGCTCTTGGCACATTTTAACTTTTGGCCAGGGAAGTTTAAAGCTAAAAGATTTGTCCTATTCACATCCTATTCAAAGGTAAGAAAACAGCTGTAAGCAGTGAGCTTTGCCTTTCATCAGAGTTAATTTCTGGATTCCTCGGTGGCTTGGAAATCTGTCCTGTACAGCATTCAATTCTGGTAAAATGTGTTACAGTTTTCACACCATGTCATTCATCAGCATGACATGCCTGAGGTCTCGACTGCTGCCATTGCTCCCTAAGGGCTGCTCTGCCTGCTGCTGTGCTCTGCTCAACAGCTTTTACCATCCTGTGCCAGGAGACAAATTGCTTCCACTATTGTCCTGCTTGTGACCCCACAGCTCTCATCTTCTCCTTTTCAATACCTAGATATTCTCAGTGCCACACGTACCTTTTTGCTATCCATGGAGCTGACAGCTATTATTCTAGCACATGGGCCCACTGCTCCTTCCATATGGGACTATTTGAGAAGTGTCCCACCTAATATTCTCAACAGTTGCACTGGAGCGGCATTTTGGAGCTCAAGTCACAGAAAAGGACCCTGCTGTGCTGGGTGCTGCACATACAAGTCAGTAGGGCATGAAAAGCAGTTTTTTTATTCAACACTTCTGCTTGACCACTTCAGACAAGGGAGGTTCCAGCAATTCAGTAGCAAAGCACTTGTATGCCACAATCAGCAATAGTCCCAGGCACAGCAGGAAAATTTACCTAGAATTCTCTTTCAGAGACTACAGCACCTGCCAATTTTTCCTTTGCTCTTTAGATTCCCTAGTAGTACCACCAAAGTCAATGTTTATATTAGGAAGGAGAAGGGGCTAGTCTTTACACAGAAAGCCAGTTCAAATACCTTTTCTTTCTCCTTTTCCTTTGGTACCTCAAGAGGTGGGGGGTAGGCAAATGTGGACGGCTTACAGTTGGACTTGTACTGGACTTTTGGCATCTAAGACAAAGAGTTTAAAACAATGTTAGAAACTAGAAAAGCAGGGGAAAAATCCACAGCAGAATAATTACTTTAGTTTCATTTTCCTTCCAGCAGAGACAAACACAGATCCTCCAAAGAATACAAGCTTCCCCTTCTCCCTCTCCGGAAGCTGAGAAACTGTTATCAGTGGCAGTGGTTCAACTAGAACAATGTTATTTAATTATTCTATAATTTGACTCTGGCAAGCTCTCCTATCCACTCCATATACTCCATCCTATTCACACCACTCTTTGTTTTCATTGCTTCAAAGCTTTTGGGGTTTTGATGTTGTTGCTGTGTTTGTGTGTATTAACACAAAATTGGTTTAAGATCTAAGTGAAGATCTGCTCTGTCAATGCACGCGAGGGCAGACCAAGCACTGACATTCCCTTCCTGCCAAAGGACCGTACATTTGGGGGTGAGTTACCAGTGTCACACATTCTCTTACTCTTGGCTACTTAAGCAAGGGTAGAAAGCATCTTTTGATAGCCAATCCAAGTTGTTAAACACCCCCATGCTGCCACATCCAGAAGCTTTTTTGTGGAACTTCCTAGCTTAGTTCTTCAGCACAGGAGACCCAGCATGGTACACAGCTTACAGGGGCTGTACCACAGCTGATTGCTGCAAGAACAGATGCACAAGAAAAGTGCTGTACCCATGGCTGCTCAGTTTAATGTTTACTCCCCAAGGAATCCAAACAAATCCTCTTTTCCCACTGCTAGCTTTTCTAGGGGAGAACATCACATAATTTATCAAGGAGGCCAGGGGGACAACACACTTTTTTACAAAATAACCCTGACCTTCAAGAGTGATAATGGGGTGACCTCTGACCAAATACTCTAAATAGAGTTCCTTTCTTTTTAAGCTACTTTGAAGTAAAGAGGTCAGTTTCTGCTCTCTGCATTTTTCTTGTTCCCATTCCCACCACCAGCTCCGAACTTAAGGCCTGTTTTTCAGATTTCTTCCAGTTAGTACCTTTTCTGGCACAAACAACTTGGAAACACGCAAAGAAAACCAACAAATCCATTAACAAACCTACAGACCACTCGAATATTCCAACCAACTTTTCAGTCTCTTATTACTTACCTTAAGATCCTTGTTAAGGCCAATGACACAGGTTGGGGTGAACGCCAGCGACAAAAAGTGGGACAGAGGGAACCAGAACCAAAACTGGGTGAAGACCAAAACCCCCACCACAGAAGGCATGTGAGTATGTCCTGTCCTTGACTGCAGTGAAATGGTTACGTTATGGCCCCCTGTAAGGAATCATAAAAGTCAGTGAATTATTCATTCCTGGGTACTCCACAAAGACAGCTGAGCAATGAATCTCAAACAGTTGCTGTCAAAGGGCTGCACAGGGCAGGCCAGGCCACAGTGGTGCCAGTTTCTTCCTCTGGAACACATCTCCCTCCTTTAATGTGAGTTCAGCTTACTCAGTAAAACAGATGTACAGCACAGTGACCACACTGCTCCACAGTACCCAAATGCAATCGGGGAATACAGCCCTTCTTCCATGCTCTTTTTGCCAGGATATAGGTTAGACAAAAGTACAGGCAGTGAGAGGGGGAGAAAAAGGCAAACTTTTGCTATAAACAATTTTCAAGCATGGCATACAAATGAAGGCCAAGACAAGGCTTGGGAGGAACACAGTACATATACAGCCAAGCATATAGAAATTTTTCTTTCTGTCTGTTTCTGCCTCCCTGAACTATCATTCATTCAGAAGAAATATACTTAGGTTTTTATAGTACACCATCTTAGTAGAAAAAAAATGTTAACAGCAACAACTTCAGAACTTGTTTCTAGATGTTATCAATCTAAGCTGCACAGAGACAAGCTCCTGCAGCCTTTGCAGCAAAATTACATCTCTGCCAGACAACCAAGTCTCAGATTTGTACTTGCCAAGCAGAGACCCAAACAACTCCATATGTTGATATGGTGCAGAAACATCCAGCTAGAAACAAAATTTAAAGACTGGACTTGCAGACAGAGTGAGAAAGTGTTAATCTGATCTTCTGTCTACTGATGAACACAGTTCTTTGAGTTGAAGAGGGCACCAGGCAAGTCCATTACCGCTGACAAGACCCACTGCAGGGAGGGTCAAATTTTAACTTTGTTAAAATACAAACACCCACTCCTTGCAAAGTCAGGCCAATTTGTAGCTGAAAATCCCAAACTGGAGTAGCTTTTCCCAGCCTTGCACAAACAGCCACCTCAGCAGGGCCAGACAGCAATGGAGCTGTTTTCAAGTTTTAAAGACAAACAATTCTCTTTTGCTGCCAAAACTAGTGAAAGCCCTGACTGAAGCAGTATTGTCATCTTGGGTATCTGTCAGGGTTAGTCCCAGGAGAGGCAGTGGAAGGTGGGACATTTTGATGCCCTCCTGTAGGATGGTCTGCCTACATTCTATCTCCTTCCTCTTCCTTTTGTGGTAGTAATAGATCTCCTGCTGTTTGACAGGAAAACTTCCTGCTACTTCTTTGAAGAAAGACAAAGATATGGTCTTTTTTTCTACTGCTAGGTCTGCTCTGCTGCTTAGTATTTTCTCTGATGGCAATCTCTTGCCCTTTCACTTGAATTTGCCACAGCACTGTGGATGGACTGCCTGAGGTCTTGTGCTATCCTTAAACATGTTGAGCACTGCACACTCAAATTTCTGGTCTTCTCCCCCATCTTCACTTTGAAGTTTATTTTGCTGCATCACTGTGTAAGGACCAGGTCCTGGTTATCAGCAGATATTCTGAATCAAGCAGCCCCCATGAATGTTGCACAAGCAGCTTAATAGGATTTTATCAAACTTTTGCACTGTAATTTTCAGAATTTTAATGTATAGTTAAGACAAAACCCACAATTATCCAATCTCTATAACTTCCTGAATGAGCAACAGATTTAATATTCAAAAGATGCTGTCATGCTACTTATTTCTGTTGTTTCATACCCACAAACAGTCCACCCTCACTCCCAGGATTTTGCAGGGAGCAGGAAAGGTGGGGAGACATAATGCACAACTGTGATTTATCTTCATGAATAAATAGCAGCCCTGACTGCCTGGAAGGGAACACATTCCAAATCTTTGGCTGGATGAATAAAAGCTGTGACATGATGCCTGGAAAAAATTTCAAAAAACATTAAAGAAAACATTTCAGGGATCCTTGGGTAGTACTATAAGGTCCATCTCCTCAAATTCACACTGCCACTGGGGCAAAGGCGGTTTGGAGAAAATCCCCAAACTAAGTTAAATTTAGTGTCTACTTTTTTCTTATTTTATTGAAGTCAAAATGTTACTTCTGGGGCTATCAACTAGGCAATGACCAAATTCTTAATTTCCACTTCAGTGCTCCCAAGGTACCCCACTCCTTCCATTAAACTACCAGCCTAAATGGCTGCCTCATTGTCAGAGCAAAAATCCCACCTCCAGTGCATCATTTCCCAGTTGTACACTGAAAATCTTGCACTTCTAATCATAACCTGTCATTGGAAGAGAATTGGACTTTTCTCCTCGCCCCACAAAAAAAGACACAACAAAAAACTAAATTCAATTGCCCCAACTGCAGCAGATAACACAAAGAACCTTTTCTTCCTGGTAGCGATAATTAAATTCTATAACTCATTGTATAGGAAGGATAAAAGAAAGTTGTTCTTTCAGGAGGCTCTAATGAAAGTGGCAATAGGTTAAGAAAAGGAGTTCACAGCCTTCCCTGAGTATCTCAGCAAGAAAAAATGAGGTTAAAGTTGGCACAAATTCCCATAAAGTCTATTAAAACAGGACATTTCTGGTTTCCAAATCATTATACAATACATGGGTGACACAGGAAGCAAATAAGGTTTAAGTTTTATTTTTATGATTTAATCTTAAGGGTCAGAATTCAAAACAGGTCTGTACTGCTGAGAGAAAAATCCCAAAGCCAGCAAGTCTCTGGCTTCCCAGCAACTGAGTATGAGTATGGGAATGACCAAAATTATTCTAAGAATCTCATGCCAAAACATTGCTCAATCTGAGCTCCAGGAGAGGCACCCAGGAGGCACGAAGGTGGTGCCTGTTACTGAGCAGGCCTGGCCAGCTGTGACAGAGCAGCCTGACAGTCACATGGCCACCAGGAAAGGTTTTTAAACCTGCTTCCATGCAGATGGGTGCAGGCAGCACCACGTTTTTCTCCCTCACCACACAGCCTGGAGATGCAGAGATTTCATACAGACACTGGACCCACACTGCAGGCTGCTGTGCCTGAGCCACAGCACAAAGACAAATTCTGAGGCTCCTTTGCTTATGGACTTCAGGACTAATTTTGATCTCAAAAGTACAGACAAAACAGCTTGTTTCTGCCTATTACAGGGGAGAAGGAGGTGCATGGCAAGAGAAGGCCTCAGCACAAGAGACCAGAGGGGAGAAATTGTGTTTGGAAACTTGCAAAAGAGGTGCCACTGACAGACACAGCAATGTACAAGTGTTACCTCAGCAGAAGGAAATATTCAAAACATTGTCTGTCCTCTTTGCTTACAGAGACCTTCCCTAACAGGCCCTGCAACTCAGCCTTTGTGAAATGCTGATGGCTTTAGAGAATCCTATTCCTGACTCAAAATTTAGACATTAACATTCATGAAATGCTATTTTCTTTGCTAGAAAAAGGTAGCAGTAGTCTGTGAAACTAACTGTGTCTTCTGAAAAAATCCTGATGCAGTTAACTGTGCTTCCTCTTTTGTGCAATCCTTTTTAATAATCATGAAAGTAGAAAAAGTAATTATTAAAGTTAGATATGATATTAAAAACTGGTTATGTAAAATTTTAAAAGAAGAAGAAAAATATGAGAACTGGATATCATATGATTTCCAAATTTCTGGAGCAGGTGATTATTTAGAAAAATAAAGAAGCAACCTCTCATGCTATAATAAATCAACATTCAGGGTGACAAAACAGACAGAGAAAAAATACTGTCTTTGTCTAGACTTCTGGACATGAATTCTGCCCGAATGACTGGGCTGAGTCTCTCCTAACAGAAACATGCTGATACAAGCTGAAACTACAGAACAGCGTTTATTTCTTTAATTAGCTACAATTCCTTGAAAACTGAGATTTCTTGCCGCTATGACATGACAGGCATAAAACCAGCACCTCATCTCCCAAATGCAATTTGTTTTTACAGTGGTTGCAACCAAACAAGTTTAAGAAATTTTGGCAGCTTTAAATGTTTGGAGAATTACCTGCATCCAAAATGCCTTGTGCCAGGATTGCTCCAAACTTTGCCATAACGTCATCATGCTTATCATTGATCACTTTGGAATAGAGCTGCCTGAACTGGCTGACCTGGTTAAAAATAATAAAAAGGAAAAAAAAGAGAGAGATTATAAAACTGACTGCATGAGTCAAATAGTCCATCTTTAATGGAAGCATCTTCAATTTCTGCACCCTACAATGACATTTGCATTTTCAACAGCTTTAGTCACCAGTGTTACAAGTCATCCCATTAATAATTAATTACAGAGATTTTCCCCACTTGAAGATATCCATATACTGATTTTAAAATATTCAGGATGGATGTGCATTTCCAAACCCCTTTTTGCAAATCTTATAGGAATATCCTGAGAATCTCTAGTGTATCAATGGAATGAAAAACCAATTGATGAGTTTCTAGCAAGGACTAATCTATGTTCTTAGGTGACTGACACTGCATTATTCCATTATTTCTGTATCGATAATGCTCCTATGATGCATCATCAGCAAATTTTGCTAATGCACTCCTACCTTTTAAGTGAGAATCATTAAAGAAAATATTTAATAAAGTAACAGTTTATGCCATGGTATGTTCACCACAATATCTTAAGTACACAGTAAAGGAAACTGCTAAAACTTTGATTATATTATCATTCCTGTGAACAGTTTCATCTTTAATTGGTTTACCAAGTATTGAAGAGACAGAACAGTATCACATCCAGCAATATCTCAGGCTTCACCATAAATTAATAACTTATGTCTTTTAATATATGCAATGGAGCAACAACATAGCTCAAGTATAATTTTTGTAGCTGAAAAAGCAGACCAGAAAATCCTGGTCTACAATCCAGTCAAAACCTGGGAACCTGCATCACACCCACAGCATGTCTGGAAGAGTATTTCTTATCTCTTTTAAAAATTAATTTTAATCCAGATACTCATGTGACATTTTGTCTTTTTTTTTTTTCCTCTCTTTACATAATAAGCCTTCATTTGACATTCTCAAAAGCAAATAAGGTATTTTTAAATAGAATTCTTTCAAGATGTCTTTAACAAGCTTCTCCCCACTACTGGTCCACTTTGTTCCTGGTATTCCAAATTCTCTACCTACATCTGCAGCCACAAAGAAGAGGACAAACTTCTAGCTCAAGGCAGTAGGGCCAGACATTGCCACCAAAGACACCAAGCAGTTTCTAGAATTGCAAACACAGTTGAAGTTTCCAAGCATAAAACCTTAATACCAGACAATCCCCAGACACTTCTCACATCCAAAGAGCTTGTGCTCTCCAGGGACACCAGTGACCTTTGCTCCGTGACCCGTGTCCTACGAGACCAAACTTCAACACTACCACTATAAGGGGCTTTGGCACAGCCTCTGATGTTCCCAGAGCCTGGGAAGGAGGCTTAAACACCGACCAAGACACTCAGGACAGCACCCAGCAAACTGCTGGTCCTCATCCATGCAGGACACTCTGAACTCCAGAGCTGTGCCAAGGGTGGCCAGCACAGAGCACCAGAAGCAGCCTTCAGGCATCACTCCTACCACGTGGCCTGCTTGGGGAATCTCAAAGCTTTGCAGAAAGCTTTCACACCTGTGAAAAAACATCCATTCATACAACTGAGTCAGTGACATGAGAACTGTGCTGAGAACAACATTTTGTTAAACTGGGATTCATCAAGGTAAAAAATAAATATTGAAACAGAATGAAGAGCTGTCTGAGGGGATAAATCACACTGCAGGGGTTTCTCAGCAAGGCATGAGATCAGGTTCTCCCATTAAAGCACATCAGAACCACAGGGTAATCCTGCAGCCAAGGCAATGCTAGCAGTGCACTTCACGTGTGAATTTTTGACCAGAGGCAGTAAGAAATTGAGACCAGACCTTTGAGAGATTATGTCCGATATCTGGGGTGGAAACAAAAGACAGAGACCATCTCTCTAACCCATGAGCATTATGCCCAAGAGCTGCAGCACTGCTTGGCAGCCCTGCACACCCAGTGACACTTCAGAGTAAGACCATGCTCTCTGCAAAAGAGTTTTCAATGCAGGGTAACACATCACACCACTTAAAACACAGGTGTCCTAAATGAACAGACACTCTCTAGGCGACATCTTTCCTGCCTTCACTCTTTCAGCCAGTAACCCAGTGATACTACTTTGTCACCTCAACTCATTCAGCACTGATGGCATCTAACCTGATTAAGCCACTTAGTGATACCAGAAGACATTAACATTCGTACAAGCAAGTCATGTCCTGCTAAAGAGGACTGCATTAAAATGACTGTTTCACATCAATGGACAGTCTCACTACCATGATGAACCAGACCAACCAAGCACTTTTAAACAGCAGCAAAGCTGAACAAAACAGTTCTCTGGTAAAGCAGGATGCATTTATTAGAACTGTCAAGGGAAAACAGCAGCTATTTCCATTTTCCTGCTGAAGTCCAACAATTTGTGTGCTAATATTAGTTCTCTACTCACCAATCCCTTTTTGCATTGAAATGTTTTTAGTTATTAGTTCCCCAAAGAGGGTGACTTTGCAATTATTAAAACTAAGAAAAAGGAGCAACATAAATTATCAGGACAGCCACAAAGATAGATGTGTGGCAGAGAGATACTGCACACACAATGCAGGGCTTATTCTGAGTATACAGACCAAACTCTGCTCTTGCTTCACTCCATTTATGCTTTTTTAAGCTGTCATGATATTTATTTATAAAAGCTTGCACTGAAGTTTACATGTTCAATGTAAATGGTTTACTTCTTACATCTGACCTCTTCGTACGCTGGAAAAACACCTTAGTTTGTGTTTGCAGACTGGAATGGGGCCTCAAAGGCAGCCACATGCAGACCAGGTGAACCAAAGCCTCCAGGTATTATTTGGAACAGATACATTGGGAAACAGAAGTAACATGTGGAACTATGTCTGTTGAGCTGAGCAGCAGAATTCCAGTGCCTCTGTTTAGAGCACATCATTCCCTTTACTCTAGGCTCAGCTTGTGGGTTTGGGATATTTATGAAAACAGACAGATGTTACAAAGCTCATTTGGTGGACTGTAATCCAGAATTTACACTGTAATCAAATCTTCAGAGAACTAAACCCTGGGTGGAGTGAGAAGACATTCAGCAGAACTGCTGATGTTCACACTGACGTCTGAAGTCTGACCGAGGAGCCCTTGGAACAGAGGGCAGGAACACCTCAGGAAGGGGAGACAGGGCTAGAAAGGGAAATCATCCCCCTCCCATGTCATGGTGCACTGCCCCTGTGACCACCCTTTCCCTAATACACCTTCCTCCGTTCCTAGTCATGTATCCATTAGTCCAGAGCACATGAACAACGCCCAAGGAACAAGCCCACCAGGAATCTGCCAGCTTTGGCACCAGGACCCTGTGCAGGGCAGTGAGGCGTCAGACACTAACAACTGCAGGGGACCAAGGACAGAAACTGGGCTGCTCAACCTGTACAGATCAACTGTCACCTCTCCAGGCAACAGGGACAGGTTACAGCAGATCAGCTGAGAGCAGGCATTCAATGAACAAGCACTGAACAGCTGCAGGAAGAAACAGTCCTTATGCCCTGTATTATAAAAATACAAAATATGTAATTCCATCCCAAGAGCATTCTGTGTTCATATAAATTCTGCAAACCTGTGCATTGTGAGCCATGGATCACTGCCAGGCCTGGAAAATACACTTAAATAAGTGTGCTCTTTCCAGAGTCTCAAGTCAATGGAAGCAAAATTGTTCTATGAAAGGGTGAGAGACTATCCTGCTCAGCCTTAGGGACCAGGCAAATACAGACCAAAGGTCTCAACACTCAAATGTATAATAGGGCCCACATACTTGTTCAGGCTGTTCCTACAAAGCAAATGCTTCACAGGAATGGAAATTTTGACTGGATCAGGTCCCAGCTGAAAATATTCCTTGCTGCAGGAGAAAGCCTGCTTTGGAAGCTCTGGCTGCAGCGTTCAGGAAAGTATTAACCTCACATGGAGGTTAATATCCAATGCTCCATCTCTTGGGAGTAGGTGCTGGGGCACTCACCTCCTACAAAATGGAGCAAGATGCCATCAACAGCCAGACACTTCTTAAGCTGTTGAAGCAAAACCTGCCAGAGTTTGTCTAGTAAAGCCCTTTTGTCTGCTATTATTTTTCCTTCAAGCCACAGCAACAAGCACAACCCAAACTACTGTGCAAGCTTAATACGCTATGAAACCCACAAGCTTTGTTTCTCCCTTGAAATCTTCAAGCACTTCAAAAATACGACAGCATTTGGAAATGCTACCAAGAAATTTATTTGGGCAACTTCCAGGAGGAACACTAAAATATAGACAATTACTCATTTCAACTTTCTAACAAAACACACACCCCATTCTGATAATCAGTGCTGGCCAAAATGACATGGCACTGAGTTCAAATGAAGCCAAACACAGAACCTTGGAAACAGTGAGGAAACAACAGAGACTTTGAGATATGAGAACAATACAGCACCATTTCCTACCACAAAGGGCTGTCATTTATCAGGCTATTTACCACTTCTCCTTCCACCAGTCAATATTCATGCACATGAAGCCCAGGAGATTGTCAAGAACAAGATTTTATGAAGTTAATTACAGGAAATATTGGCAGGTGATGTGCACGATGCTTCTGGCAAATGCAAGCTCTTAAGAACAAGAGTATTAATAAAATGTAATAAAATAGGTTTTAAACTGTTTGCATGTTGTATCTATCTTCTTCAAAAGATGAAGTCATTCTGCATACACTTGCCCTCTGAAGGCGTGTGCAGAAGCATCTCACAGTCGCAGGCTTTCATAAAGTAAAAGTGTTACCAGAATATTGCAAAATCATTCTTCACCCTAGCAAGACCTAACATTTTATCTAAATGGGGGGGAAAAATCCCAACAGCAATCTGGTCCTGTCTTCACATCTTAAAAACAACAGGCCAATATGATTGAAGGAAGATGGAGAAAAAGGCCATTATGACTGAAGGAAGATGGAGGAAAAGGCTTGACCTTGTTTATTATTTTCTCATTTTGCCAAGATGACTATCCTAACACAAAACCAGGAATTGAATTTACTTGTAGTTTGTCTCCAAAACTGCTGACTTAATTGCCCTGCAGGTTGCAAACACATAATGAAGTTGTCATTGATTTCTATTATGATGACCTCATCACATCTGTAATTTAGGATTCCATTTCACAAAATAAACTTGTTAATATTTTATATCCAGCACTAATATGGTTCTTAAATCTACCAACAGAGGTCACGAAAAATTATGTTGGCTGCACATGGAGGAATTGCTTCAACTCCAAAGAGACCAAACCACCTTTACTCAACACCTGCTATCCCTTTTTGTCCCTTAAGCAACTTGCAAGTTCAAGGAGTTCATGTAATTACAATTATTTATTTCACAATCCTTTATTTAAACTCTTTATTTAAATTTAAATTCTTTGAATTATTCATTTAAACAAAGATTGAGCACAACAAAGAGGAGGACGAACATAAAGGGAATATCACAATGAAGTTAATTCAAAGGCATACATCTACCTTTTTCTCACAATAAAAATGGCTTTTTTAAAACCAAAATACTTTCATTTTTAAATCTCTGTTTATTCCTGGCATTTTGGTATTGCAATGCTCACCTCTCAAAACTCTGACAGCGTTGTATTCCCGAAAAGATCCTGAACTATTTAAGGAAGATTGTTTGCTACCAACGTCACCCCAAATGATCAGCAAAGAATTGAAAGTATTTCTAACC
The DNA here is from genome assembly GCA_013400495.1 of Nicator chloris. Lineage (NCBI taxonomy): Eukaryota > Metazoa > Chordata > Aves > Passeriformes > Pycnonotidae > Nicator > Nicator chloris. Next base: position 25,822 of record WAAE01010569.1, read on the forward strand.
CAAAGCTCACTAATAATAAGTTAACTAAAAAAATATATAAGATCCCAGAAGAGACAAAACTGAGCAGGAAGCTGGCCAGGCTCTATGACAGAGTCATTACTGAAACCACCATCTCTCGCATGCAAAGCATCACCAAATATTTAGATTTAATGAGATGATCATACATAAAATGTAGCTTCTCTATAACCCCATCAAGACCATACAGCTTGTGGGATACAAAAATCATCACACTCCTCTTCCTAGGTGCTTATTCAGCAATGCAAATACCCACATCCATCAAGTCAGACTCTTTGGCACATAGTGTCCAGCATGTCACTCAGGAATCTAATCAGACCAAAATATGTCCTGGCAATCCAAAAATGGCTCCTTTCCTTGAACTCCACCCTTTCACATCAGAGTTAAGTAATTTCTTTTCAGATTGGCAGAGAGCTCCAAAAAAAGTTTCCCATGGATAACAAATAACTTAATTGGAAGCATATCCCTCAAAATATTTCTTTTACTTTTGAGCAAGAAATGATAATGGTTATAACTAACTTTTGGAGTATTTATAAAAAACAAAATTGGTATATTCTGTGTTTAGTTCCTGAATTGGCAGGATATTTCAGGTATTATTTTTTAATCTGGGGTTTTGTTTCTGTTTTTTAATCTGTAGTGCTTCTATGACTAGACAATTAATCGCCTTCTATATAACAATTTGGCTTCAAGCTGTTTCAGTTCCTGGCCCCATTTTTAAACAAGCCACTGACTTCCAAACTATACATCTCATCCTGTATTTGCTGGCCAACTATTTTAACCACCCTTTTATCAAGCAGAAGTATCACACATGACTTGGAAGTCAAGGTTTCCAGGCCTCTTTGGGAAAAGAGATCTGCCTTATTACACATCTCAAATAACTTGTGTTTTCACTAGCTATTTTCCTACCCACATTTTTCTTTAGGACAGAGTCTTGCACTTATTGTCTCAAAAAGTCAGAAACTCCAACAGGCAGACTCAGCAAGTGATCCATGGTTTAGGATGGCTGACTGATTCAGAGCAGACTGTAATTCCCATCCCAAGAGGATTAGCATGCTTTGCAAGCTAAAATGAATCGATTCTCATAATGTCCTTTCATAAATAAGAGTATCATCCTTAATTCTTTCTGGTGGGAAACAGAGGCACAGGAGAGCTATATAATTTGTCCAGTACTAGAGCAACACAGAATGATTAAACCTGATCTCCTATATTGATGCTTGGCATTCCAATCACCTGACCAAGGAACAAACAATAAAAACAATTAATTTCTTTCCATAGAGAGATAATTCAACTTCACATTACAGAAACTTTGTATCTTGGAAGACAAGGGGATCCAACAGAAGTGTAGTGTTCTCCACTGGCTTATTCAAGTGAACTACTATTCTTGGCTTATTCACTTGAACTACAATTCTGATAATACAAACAACATTCCCAGATTCTGCTCAGTGAAAACTAACATTTTTCTTTCTATTTTTTTAAAACAATTTGAAGGAACAAATTGTCTGCCAGCAAATTTTCATGTTCCATGACTTAGAAACACCTTATGACTTCACACTATTTTTTATACTGCATTTGTAGATTTCCTTCTCTGACTTTCCCAAGTAAAATTTTCCACTGGACAGAGGCTTTTTTTCCTTCTTCTCATCCAAATGCAGTAAAAAAGTGTCTGTTTTTATCACAGTTCAATTTCTAAAATGATATCAATAGAAACAGCCAATATGCAGCAGATGAGGAGCAGAGTACCAGCTACTGCTCTGCCTCAGCACTCACCAGAGCAAGTGAAATGTGGAACCTCAGAGCTTCTCCTAATGTGGACTTTTAGTCTGTACAAATGTTTGCATATCATCACCTGTCACACACTCACAGGGAACCTACTTTTAAAAGCTAAACACAGCATATGCAACCCTTTTTGCTTTATGAGCAGAAAACTCCATTAAAATATGGAGTATCTGTTATAAACTCACCAAGTCAGTTCTGACAGTTCTGAAATTGTTTCACCTGAAAAATGAAACTAACTACAAAGGAAATATTGTTCTAATAGGACCTCTCTGCATGGTGACCACATCCAAAACTAAGCTTACTATCATCAAACCAATGTCTTTACAGTCACTTTCCTATCATTACAAGAGACCTTTTAAGGAAGAGCATTTATTCTTGTAGTGCCCAGGGTTAGAATGCTGCCATCCATCAGGCATGTTCCCATCATTCAGAGCACATGCTCTGATCCAAGCAGGAGCTTCCCCCTGTACATTCAGCTCTGGCTCTTTACAAGACATGTGCATTCTCTTGCCAATGCTTACATGCAGTGCCAAGCACTAAAGATTTTGCACCCAAGACAATTTTCCCACCTAAGAGGCTGGTATTTGAGGTGTGACACTACCTTTGGGCAGGTGATCTCAGTCTGCTGGATCATGATAAGGGCAGATGCAATGAGAGCTCCTTGACGCACGTAGTTCACGGGATCATTTGTCATTGGCTCGAGCAAATTGATTGCTTCCTAAAAGAAATGAAGAAATACAGAGTCATAGAGTTAATATTACTATTTTTAGTATGCCAGGATTCAGTTCTCCAAGGGAAGGTTATCACATTGATGCTATCACATATACTTTAAAAAATGTTTTGCCTGTTCTTGGCAAATGGAGCAGAAATCTGTATTTCTGTAGATTTTAATCTAAAAGTTGTGAAGAAAAAGAAAAAGAAACCACTAAAAACAAGTGATGGATGGATGGAACAAGATCTAACTGCAGAAAGAGGGCAACAGCTAAACAACAGGTATAAGCAACAGATGCATTCATCACATTAGATTCCAAATTCTTGGCCTTATACTTTATTGCTAGAACCTGCAGTATTTAGCATCATTTAAGTAATCTCTTGTTCAGAGTTCAGCCCTTCTGTCTATACTTAAACTGAGGACATGAGCAAATGCAGCTGACTGCAGAGTACAAGAGACTCCCAGTTCAGATCCCTCTTGGTGTTACTTCCATTAGGGTGAGGCTTCTAAAAACAAGTTCATTTTCTACAGAGCATTATTTCAAAGAACCATTTCTAAAATAACATCATGCCTTCACTAAGACTGCTTTTGCCATCTGAGCTGTGTTGGAGGCTGTGCTTCTTCACCTGAAGGTGACTCATTCACTCTTTGGCAAGCATTCAGTACCATGGATGAAACACCCACGATGACAAAAAGATGAGCTTTTTGATCTCCAAAATGGAATCTATTTGGGCCTTCAAAACCTACTAATAGAAGCTCTGGAAGACACATCTCTGTGTAATCAGATGGTTTAGGTCATCACACAATGTATCTGGAAATAAGACTCATTCTTGTGGCTACGAGCCCTTCCACTTAAATTAACTTGTCAGATACAGCAGGTTAAAAATAACTAACTCCTTGATTCCACCTTCCACTTGAGAATAAAGCAACCTGGATAAAAATAGGACTCTCAGATTCGCTTTCAAATCTGCATGCTTTAGCTGCTAAAGATGGCAGGCAGTGCACGTCAGCATTCTGAGCTTTTGGCAGCACAAGCGACACTCGGGAGTGCTCACGCAAGAGCCACAGACCAAGTGTTTAATACAGGAAGAGATGAGACAGATAAGCAAAAGATTCATCAAAGACTCAGAAGCATGACATATTACTTTGCCTGTGCACCTGTTCTGAAACTACAATTCTGTACCACTACAGATTATTATACACATGTGGGAGAAGCAAAGGGAGCTTATTCCCAAGTTTACTTGCTGCTTTTTCCAGTGAGTGCTCACTTCCCACTACAGAAGTGGGAATCCTACTATAAAAGGTCTCTTATCATCCATGAGAATTAACCTTCACTGGTAATTATAAAGTGAGAATAAAATGTACTCCTGAAACTACAAGAAATTTAATTAAATTCCATTGCACTTGGCTTTACTACATGAATCTTCCATGAATTGTGTATCACAGGAAAGATGAAAAGAGCTAGAAGTTAAGCAAAACACCTGCAGTTTTCCTGTTGCTGGCACTCCAAAGGCAAAGGACTATTGATTTTGGAGTACTGAACATACATTTAAAGTTCAGTGGCAACTTGACAGTAAAAAAACTCTAAGAAAAGTTTTGAAGACAAAATTCCAAGAATGTGGCAGTAATGTATAAAAACATTCTAATTTATCTATTCTGTACAAGCAAGGAAAGAAACTCTATGCCCAGAAAAGTTAAAGAATTTAAAGTAGTGCTGTACTCCAGCTGGCTGGTGGTGTACATGTCTGAGAAATCCATCTGTATGTGTGATGTTTACACACAAATGTGTCTGTGACAGAAGGGAGCAGGAACAGTCTTGGCCACAGATGCTTCTTTCTGGCCCTCACCTTGTTTCCAGTGCCTGCACAGCAGATGCCCAAAGCCATGGCAGCCCCATAACGCACGTGGGGATTGTAGCTCTCTGACAGCAAAGAAACCACACTTGGACACTGCTCTGGAGTCCTAGAGAAAGGCAAAATAAAAGAATATTGTTTATTATTAATGTGCTTCAAAATATGGTATTGTGCTTCAAAATATGGTGAATTCACTCTGTTCATACCTGAAAATTTCAAATTGTTCTTCCACACTGTATGCTTTTTCATTTCTCAAAACTTAACCAGAGGGGAGGAACAAATGGGCTAAGAGAACAGATTCATTAACAAATTAATAAACTTCCCTATCACTGCAGATAATCACATACAGCTTCCACTACTGAAGACTTCTTTAGTGCTTATTTTCTGCCTTTAAAAGATCACCCAGCAGAATGATATATCTATTGAGGCTGAGGTCTTTATCTCCGGAAATCATGCCTTTTTGACAGTCTTTCCACTAGCAGAGATTTACCCTCCATGAGACACACAGTACTAAATTTCCCATCAGTAGACACAAAACCCACCTCCAGTATTCAATCAGCCTTCAAGGCTGGTGGGTCCCAAACTCCCTTTTGCAATCACGGCTTCTGCCAACTCCTTCTCACCCCCACCTACTGCTGTAAATCACAGCTTGGGAGGAAATGCTGATACAGCACACACTTCCAATCAGTTTATGAGCAATGTCTACTGCTGCCTCCTTAGTGACATGCTGGGACTGTTGCTGCCTTTTAAGAGATCTGAAATGGGTGTATATGCTCTGTGCCTTCCCAACTGGGAACCAGTGTCCTGCTGGTCACTACAGCAACAAACTTCCAGCCCAGTGCTGGAAGACGAAAGAGAGCCTTAATTTCCCACAGCCAGAAGCATACATTGCTAATGCAAACAGCTTTGTAAACACTGAGTATTTCTGAAGTAGTACAGAACTCACAGGTGTTAATATATTGATTTCCTTCCTGACTTCATGGTCGTATTTATCTCTCCCTTAATTTTGATGCCACACAAACCACTCCATAATATGGAACACTGCCAATTTCAGCATATTAAGCCTCATACCATGATGAACACAAGAGCAACGCAGGAATGCAGTTGGTAAGTACACGCTCAGGAAGAAGAAAGAAGTAAAACTATAAATTGTAAGTGATTTCATTATATCTGTTCACAGAGTGAACATCAGCTGGCTCTTCATGCCATCTCACTGTGTCTTGCAGCCCAGACTAGCATTTTAATTGTCACATTCACAATCCTATAAGCAGTCTTGCAAGCCATTTACTTTTGCTATAAATTGATTTCAGACTAAAATGTAGCTAGGAAGAAGCCAAGAGCACCTCAGTTTTAGCTTCCTTTCTTTATTTGCTACACTGAAAGATGGAGGTTGGAGGGTGGCACCAGTACCTGTTTGTACACAGGAATTATAGCATCATGTAAAACCATTGCCTGTCAAGCACTCAACAACTCAAGAGAGAAGAACCACTATAGAATATACTCCAGCATTGGTTTTATTTAAATGAATAGCTGAATCATAGAAAACAGGAATGAAAAAGACTTTAAGCAATAATCTAGTTCATTCTCTTCTTTTATTGTGATGGGGGACAGAAGCCATGTTCACATAATGACACACTCATGCTTCAGTTATACTCTACACAGATAATCAATTAATTTCTACTCTAGCTATTCCCATTTCAGCACTTTCCCACAGTCTCCTCTGACAACTAGTCCTGAACTCCTCTTTGCACTCCTCTCTTCTACTCCAGCTGATCACAGACAGGCAGCACCACCACACAGGCTCCAGTCCTCCTCCAGAACTGCTGCAGGGACCCAAAGGCACCCACACCTCAGAGGCTCCTCAATGCCTCAGCAGTAATGGCAGCAAGCATCCACATCTTCCCCCCACCAACCATATCCATCTGAGTCTTCCAAAGCATCCGCAAGGGGAAAGAATCCCATCTACCAACATCACCTTACAACCCGCCCCAGCCTTCAACAGCAGCAACAAAAAACACAAGAGAGAAGGAAACACAAAGCTGCTGGAAACTGCTGCCTCTAAGATTCAGCCATGATGACAAATGTTAAGAAAGGGAGAAAAGCTGGGCAACAGAACAATTCTGTTGTGCCCTATGAGTGAAGATGACAAACTAAAAGACACATTTAAAACTACCTATCAGTCTCTTGCTCAAATAACAGCTTAGATGCTGACAATGTTTTATTTAAAAATGAGCTGATGTGGAGACCAGGAGACACAAATCCTATAATAAATGAGGTCAAGCATTCAGCTGAACAGAAGACTCCAGCTCTTGCACAAAGACCCTTAATACCTTTGTGTTTGCTTTACTTCATACAATGTTAAACAGGCAGATTGTGAGCTAAAGAAGAGAAAAACACTTTCTAGCAAAGATGTGATTATGCCCTCTGAAGCATTAATCATTAAATTCCTCTTCAGAAAGCTGGATTTTATAGAATCATTAACTTGGACACATATTTGTGTCTGCAGGCTCAGAAGTTCTAACACAGTTTTTATTATAAAATCAGGATTAATGTGCACTAATTGATTTTTGAATTCTTGGCCAGATTTAAATTATTTGTGGCCATTATTTGAAATATTTTTATCTCAAATCTATCCATAAAACAGTCAAACATTTTGACAGGAGGCTTCCATAAATCCACTTTGGGAGTTGCAGCAGCTTAATGGGTCCCACCACTTTCCTCAGTTTTCTCAAAACTTTAATCTTCAAAAAATGTCTTCTCACTTAACAGAGATCTAGAAGGCAGATCAAAAAGTGGGAAAGAGTCTTGCAAAAGTGTGTTTCAGAGGAACAGGACCTCAGTGCACAAGAGCACTGTTGGCATCAATGCTGAAGCAGTAACATTTGCTAACTCCTTTATTGCTGAGATGTTTTACAAAGTCCCGCACAGTGTTGCCAAAGGTCAGCCCATATAAACCCAAACCCACACTCCATGAAACTTATAAAACTCAAAACAATTCTGTCAAGTGATCAAAAGAAAAGTTAAAAAGCCCTCATAAGCAGTCACAGGCTGCAATTGTGCTCCCATTGCATTACTTCCATCTGGTAATGCAGCCGGGGACTATGTTTAAAACATGACCATGTTCTCCTTCCCCTGGCCTTTCACTGAGAGCACAGCCCCTCGAGCTGCTGATGTGCCATTCAGCACAATCCAGAGGGACAGTCCTCTTGCTGATGGAGGAAGTTTCTGCTTCACTGGTACCAAGCCCCACACAGGCTCCCAAACCAAGTCCACCCCTCTGGCTCCCTGCTGGAGACCTCCACCACTCTGTTGAGTGCTGATGGCTGAATCAATGTGGTTACAGAGTAGAAACCTCTGGTGGGAGATGGAGAGAAATAATGAAGAGTGAGAAATCTTATTAACACTACTAAAAAAGAGAAATGGTTTGTCACAACTCACACTCAGCAACCCGTTAGTCCTACTCAGTCCTAATACAGGTATCTGTCATTACAGCAAGTTAGACACAGAAAATAGCATCACATGAATTACCAGAATAACATCTGGAGATTCAGTGGGCACAAGTTTTATCTCCAGACACAAATTTTTCTTCCTATCTTTAAAGTCACAGTAAAATCCTAAGCCTGGAGTAGATTTAATATATTCTGAGGATAGAAGAAATGTATCATAGTCCTCTAGCATGACCTTCCCATAACACAGTCCAGTAATTTCATCTTAAAATTCCTACATTAAAGCCTAAGGCATGTCTCTAAACTGGGCTGTGTATCTTAGAAAGATAGGCAATGTCTATTTTTGAAAACCAAATTATCTTTAATGCACTGGTTCCTTCCTTTTTTCCTAACGCTGGTTTTACTCAAGCAGTTTGCTTTTGCAATTACACTTTACTACAACAGCAAAATGAAGACGAAAAAATGGCTCAATTATTTCCTTCATTTTCATCTGAAAATTGCTCAGTTGCTCCTACATAAACCATGAAACCACAGACGTCAGTGAACCCAGACCTGCATACAAAAAAACCCAACATCATAACTAGCTTCAACTTTGTTCTGTTACCAGGAAACTGAATGGATAAAGAAGCCAAAAATCTCAAGAAGTTTCTTCCATGGGACTTCAACAGTGTAGTCAGCTACAGCTTTGTTTCCACCCTAAATCAGGATAAGTTTTACTGTTGTGATAAATGGGCTGCAGATTAAGGACTTCCTCCAAGATTGAGTTTGGTTTGTTTCAGAAGTCAAACCAAATCATAAAGAAAAATAAAGATGCACCAAGACAGCAATAAGAGATTCTCAGGAAACATAACAGCTGGCATTTTATTAGTTTTACTCACCAACTTGTTGCTCTTGAAACATCCACAAGAAACAAACACCCTACACTATGGATTTTGAATCTTCCTAGAAACTAAACTAAATTCAGTGAAAACACAGAGGAGCTCCCTGACTCCTGCCCAACTGCCTTAGCCTCAACTCTGAACTCCTTTCTGGGGCTGTTTTTTCCTTGCACATATATAAGGACATTTATATATATATATAAAATGTCATATTGTCGCCATAAAAAGCTGATACTTACCTTGTAAGTACCCTGGAATTTCTGAGAAACCGAAGATAATTTTGAATTCTTCATTACTTCCAAAGAGAGATGAAAGAAAACCTTTCTTAAGCCTCCAGTGCAAAAATTAACAGAACGAAAACCAGGATGTTGATTGTTAATGCAGACTAATATGAAAAAAACCCACCCAGGTCAGCTGGACACAGAAGGTGGTCATATTCCCTTTCTATCCATGGTGTTGACCTAAACTGGTTTATTTCTGAAAGTCTTTACAATTGTAACCTCTGCAGATGTTGTAGTTCTCAGGAGGCTTTACCTGCAAGAGCCTAATTGGGCTACTGAAAGTTGAGCACCACACTTAGGTACATTGGCTGTTAACAATCCACTCTAATCTTTTTTTCCCCACGAGGTATGTGCCAACATAAACTAAAAACTCAGACTGCCAAATCTTGGAGCACATTCCACTTCAAGTGTCTTAGATCACAGACCAGTTAAAAGCACATTCTTTGAGCAGTTTATCTCCAATCCTCTAGGCTGCACATCTTCAAGGTTAGGGCATTTGTGCTATTTTTCTTTATATTTCAGCAATTTTTAAACATGAAACCCCACATAAATAT
>WAAE01010575.1:0-56293 GCA_013400495.1 Nicator chloris
AAATAAAAATCAATGTTCACCTGGCATTTACTATCCAAATTGAACAATTAAAATAGTCTTTGGCATGATGTAAGCACTCACTATTGCAACACAGGATTTATTGAATATCTGATAAGCAGTGAGAACTTTTGAAGGCAGCTTTAGAAAGCACTTAAATTTACTGCACACTTCTCTAAGTTTTTTTGAAATAATTGTTGTAAAACATAATGCTAACTTAGCAGTTATAAGCCTGTCTACCATATAAATTAACTAAGAGGTAGAATCTCATTCTATAGCAATGAAAGAAAATTTGGGTTTATTTACACTTTTCAACATACTGTTTTGCTTAAAAAATATGAAGTAGATTGAGATAAATTGTATTGCACTTATTTTTTGAACTTCTAATTAAAAAGGGAGAAAAGTTGGACAATACTGAAAAATAGTTAGAAGCCCACTTCCAGCTTATCCTGGTTTGGTTTTTTTTTTCGATGAGAAAAATCAAATTTGACCAACTTATGAAGTCCTTCAGTTTATTTGTATTTTACCACAGAGTTTAATTTGCAAACACTGACTATATTAAATCAATTATTCATCAGCTCATTCCAATGACAGTTAGCATTAACCTCTGCTAAGTGATATATAAAACTTGCAGTTCTCTAGGTGTAAAAACTAAAATAAGTTCACTTATGTGTGTGCTCCTTCTCTGCCCCTTTATTCTGGGAATGAGAGCTCTTTCATTTTCTATTTTCTGACGAATGATTAAGGTGAACTTGTTAAAATTAGTGCTTAATTCTGAAACAGATATTAAAGAGCCTAAAAAAATAAAAAAACCAACACAGACATCTACCCACTTTTACGCATTTCTCAAGATCACAAGAGGTTTATTCCATCTTGTGCTTGAAAGCTATAGAGGTTAATTAATTTCTCTACACTATGAGCACAAACAATTTCAATTTGAATTTCAAGTGTTTTCTCTTATGGGTACTGTGGATTTCAGGAAAGAAAAAAGGCAGGATAGTTATGAGCAGTCTACAACACAATCACCTCAAAGTCACACAAATGTGTGCGTATAGGCTTATCTCAAACTCTTACAGCAAGACCTAGGTTAAGTTTTGAAAAATCAGCCGTGAATTTGGGTGTTCCTTTCTGAACAAAGAGCTCAGCAGCATCTGCTTTAAGGTATCTCCAGTTAGCCACCCAGAAACATTAACAAATTGTTAATAATCACGTATAATTGCAAACCTACTTGGTGTAATTTCAAACCTATTCCCAATAACATAAATAATAAAGATCATCTTACTGTTGTAGTTTAGAATAAGACTCCCTGGTACTTCTCTGCCCACCCCCCCAAAAATTCACCTGGAAACGTGGACCCTAGGTTAGCTGTATTGCAGCTTGCCTCATGTATCCCCACAAACAAATTGCAGTTAGATATATAGCCTTTACACTGCATTACTACAGTGTTGCTGCTGAGGCAAGAGGGAATAACAATCAAAGGTGTTCTTTCTACTCCTCCACATACATTTTTCTTGCACTCCTCTGTGCAAAGCACAGGAACCAGCAGAGTTGTTGAGGAGGTAAATGTGAAGGCAGAAAGGTGAAATACTGAAAAAGAATACTACTGCTAATAGTAAATCAGGTGTGATTTTTATTTTTATGGGTTTATTGAAGAAAAACTTAATTTGTGTATACAGTGTAGATGTGTAACATGGCAGGGTTTACTGGCATTGTAATCTTAAAAGCCACATAATAGAACTTTCTAGCAAATCACCATGTAAGAAAAGACAAATCTGTTTATCATTTCTCCTTGCACTGATTTGGTCAATTGTTCTCAGCATTAATATGCTATATAACCCCTAAATGCAAATGAATTGCATCAGGTTCTTTCCATCAGCCTGAATATATAGTAATGTAGAAATGTGGAATGGGAAAGACATGTTTTACAGTTTTCCTTTAAGCTAATTGCTTGCCTCTAAAACGAAGACACCACTGAGTCTGGGCTAAGACCTTTTATATAGTGGTATATTAAGGGACAGCAAGTGATTCAGCACATTTCCTGTATGCTGCTTCACTGCCTACATAATATAGAGAAGTTCAATTGATTCTAGACATTTTAATGCTTTTATTTTGCCAGAAGAGATATCTCTGCTTGTCACTGGGCAAACCAGGCACACAGGGTTTTTTTGGTCTCACAGCTTTGGGATATTTTATTCAAAATTTTCTTTTATCATCATATTCACCTCTTCTGGAAAAGGCTAAAAGAGAAAATACAGTTACAATTCACCATTTATCTGGTAGAACAGAGTGATGTGGATGGTGGTGACACACCTGTAACTTCTATGACTGCAAGTAATAAAGTGAAGATCCATTTTTCAAGCCAAATAATTTCTCTGTGCCACCCAGAGAAGAGCTACTCTTGTATCTTTAAGTAGCAAACTAATGATGAGGCTTAGGTCTACAACAAAGAAATAAAGAGACAAAGGGTACAGGACTGTAGGACAAAACAGATACATTTTGCCAGCTCTTATTCACAACACCCATTTTCTGATTTATGATACAGGTCTATGATTACGATAAACCATCAATTGTCCAGTACAGTGAGGATGAGCAACAAAGGAGAAACAATTTTGAGACAGGTAAGTCAATTTTTGGTTACAAATGCTAGGTGAAATGTTGCAATCCTGCACTCATTCACTGATTTGGCTGAGAGTATCAGATTCCTTGGATCACAAGGTATGAACCCTGTTAATTTGATAATTGTGCAATATTTTTCAATTTATTCCAGATTCTCACTCCCAAAAATTTTAGTCTCTAAAACCCTCATTTAGTTCTGTGCCATATATGTGGGTGACGAGGGTAGAGAAAAGTTCTTTTCCAGAGTCATTTTATAATATAAGGGAGAAGGGGCAAAAGAAGTTTTCTGCCCGAGATGGTATATGAGACTGCAGACCGGACTTCTAAACTATTCCACACTCAACCAATTGGCATCCCTTTTGTTGAAATTGATTTTAATCCAAATTTTGCTGCACTAATGGTTTGCTTGAGGCAGAAGAGAACTGAGGAACTATTCCCTGGCCAAAGCTATAATTTTTAAGATGTTCTTAGACATAGTCCCAGAGTAGCTGGATACAATGACCATAAATGCAGCTGATATCGAAACTGAAATCCTCAAAGTTCACTTTAAAATATAAGAGTCCCTCTATTAGATAATTTTTATTATGAGCTCAACACAAGTAGTCCAATCATGGGCTTTTTCACAGTCATAAAGACGAGGTGTCTGTTTAGGGGATGACTGTTTAGCAGAAGTTGATAAAATCTTCCAAGAACAAAGTAGTCTAAATTTACTTCTGTTAGAGATTCAACATTACTTCCAAGAGTTTAATTGCTTTAAAATTTTGTGTGGTCTAACAAAGTATACACTTGGGTGTATCTATCTTTATAGAAGTCAAATAAAAATCCCCTCACTTTTGTTGCCATTCCCTCCAGAAGAGGTGCATGCTTTCAGCTAATAGATTTACAAGTCATCAACACAAGAACTGGAAAACTGTAACTGTGGCTTGACTGCAGGTAAGAGAGAGATTCTGCTGCCTATCACCACATCTCTTCATAATATATGTATCTTGAAAGAAGAAGCAGGACAGGCAGGCTTCTCCATGATACCAAAATATTAGTATTCATTCCTTTCCTTTCTAGTCCCAGTGCACTGAGACACTGCACTGACAAATACAGGTCAAATCACAACTGATGGCTCTCTCTGAGCCGTTGCCATGTTTGGAGAAGTTACACCTAGAGAGAATTGGGTCACTGTGTTTATAGGGAACATTCTAAGGAAAAGGCAGGCTGTAGCAAGAAGTGATTAGAGCTATTAATTTAGAAGCATTTTCCCCTTCTGATTTGCTAATAAATCCTAATAAATGTGCCCACTATTAAACTAGTGCCTGTTAAAGGGATGCCATCTTGCACAGCTGACATCCTGACAAATGTGATGACTGCCAATCCCCCTGTGCTCTTGCAAAAAGTTCTGAGCAAATTCCAGTCTGAGGAATTACACTGCATGTACCCCAGATTCCCCATTAAGTTTTAGCTGAAAAAAATGGCATCATATATAGTGAACATAGAAGGGTTAGCTAGCTCACAAGGGACTGTGTTTTGTCATTAGTGTGAGGAATGATTCACTCATACACCCTTATGCTCGGAAACAATTGCTCATGGAAGGACTTTCATCTGTACATAGATCAAAAAGTTAAGGAGTCGTGTCCCAGTGGAGTCAGCTGATGGCTCAGATCCTACCTTGCAAATGATTTTCCAGAATTTCTAAGTATGCTAGGCACACAACAAATTAAATAGGCATTTAGTACACAGTGAGGCTGTTCAGTGAGTGTACAGGAACAGAGTGACTAAGCACTCAGAGAGCAATAGCAATGAGCGTTGGCATGGTTTGGAACTGTTGTCACTGCAATAACATTTTGCAAACATCTCTTTTTTGCAGGCTGGTTCCAACACCTGCTTTCCATTAATAGCCACACATAGCAAACTAGAGGAAGTGAAAATGACCAAGGATTTTTTACTAGCATAACAGCAGTTTAATTTAGCATGCAACTGGCGTGGAAATTGGTGCCTACACATCTAGAGGCTTTCAGACCTGCAAGCTTTACCCACTGCTCCATCTGAATTGACAGCTTGCGTCCCTGATCCTTCTCGTGCCATGGTCCCAAGAGCTCTAACTGTACCTTCACTTTTAAATCTGATTCTGACTTTATGGCCAAACTCACTTTCATATACGGAATTAGATTCACTTAGGAGTTCAGGACCAGCAGGATATAGACTTTGTATGGATCTTCTGGATAGGAATCAAATCCATTTTATAAAAGGTGGCTAAATTTCCTAAGTGAACTAGCCTTAATATGGGCAGATCATTTTAAGTTCTCACTACAGAGGATCCAATTTCCTTGGAAGAGCTTGGTCAGATGAATCTGGTCAGAAGAATGTGGGAACAACCTACCCAGCTGTAATTTGGATGCAATGGCTCTGCAAGGGAAGGCCATGGGTTTAGAAAGATCCAGACACTGCTAACCTCTTTATTTTTTTTTTCAAGTGTATACTTGGTGTCATTCTCGGTTTCCAATGGAAAACAAACAAACAAACCACCTTTTGGCTTCAACCTATGAGCATATTTTTCAGTGATGGTCAAATTCACTATGATATCCTCTTATTTTAGAATGGGATTTTGAAAGGCTCAACCTTAACCTTTTAAACCTGAAAGATACATTTGGGCAAGAGTCACCCCTTTTTAGGTTTGGGTTTTTTACAAGAAGAAACCTATAGAACTGATTTCTAAACATATTCTAATCTCTCCAGACCATGCAAAAATATTTATCCCCTACAGAGAAAATATGAATTGTTCAGATGGATATGGTTATCTTCATATGGCACAGTAACCCTGTACATTGCTTAAAAACAAGTGTGAAGGCTAATTTAAAAATGTTGTCCCAATTATAAACAGGAACTTCTTCAGGTGATCAGCAGGTGTGAGAAGCTTTATTATTTTGGTAAGCTATTTTATGCCTTACAATACATTTTCTTGTAAATTAATATTTCAGATTTAGCATTTCTAAATTTTGCAGCATCAGTGACACAATCAGCAATCGTTCTCCAATCTCACTCTTCAGATATCTTCATGTTTTGTTCTCAAATGATAAATATTTCTACCTAGCTGCAGATGTTGTATCATTTAAAAAAGAAGGATTTGCAAGTAAGGGGAAACACAATCAAAAAAAAACTGCACAGAAAGAGAAAACTATAAATACTATATGGCTGAGATCCATGAGAAGAACGGAGCATCAATTTGTAATGGACAAATAATTCATAACAAGTAGCATTCAATACATTTCATCCGTTTTGTATTCTAGCAAATTGCATACCAGCAGATAGTGATTTTCTCTAATTTACTCGTAATTCACATTTTCCAGCTATGTATTTTCTGCAGAGTTATTGGTCTTAAACAGTTTGTTTCAAAGTATTCCATAGCAAAAGATACGATAACAAAGAGAGGAACTGAGCTGAGAGCAATTTTGAATTCAAACTTCAATAAGTCTTTTATTTCCTGACTAGACCGGTGTAACACTTAAGATTCAGTTTTCCAATCTAAATTTTCATGTTTACAGGCTTCTTTGCTTTCAAGAAACATTCCCTATATCTAATTAAAATACTCTACTAGCTCATTGTCTGGAGTAGTTCTAGAAGGTGACTAGAAAATAAGCAAAAAACCCACAAGCAAAATGAAAATGTCTGAAAGAAAGAAAAAGGAATTGATACAGGGAGTCACAGCAGTTTTTAAGTATGCCATATGGTAGTATTTATCAAGAGCTTCAAGACAGTCAATACATTCAATAACTTTCTGTATTAGCTAGTAAAAGAGATGGGCCAGAAAAGACAGGTCCTTTCTGCAATATGGGAATGAAAAACACATATGCAAGAGTGAGAAAAAGGTTTCCTTTTGTGTTCTTCTCTATAATATTATGGATCATCTGGGTTTTTGTCTTCATTGGTGTGGCTGGCTTGGGGCAATCAAAAAATAAACAGAAAATCAGAACTATACTGAAAATACATAGCTGAGAGAAACATCTGCATTTTTATGGAGCCTTGAATGTCCAAGGAGGTATCTTAGATAGTATCTTTATGTCAATGATGTTCAGTCTTTTTTAAACTCATACAAGCTCCATTTCAATTAGAAGAAATCAAAGCTCTTCCCTGTTCGCTTGCCTTATTCACTCACAGAGTTATGAGGCAGGACACCCAGACTGAGCACTGCAGCTCTGTGCACTGCCCGAGATGTCTCGGCAATGCTGACTCTGTGGCTTCAGCAAGGGACAAGATACCATGGGTGAGTCCTCAGCCTGTGGCACTTCGGGAAAAGCATCCAAGAGAAGGATACCTGTGCACAGTTGCAGTGACGTTTTGACAGGGGAGTTGTGTGTGTGTGCATTAAACTGATCCTGCATTCACATATCCATTAGCGTGGGAGAATTGTCTGATTTCACAGTGGAAAGAGGAGGCAACTTTTAGCTCTTGAAGAGAGCTCTTCCATTGTGAATTGGGCTGAGGGAAAGGGCCACAGAGCAATCTTTCAGAGCAGAGCTCAGACACTGCTTCAAGAAGTAATGTGCAGTGACATGAGCCTGGCTGCAGCCGGAAGCATCAGGCATACCTCTACATTTACTTACACTGCCACTTAGAGGGAATTCTTCCCAGCATGACACAGTAGTCTACTGGAAGCATTTCTTTTAAGAGTTGCACATTTTTAAGTACCATTGCTCATTCTAAATTAGAGTTCTACTTTCGATAAGCAACAGAAGAATATGTATGCCTTCAATAAACACATATAACAGAAGTCTACACAGATCATGCAAGCTCTGACATGCACAAGGAGAGGCTCATGAATACACTGGCTATCAAATCTCAGTCTCAATTTCAGTGTGTGTGAAAGATTGATATCAAAATTCAGACAGCTTTGTCATTTATTAATATGATCTTAACAAGGGCTTGTTAGGTCAGATCTATTTTGTTATCTGCAGTTCTTTACTTTCGGTTAATGAATATGCTGTTGAAGTCATGAGTGTCTTTCCAGTAAGAGCAATATTTTCACTTGAGCTTTCAAGGACTGCAATAGCACCATCAACCAGTGAGAAACCTTTTTTTATGGGAAGTAAAACATTGTTCAATAGAAGGGAGAACTGCTCCTCTACATTGCCTGTATCAGCATTGCTACCTCTAGAACCTGTCCTGCCTTAAAGCCCCATCTTTTGCATTGCCTTCATGTACTGGAGTCTTAAGCTCAGAGACATTTTATTTATAGTTCTGGCTTAGACCTCACAGTACCTCAACAAGTATGTTCAAGTTGTCCCTAACCTCACTGGCAGGTGTTCTAACATCTACAGCCATATCCTGCAGGAGTCATACAAGCTCATTCAAAAAGTGAAATATCTGTGGGAATTTCCCCAGGAATGTAGTTACATCCACCATGGATACTGCGATACCATTAAATACACTTGAACAGTTTTGGGAAGACAAAGTCAAAATGAGCAGCTATTCTTCTATAAAACTTGTCTTACAACAATGCCATTTGCTCAACAGTCCATAGACTTTCTATGTATACTCAGCACAACACGTAACCATGTTTTCCTAATTTCTCACCCAAATTAACCACATGGTGCCAAAACAGAGTAAGAGGAGTCATTTGAAGAAGCATGAGTCAACTCAGAACTATCCTAACTCTGATTTCATGAAACTAATGAGTGTAATAGTGAAGAATGAAATTCTGTTTTGTTAGAGTTCTGTAGGCAAAACTGATTCTGCTGCACTCAGATAAAGAACAGTATTATTTGTTTTGAATTTGTTGCTGGGGGCAACAACATTCCAAGCTGTGGCAAAGGAAGAGTGCATTGCACGGGAACAAGTTTTTTCCCTTTTCTCTCAGACTGTGAAATAGAAGTGGAAGTCAAGGATGTGGGAAGATGTGAGGAACCAAGCAGAAAAACTCATTTTCTCACTTAGCTTTTTACCACTTCACTGAAGAGTGTTTTAGCCACCCCAGGCCATTCCAATTTGCTGGGACCTGATTTTGTAGGACTTTGTGTTACAGTACAAGTGCATATACTGTAAGCCTGGCCTCTGATGCCTCTAGTTGAGCTGGTGAAGAGTCTGCTACGCAACTCATTCTCCAGTGTACCACGTCTCCTTAACAATTTTCCTTCATCCAGCCCTTTCCACCAAACCTATGCAGCAGTTGTAAGGTATTTTAAATACAAATATTGAAGAAAGATCACAAGACAGACTACTACATACATTAATCATGCCAGTGATATTTCTATTTAACTCTAAAGACATTTTCGGAAGAGGGGTCCCAAAATACATGAAATTCTGGGCTAACTACTTTCTGGTGTATTGCTTCTGTCCCATGACTTGAGTTTTGCAACCTACCTTTCAGTTTAATGTAAGCTTTTCAAATTCAGATAATCTTTTTGACTTATCATCGGGGCCCCTACGCCTTATCATTTGTTGTTCACCAGGAGAAACTTTGTCTCAGATTGAAAATTAACATGATATGATGTCCTTCAAAAGTAGCAATTACTTTTTATTAGAAAATATTATTTATTTTTTTATAATCTATTATGCCTGTCATGGAGTACGTAGCTTGGTAGCTAGTTTGCATCTCCAGTTAAACCAAGACAGCTTATCTGACTGTTCAACTACTGATTTATCATTTTTATCCTTCCCTCTTTCCTTTGTTCTCTGTTGAAATCACCTCCATCTCCAAATATCATTAGGAATTGATGGACATAAGTTTTCCCATGCTTACTTGGCCATGTTTCAAATGACTTATGAATAAATTAAGTTCCCCACACACGAAGTTCCATTGCTTAAGAAATCTCAGCGTACTGCTGGAAACAATCCTAGCTGGATGGGAAGATGAAACTGATTATTTAATAAAAGTTTTCCAACTCTCCCAGTTTTTTACCCTGTGGGCACAATGCTTTTAACTGGACAACAGAAGTTGAATGGAATTTCTCCTATTTCTATCGAGGCTAAATCTAGCTCTTCAATAAAAGCAGTTTGTTGTTCATGAGCAGTACCTTTTCCTTTTAAAGGCTTGTCAGAGTATTTTTTCAAACATGGCTGTAAGAGGGAGTAGAAGGAATACAGAAGGATTGGAATAGTATAAATCAAATAGTACTGTTCCCAAATTGGAGCCAGTTTTTTTTTTTACTTCCTATTCAAGCAGAATTCACCACGATGTAAATGGCAGGTTTGCTTGGTTGAGACAAACTGACTGGCATACGCATAGAAATGAACAACCCAAACTTTCAATATTTAAGGGTGTCTTTTCACCACAAAGACAGCTTAGAAGGCAGGTTTATCATTTGACACACTTCCTTTCCTTAAAAAGGAAGGTTTTATGGACAATTCTGTAAGAACAAACACTCATTATTGAGTTAGTTAGTAAATAACAATGATAACAGCATCAGACTGGTGACTGCTGTCAATGAGTAACAAGCTTACAGTCTTGGTGTATTTATTATTAGATTTTCTGTGTTCATCAGAAATTGAGTGTAGCTTTGTTCACTACATGTATCTTCATATTGCAATCAATACAATGGCACACTTTTCATAGACATAAGACTTTAATATTAATTTGCTCTTATTTATACATCACAGAAAGACACAGAACATGTTCACTTTATGATAAAGCCTTCATTCAAAATAAAGTATGGTTATATCATCACTGGGGTTAAGAAGATTTTATGTTTACTACTCGTAAGATTAATGGGTCACTCAAGCATTTACATTCTCATACATTTTTATGACAGTGCTATGAAGTAAATTTGATGTATGTTCAGAAGAGAATGATAGGTTTAAATGTCTAACAGCTGCTCTTTTGAATTTCAGCAATGTTTTAAGTGTTGCTACCATTTAGCACTTCCACTGCTCACTGCAATTTACTGTTTGCCTGCATTAGTTATTTGTGTTTGCACAGGAAGACAAAGGAAAAGAATTAGGTGCAGCATAGAAACAGTTTTACTTCCTTTAAGCCCCCTGAATCTAATCAATCTTGTGGCAAGCACTGCTCAGGAAAAAAACAATGCTCTTCAGAGTGTTTATTGAAAGAGTTTACTGAAAAAGCATCTTAGGTTGCATGCACAAATACACACCCTTTCCTGGATGTAGTTTGAACCTTATTCCACGTTTTGAAATGCATTTGATGGCCCTTATATCACAAAACCAGTTTTGATGAGTAAACAGCCCAGAGGGAGGCTGATTTCAGCAAAGCAGCCCATTGAAATTGCATGGAGTTGGGAGTGGCAGTAGCAGCAGGAAGTTCTGGTCTTTTAGCTCCAATCAACTGAAACAGCTTCAAATGCTGCTGTAGTCCTTTGCTATGTGACACGTACAACACTAAATGAAATGCACTGGGTACACTTCACTTAAGACAAGACTGTTTAACACAGCAGGGAAACCTGGTTCTCTAATCACCCCCTACTATGAACCACAGCCAACACAGGGGCAATTAAATAAGAAAGATCAGAATGTCACTA
Source organism: Nicator chloris (assembly GCA_013400495.1). Lineage (NCBI taxonomy): Eukaryota > Metazoa > Chordata > Aves > Passeriformes > Pycnonotidae > Nicator > Nicator chloris. Next base: position 11,073 of record WAAE01010575.1, read on the forward strand.
CAGGGAAGAACAAGCTGTGTCAGGGGACAGGGCAGTCATCATTAGGGACCACACAGACCTGCTTCCACTTGCTTTTGTGACTCCATATATAGCATCAGTTGTTTCATGAGTACCTGTAGACTACAGCAGGCCCCCCAACAAATACAGGAGGAGTGGACAGAGCAGTCAGCTGGGGATGCTGTACAAAACCCTTCTCTAGCCCACTCTGTACTGCATGCAGACACACGGTTCTATGATGAAGTTACATGTGTGACCACACATTCTCATTTGTCCCCATTTTGAAGAGGGCTTAGTTCACCCCTGAGTCAGTTTCACAACTGCCTCATTATGTGAACAAGTAAAAGACAACTACGCTGAATTCCAAAAGCAGCCAATAAATCTTTCAGAAGCCTAATTTTATTTTAGGAATGGTGCCTCAGGCAAGACTTGTGTGGCTTAGAAAGGGAAAATCTTTGAAACATTTGCAAAAGTTCTGTAAACCTGGTTTAGCCAGTTTCTGCTCTGTGTTACAGTATTCTGAAGAGACTTAAAGCTTAATGGCTCCATCAAGTTGGGAAATAGAAAGAATACTCTGCCACTTACAGGAGACACAGGCTCTTGTTAAGTGTAAGGTTATCATTGCAACACATTTATTTCATAGTCAACATTGTGACTGCCTGGAGGAATATAACATGGAATTTAGTCAAAGGGCTCTAACAGAGTTCTAAAATTACAAGGCAGAGTTCATCACCCGTGCTACCATAACTTTCTGGTCACACAGAACAGAAAAGGCAATCCTGGTAAATACCAACTTTGCACCTTGCTGCATCGGTTCTAACCTTCCTAACAAGGTTTTCATTGTTCCAAGCCACATTACTCAACCCAATGACATCCTCTGGTCTAAGAACAGTCTGCAGGAAAGCAATCGTAACAATTGGCTTTAGTCCCTGGCACCTCACTGCACCTCTAATCCCTCAGTACCTGGTCCACCATTAGACATCCACAACAAAAATCCTGTGACCTCTGCAGAGACAATCTGTGACTACCTATCATGTCTCAGTGAAAGGCACTTTGCCATGTGGGAAGTAACGTATAAAATTACTTACTAACTCTGCAGCAAGGCGTGATATTTTGGAGATGCAAGAAAGACTTAAAGGAGAAAGAGGAAAAAAATAAAACCTAAGAGAATATTTTTATAATATGGAAACTAAAGGTGGGTGGAGTAGATAGTTTATTTATTATTCTCTGAGTGATGTGCACCTCTGTACAAGAACATTAGCAGCCATCCAAAAATCTATGAAAACTGAAAACCAAAAGGAGAAAATGTCTTGCGAGCTTTTAGATGCTTCAGAGGAGTGAGGGCCAGCTGACTCAGGCATGCAGAGTGAAGTAACTCACAACTACAGAACAGAAGTAACACAAAAGAACTGCCCATTGTGATCTAGATGCTGGCTAAGCAAAGCTTTGAAATAATTCACAGAGTGGCAAAAAATGAAAAAAGGTGCAGAAAAAGTTTATCTGTGTCCAGTAAAGGTAAACTGACTTAAGACATTTTAAGTAAAGCATACAAAAATTTGATCATTCAAATTATTGGTCTCTTTGCCTAAACTCATCGTCCCTTGTTTCCCTGTATTTGGGGCTTCTGCTGTACACAGTGAGGTTCATAGTGGTTTTCCACTTGTCTCATATATTGATGAATGATTTTAAAGCATTTATTCAGACTCAAGATGTTTCAACATAAATACAAATTATTAAGTTATTTAGGATATGGCATTATGTCTAAGAAATAACTCACTCCAATGGAAAAACTTAGACAATCAGCTTCCCTAAGTTTGTAAAAATGCTCATATCAAAATTCTTCCCACAAATATATTCCAGAAGACATTAACTTCCATAATTAATCATGAAATAATTATAAATTAGCTTGACATTAGGTTGCATTAACATGTGAATTTGGAACAAAAATTCTCAATATCATTTTTGAACAATTTCATTTCCAGGGTCAGATTCAGAATCCTTTTTTACTTAAATGGTTATTATGCAGGCAACTGTCCCTGAAAATATTTTTTAAATATATTAAAAACTCTAATCACAAATTTATATTATTATTTCTATTCAGTAAATCAGAAACAGCCTCTCATTATTATAATGATACTGTTTAGCATTATTTTCTTCTGTACATAGATTAGTTGCACAATTTCTCCAAACATGCTTCATTATGACTAATAAAAAACGCAGATAAATATGTGTAGCTACACAAATTAGGAAAGCTATAATGTAATTAATGTTATTTTAATTTATACTCCCAAGAAAACTTACAGTAAGGTATAAATTTACTTGCTGAAGAAAAAAATGAAAAGATAATTAAACTCTAATTAAAATTACACTCTGATGTACAGATGCAAGGATGAGCAATTCCAGCTAGAGCATCGTTAACCATGTACACTAACATTTGTTTGTACTTATGGCTAGGCATGAATTTATTTAAAAAACCCCCAAGACCTCATTTCACTATCCAAACACATGCTTAGTGCCCCCTAAAGATGGTGTGTTTAAGTTGCTCAATAGTAGCAGATTACCCACATGCTTAAGAGCAAGCCCAAGTGAGTGCTTTGCTGAATTCAAGTCAAAATGTGACTCAGTCACAGGCTTAATTTGTGCTTCTGTGCTGCATGAGGGGCCGAGTGGGGAGACGTGGAAGCAGACTGCCTCATCTTTCATATTTTTGTATCAGAGGTGTGAATTGTGTCAGTCCTTGAACTCCTAGGGCAGAAGTGGGAGGGTTTAGCTCCAGAAAGTCGACAGACACAGCAAGAACATGGCTCACCCACTGCTTGACAGCCAGCACAACTAGATTGATAGATATGCACTTAAAAGCAGACGTGGGATCAAGACGTAAAGCACAGAACACTGAGATCACAGTGTCAGCACTCTCCATGCAAATCATGTACTGCCTGCCACTGATACCTTGCCATGCACAGCTGCAAATTCTTTGTGTTTCTTTGCAAGAGCACACCACAGCTAATCCTGCGAGCCAATGCCTATGCAAAACAAATATGCAAAGTGAATGCATATTTGCTTGTACATAAAGATCAAAAGCACAGTGGCATACCGGTTTTTTTGAACCATGCAATGAGTCACTGAAGAGCCACGAGTAGAGGGTAGGTGTCCTCCTTCCAGTGCATCTAGACACACCCCTACCACAGTGTCTCTCACCTACTTGATCTGAAGCTGAGTATGTAGGGATTGTACACCTATGTTCTCTTTGAGGTCCTCAGACACCACAGACGTTCCTTACATCCTACAGCACCCTAGCAAACCAGCCTAGGCCAAACAGCTCAGTTGAGGCTCTTCTCTCTCCCTTCATCACCCCAAGCATGTTTTTTCATTCCATGTCTCAGAGGACCCTGATGTTTGCCTTAAAGACAACTGACAGATCAGTTAAGAGACAGCAAATACTTGCCTCTGTAAGTACAGAGAAGGAGGGAGGGAGTAAACATGTACCCCTCTCCACTTTGTAGGGTTGGAAAGGTATTTCCAAAAGACATGAAATGAAATTCACTGATTTCTACATCCAACACAATCTCTTGATGACACTAGAGTAGCTGGAATGAATCATCTGAGATGGAAGGATGCTGCAGCTTTGTTCTAAATTGCTCTGAAGTTTGTGCCACACTTTGCAACTGCAAACAAAGTGGATCTAAAATCCTGCAAGTCAGACTGATTGGGTTTTACATTTGCTTCCCTGGGCTGACATGATGCAAAAATACTGATCAGTCTAGAATTACTCACTAATTTTTATATGCTTCTGAATAGTCTTTATAGAATTAGAAACCTAAGACATTTAATCTAGTTACAATAAGTTCTTTGTTGTCAGCAGCTATTTATACACATAGGCTTTCACCGTTATCTACACATAACATTTTCAATCATAGGAATGGGCAGCATTCATTTTGGCTTTTGGCCTCCTATTTCTCATACCTCACTGATTATCCTGACCTGCCTTTAGACTAGCAGCACCAAACTTTTATATTTTTCACTTTGGGAAAGGTCTCTCCTCTGGAGCCTACGGAAGAAACATCATGGGACAAAATACAAAACACTCCAGACTCAAGGCTTCAGCATTCACACTGTGGTCAGCATTAAAGACTGGATTATACAGCTAGAAAATTGACAAACAGAGAGACATCTCTGACAGCCTTGAATTCATTCTTATGGAGAAGGAAAATCTGTTATAGTCTTTCTAAAAGGCCTCACAGGAAAGGAATATTTATGGAAGCTTCTAGAAAAAGCATTTTAAAATATTACTGTACTTCTAGTGAAATTAATGATACAAAAACCTGTCAACCTCAGGAACATGACTTCAATGTCTGTAAATAAAACATAACTGTAGGAAGCTGTACAACATAATTGATGCCATTTTTCCTATAATGGAATTAATCTGTCCACATTGCATTTTAAGGAAGCCCTTCTGCAGTTTATTCTTCCCAGTGTACAATATTTGGTTTAATTTCTAGTCTTATCAATAACCAAAAAGTTCTAGAATCTGCCTAATATTTATTTGTTTCAGGCAAGAAAGCATTGAACACCAACAATCCTGCCTTATCTTCTCCTCCCAAGTAAAGGTTATTCTGATTTGCAAAGCAAGTTCATCAAAGATTACAACAGCAGAGTGTTGCTCTGAGCACACATGCTGTGAAATACAAATAAAAATAGGTTAAGGCAGAGCTAACACACAGCATACAGAGCAGATGCATCAAATTCATACGGAAAATGTCTGTGGTGGGACAGTGCTCTCCAAAAGGTGCAAGTGCTCCTTGGCCCTTTAGAGACTCTGGGCCACAGTCTGGCCCCTGCTCTCCACACCTCATACATTATTCTGCTGAATTCACTCCTACGGCATACCTGGCTGTAAAGGAAAAGCTCAAGCAGTCCCAGGCTAGACCCTGTGGTGAAGAGGGGGAAAGGGCAAGGCAGGCTGCAATCAGCAAAGCTGGGCTTCACCCATGGGGCTGGGGAAGAGCACCAGCAGCTGTCGAGGCCCTTGCACAATCCTGTGTTTGCAAGAGGGGACAGTGGCTCAGTGCACTTTGAAAGCCGTGAATTTTCTGACCTGTCTTGGGAAGCAGATGGAACTTGGGCAGTAAACCTTTATTTTAATTCTCATTCCTGACAGATGAAAATGTCTTCTGCTAGTTGCCTTAAAGAATAGCAAAAAGAAATGAAAGCAGACACAAGCTATTTTAGCATTATTTGTTAATATTTTTTGGCAGCTGTACATATACTACTCTCTTGCTGTGACCATAATCGAAGCCTAATGTTGCTCCCAAGGAATGCTGTGGCAGTATTCCCACTGACTGCACTGCAAGCAGATTTGGGGCCTTTGTTTGGTCAAAGCTGTTCCAGATGGAGTCTAGAGGATTCCCACCCGGCCTTTCAGTAGTAAAGAATGGCTCTGCCTTTCTCTTCCAACAGGAGCTCACTGGCTCCAGGTACAGTTGACACGTTAGGATCAACAGTGGAAAAGACCCACTACCATTGTGTAGGATGACCTCTTGGGAGAAAAGGGCAATGCCACATTTTATTACCTGCATACCTGTCTAATCAATGTTAAGGTGGTTATATTCAGTATAATTCAATTTAATGTTGTATATATTGAAAGGGTTTCTGCTGGTCACTAGAATGTAGCTGCTCCTAGGATAAAAATATAATTGTATAACACCAATGGAACAGATTTTTGAAGGATGTGAACACATAAATCCTGGTACTGGTGTACCTGCCCACATAAAATAATACCAGGAGTATAATGCAGAAAAGTGTAAGGTACCTCAGAAAGAAAACTTATAATCACAAAAGGGAAAATTCTTTAGCTCTTCTGGAATCTTTAATGGTGAAAAATTGCACAGAAACTTATATTTGCATCACACTTCATAAAGTACTAATATTTTCTGTCATTATTAGTGAGCTATTAGCCTAGCAGTAATTTTTGTGACAAGCTGAAGTGCGGCAAGTTGTCATATGACAGATGTGCAGAAACAGCAAGCTCTCTGGTACTTTCTATTTCAAAACTCACTGGTCAGTTCTGAAAACTTAGGCTATCATTATATATTACTTTGAAACACAACTCGCCCTCTCTCAGCTTTGTTAGTAACTCACTGCTGATCTATGGCTCTGGTTTTGTAAGCAAACTGATGTTTGTTCATGCAAGTAGGACTTATGAGCAAAGACTGCAAATTTAGGCCAGTAGAAAAAATAACCACCCAAGTTACCACAATACCCAGCTTGAAATTTTGGTCCAAAGCATTTGATTTAACAATACCATAAAGCATTGCCAAACTCTCAATTCAGATGAGAAGATTCACCAAATCACTCATCGAAGTTTTTCAAATCGATACTTATTCAGAAACTTCCAGGATAAGAGATGAAACTTTGTCCTCCCTTATGCTATGAGGCTGAGTCTGTGCTGGCCCAAAGCCAAGCACTCTGATTAGTATACTAGTGGGAAACTGTGACACCAGTGGAGAATCCATTGGCACGAGGCACCTGCATGCTTAGATGGAAGATTTCTCAATGGGGATGGCTCCTGGTATAGGACATTGATACCTTTTGTACACACTGCAATCACCAGTTTAAGAATTTGTTTGATAAATCCAGGTTTCCTAGTTCTGGTCTGTTTAGGCTTAGAACCCTGATGGACTTCAAACACATAATGACATCCAAACACTATTAATGATTCTAAGAACAATTATGCTATAATGTGACCCTTTAGTTAAATTCCATGATGGCCTGCATTGGGGAACTTACCAAGCAAATTATTTAGGTATTCCTGTAACACATCTAATATGCTTGTACGTGGAATCAACAATCTGAGAAAAACAGTAGTTCTGACCAATTATGTGGAGAAGAAAGCAAAACTATTAATATGCAGACTTCACTTTCTTTTGAATAATTGTAGATGTACCTGTTTGCAGAGGTGCTTTACTGGCTCGGTTACTTTACAAGACTAGGAAATACATATAAGCTTACAAAAGCTAACACACAGCAGGGGTTGTGGGAGGGGAACAACTTTCTTTTTCTACATTCACTCTTATTCTCTGAAATAAGCTTGTTTGCTTGTTTCTTAGTATCTTGGGAGCAATGTTTAAAAACAAACCAAACAATATTTTCTTGTAAGGTTCTGAAGCAAATAGCCTTCCTTTGACTTCACCAGACACTCAACTGGGCTTTGAGTACAGTTGGTTATTGCCTCCAAGTGACACAGCAGTGACCCAGACTTTGCAACCAAGAAGTAGAAATAACTGTAATGCCTTATGGGCTTCCAAAACCTGTCCAACAGTTTTGCCTTGGTTAGCGCACATTTCCATCTGATGAAAGATGGGCAAGGAGCAGAAAAAGCACACATAAGGTATGGGATACTTTGTGTTCAGCAGGCAAATCTGTATGACATTTTCTCCCTTCCGTTTTCTCTGTGAGTGAGTGAAAGCTTGCACATGTTTGTCAGACTGGCCCTCCATTAAATGTCTCTTCATGGAAATAAGGGGATATTTATGCACAGTGACTAATGAATGGATGCATTCCAGCATCTGCTATTGTGTATTTCCTGTAAAGTCATTTATTATTCTATCTAACAAACACAGTGTTCTTGGGTTGATGCTTAAGATTAATGAGGCATTTACTCCTATTCAAGAAACAAGTTCAGAAGACGCATTTTCTCCCATTCAGCTGTGCTGATAGTTTAATTAATGCCATTAATACATATAAGTCACCAAGAACTGTTTTACAGTAACACTGAGGAAAGTTGGCAAAGCAAGGGAATTTCAGAGGTAAAGCTACAACATAACACTTCCCTTTGTTTCCAGGTAAGTACAGGATTCTCCAAACAGCAGGTGATCTTACAGACTACATGAGTAACAAAACCCCAAGATGTAATGAGCTGAGGTAATGACAGAATATCAGTCTTAACTCTCTGCTTCTGTGGGCTTAGTCAAATCCTTAATATGATTTCAATACTAATTTATATTTATGTAGATGCATGTCATATTCCCAACCCCCGCCTAGTATTAGAGACAAAAAGAAAGAAAACGCCCTGTTATTAAAATGTAAGAGTCGATACTTTAGACCATAACCAGTGCTATGCTCTATGGTTTAAAGATACATTAGGGGAATTTTCAAAGTACGTACAGTTTCAGTGATATGACAGGAGGAATTTAATGGCTCTTTCAGTGCTCATACCATTTTTTTGCTCAAGTTTCTGCATGGTGCCTTTTTCTTTTAGGGATGCCTAATTGCCAGGCCCACTTAGGCCGGCACAGAAAGCCTGGTGCAAACTGGAATGTCACTGGGTTCACATTTCAGAGACAGAACTGGAAAGCAAGGAGTGAGCATGGGAATATACATGTTTAAAGGAGGGGATAGAAAACAGAAACAAAATGAAAAGGTGGTACTTAACAGGGCTTCACAACTCTGGTCCCAGAAGAATACAACACAAAGGTATACCACTCAGCCATCAAAACACAGGCCTTCTCATGCTGAAGTCTTACCTAGAGCTAAATTTTCAACCATAGACTCATGACTGGGTTAACCTCCCTGTTGTCACACAAAGGGATCGTCTCACGACCTTCCCAGATGCAGAGATTATACACAAGAAGCACCTTGAAGATGTCATTCTTGCTGAAACAGAACAGCAGTGCGAGGACCAAATCTACCAGCAATTCAGAGAAGTAAATGCCATAACATACAGCCATATTACAGCTACAGACAGCTGCTTGCTGAGCTTCTAGAGACAGAGCGCTGGTTTAATTTGTATGAGCCTCCTAATATAACTTTCCTTTCCTCATTTTCAGTTTTTATCTCAAGGACTGGTAACAGGAAAAGAAGCTAACATAACGACAAAATTCCAAACCAAACAGCCTTTCAACATCATTTTAACTCCCCAAACAGGAGACATAAGCAAATCAGAGCACAACTGGCCCTGCTCATAGAGGAGCACTAGATCTTGGCATGCCCAGGCTGCTGGCAGTGTTTTGCCACCATACAGCTTTGCTGCTTAACACCTTCTAAAAGCCACTCCCAGTCTGCAATGGTCAACTGCAGGTACAGGGAAGGATGTTGAGTTTGGTATAGTGCCTGGCAGAACAGGGAACTGCTGTAGAGTTGTACAGACAGAAGTCCATTAGCTGCTCTGAGTGTTACTCCAATTGCTTAAGTAAATCAACAAAGTCCACATAGGAGAAAAAAAGAGGCCTTGAGGGAGACATTTACGTCTTCAAGAAATATTTCTAAAACTTATCATTCAACAAAACAGTTTTGCTCATAGTGAAAATTAAATGATTAACATAAGAACACTGTATGAACGTATTTGTTACTTATTAAAACACCTCCTCTTCCCAGCTGTCCCAGCCAGAAGCTCTGAAACAACCATAATATTGTTGTAAACATCTGAGCCTGAAACAGTGATGCTATCAACAGGTGCGAGGACATGCTATGGACAACTAGGCAGTAAGACCTGCTAGACAGGCATCAGGCATACAGACATCACCCAGCCCTAATTGTGGGAGGAATACAGATAAAATTGCACATCTTCTGCCCAGAGAACAAAATATAACACATAGTCTAATTCTCAGCATCATTAAAGACAACAAACCTATTATTTAAATTTACTTCTCCAAGTTGTTTTTAAGAAGTTTGATCAACAGCATCAAGAAATGTAATCTTTTTTCATGGAAGGGTTTCCTAATGCTTAGCCTGCAGCTGTTAGCATTGGATTTCAAGACACACTGTACTAAACTGTATTAGGCATGTGAAAGGACTTTCATTCCTCATTAGCTGCGCATAAGAAAGGATTGTAACTTTTTAAAAGAGCTAAGCAGCTTTGTAAAAAAACTTGAATTTTGCTCTAACAAAAATCATACTTGTTAAAACTTTTTTTTTTATTCCCAGTTGAACTATACTTCAACTCAAAGCAAATAAAGTCATCAGTTGACTCTATTCTATTAGAGGACAGCACTGGGGGGGGGTGGGGGGGAAGAAATAAAAAAAGAGTCCAATAGGTCTTTGAATAGTGGTCCCTTGTCTGTCACATCAAGACATGGCTTCTACTTCACACACTATTGACCATGAAAAGCAATCTTGCGACTTTTGAAGCCCCATCAAAAAAAAAAAGGAGCGAGAGAAAACTTTTCTTGAAATGTCAAGGATGGGGGGCTGACTGCTCTCATCTCCTATGATTAATGACTTGTGGCCTTCTTGTGTAGAGGCTGCTAATTAGCTTCAGACTGATTAGGGCTGCAGAATGCAAAATTCAGCTTGATAAACCTGGACAGCCTCCATTCCCCCCCTCAAACAAGCCTGGTGCAGAAACTGGCATCTAGTTTTGTGGTAAGCACATGCTCACTGTAACTAATGTAATTCCAAGAGACCCTGAGCTGCACCTACTAGAAATTTGAATTGCAGTGTTTTCTTGTATAATTAATTTTCAGTCCTGTCCTAGTTACCTGCATGTTATCTCAATACTTGCTTCACACTTTGAGTAAGCAGACATCATATACTAACAAATCTTATTTAACAGCATTTAAAAGTTAGTTACAAAGCAAAACAAAATAGCAGGAGGATACTTTTAATCTTCCATTATTCCCTTATTAACAACTGAGAACAAGTTTGTTATAATGCTTCTAAAAAGCTGCACTCGGCCTTCTTGGATGTTCTTTATAGATTTAAAAAGAGAGCAGAAAAGGGGCAGTTCCTAAATTGTTATTGCCTAACATTCTGACCACCTGCTTTACTGGAATACATTCTGAGCCCTTTATTTGGTAATAATTGCTTGCCATAGCTAGCCACAGTGAGTTTCAGTCCCTTCTGCCATGACCCCCCTCCTTCTCTCCTCTCAGTCTTGGATTAATTCTGCTTGTTAAATTGATCTTCACATGGAAAAGCATTACATACCAGTAACACAGGGAGGTTGCAAATACTTATGCCAGATTTTTACACTAACCTCATCAAACTGATGCACTACAACATAAGGCTGATTAGCTTAATAACTGATTACTCATCCTCTGGGCACTAGCAACCAAAATTAGAAACTTTAGCAGCTCATACAACAAAGTAATACGAGTTTATTTTTTCAGATACCTACAGTTCCAAGAGGGAAGGGGAAAAAAAATAATTTTTCTAGGCTAGTAGCAAAGAGGCAAAGTTCCTTGGTTTGGGTGGGATGGATTGAAACACTAATAATTTCCTCTCAACTAAATAATACCTAGATAAAAAAGCACATAAATATCTGTGCACAAAGATAAATAAACCAAATTATCATCGTTGAATTAATTTTAATGTCACATATATACAAGTCTGAACGTCCTCAACACATGAGCTGCTTGAATTCAAGAGGCTTCCTTTCATGCTCTGGATTTCTCCGAGCATCCTTCACTTCTTTCACCCATTACTCACTTACATCGCTCTATACCCACAGGCACCTGTTCCACCAGGTACTGCATGTTGTGAAGTGAAAAGACAGTCATGCTTCAAAAGAGTAAGTTCCAGCATTACAAAAATACTTCCACATGGGTAGGCAGCAGGCCTTGCCAAGGGGAGAGTTTGCAAGGTAGTGTTAAATTTATGATGAAAGGCAACAGGTGGCCAACGGAAATAGTAATTTAAGGGTCCATGAGATGACTGCAATAGACAATGCAGGGAGAGGGCATCATCCACAGCCTCCTTCAGGTCCTCTTAGCAACAGGAAGCCTAAGTTTATGCCTAACTTGAAGCATGCAAACAATCCCTTTGAAGCCAGTAGTAATCAGATTTTTAAAGACTTGTGTGTCTATGCATTTATTTTCACTGTAATTATGCAGCATCCACTGTGGTGTAAACACTAACAGAGCAACCTCAGCATTCTGTAAGGTAGCAGAGTTCCTCCAGAATCAATATATTGCTCAAGACCTGGGATTTAACTTACTGTTTATAAGCATTTTTCTATGCCTTACCCGGTTTCTTTTTTGCCTTGTTTTGCTTTCAGCAAGGCTCTTTGTAGTATCATAACTCACAATCTTTCTAGTCAGACTTTGTTTATAAAACCTCAATTGTTCCAGAACAATGGAGTTGTGACCTGTTCAAAGGCAGGACTGCAATCAGGGCCCTCTCCGTACTTTCTCAGGGTGCACTTTGTGACAAAGTGAATAGACCACACAATCCTATTGATGTCAGCCAGGAGGGGAAAAATAGGCTCCCTCAATAAATCTCAACATAAATCTTCTTGCCCTATCTCACCATCTGTATGAATTCACCTAAAGCACAAAATTAATAAGCAGAACAAGTATCCCCAGGCCTAAAGGATTGAAATACTGCTTGCAGACCAAAACAGATTTGTTTCATACTTGGGGCAGTTTTGGGGAATTCACAGGCATAGAAAGCAACAGGTGGAAACATAGCTTGGGCCAAGACAAAGTGAATGAGATTGACCCTAGCATCATGAATATGCTTCGCTCTTCTGTGTCAGTTCCTGGTTATAAATTTCCTCAGTGGCAGGTTTGTGGCTTCTGTTGCTTTCTTATCACCAATGACTTTGGTTTTCTAATTCTGCCTCCAATGTTACAAAACAATTATCCACACAACACAAGTACGAGCAGTGAAACAGCCAGAGCTTTTTTTCCTTATCTGAAAATGCCACATTCCGTAGTTCTGGTTTTGAAGGTCAGGTAAGGGCTGCTTAGAAGAGGTTGAGGATGACCGTGTCTCTTTTGAAATATACTTCTAGTCCCTCATCAGTGGCACTCACCCTCATTCAGCTTTACATACTTTTTGTATGTATGTTAAGAATATAAAGTAAGATTGTCAAAGAAATTACTGCAGAAAAGTGAAGAGAAGGGTTTTCCTTAACTGCAGTAGAAAAAGCCTTCACGTGTTGCTTAGGTGTATTCTAGGCAGTTAAAACATGTGCATTCAATACAGATTTTCATTACCTTTTGTGAAAGAAGAAAACGAAAAAGCCAGAGCAAGCACTAAAACAAGCAAACAAACAGAGCCTCCAACTGAATTGCGTAAGCGTTTGTGGCAAACTGAAAGCACTTCATAGCAGTGCTACCTTTTTGTCCAGTGTCAATAGAGCTTCTAGCACAGCAGGGCTCCAGACTGTGACCAAGTCTTTTAAACAGTCCTGCATTGAACAACAACAGTGTAAGGACAGCTAAAGCCAAGCTATTTCTAAATTCAAATTATTATTTATGTTTTGAAGCATTCACTCCATTTTGACAGCAATAAAACCCTTCTATAATGTCTTCCATCTGAGCAGAGCATATCAAAGTGCTTTGCAACAAATCACTGGTTAAAATGTGTAAAAGAAATTTAATTGTTATAATGGAAAGCAAAAGATCTCAGTCAAGTTCTGCTAGAGAGAAAATACTACTGTAAATTCATCAAGACTACAAGCATGACAAAAACTGACTTTATAAAATTATATTTTTGTTGAATCAAAGCATATTTGTCATATATAACCTTACATAGCAAATTCCAGGCAACTTGTTATATTGCTACTTAGAAAACACTTCAAATGATTGTTCAGGTACCATTAGTAAAATTACACACTTATTGGTAATACAAGCTATCATACCAGATCAACATTTGTAGATCTGTATCTGCTGACCTGGTCATACCTACTCAATGACTAACCATTCTGAAAGCAAAAACTAACGGTGGGCAGGGGGGGAAACACCCCTGTGAAACAAACACTCACCTTGGATGTTCTCCACAGAAAAGAAGGAGAGCAATCAAACAGAGCACCTTATGTGAGAGACACATGCAGGGGACCAGCCTAGGGCTGAAGTAAGGCAGAGGAATCCACTGCTGTTTCTCCAGGACTTGTGAAGATAAAAAGGAGTTGTCCACAGAGCACTTTCCATGAGGAAGTCATTCATTTCTCTGTGTTGAAAATACAAGGAAAAAAATGAGCAACCTAAAAAGAGCTCAGTTATAACATCCCTTCCCTCACTCCCTCCAGATAAGCACACCTATTTAGAATGTCCACAATCTATTCATTTAGTAGCACTGAAATTATTAAGAATGTGTAAAAATTTAACTACTTCCAGTAAAGCTAGAAAAACTATGTTTTGCAATAGCATAAAGCATTTTACAAGGTACTATAAACCAACCCTACCATGCACAGACAATGCCTTGCTCCCAAGTAATATGCAAAATACTTTGTTAACCCACCTCACTGCTTTTATAGTCTGATGATTGGTTCAACAGCTGAGTATCAGCACCAAATCAATTCAGGTGTCCTCATTAATGCCTTAATTCACTGTGGCTACAGGCCATAGGCTGATTGCCTGAGCACTGAAGGCATGGCAACAACACCCAGCTGCCACTACTGCTATCAGCAGAGGACCTGTGGAAGGCTGTAGGGACAACTGGAGTTCAGGGGATGCTGCAGTACCTTAGAACACGGTAGGGTGGGGGGGGCAGGGGTACAGCTGCCCAGGCATCCCCATTTCTACTGATACTGCAGATGAAGTAAAGTGTGGCAACTGAGAAGTGAAAATGCTTATATCTGTGTTAGAGTTTGTGTGTCCCAAGCACAGCTCATCAGTCAGGTAGCTAAGGAATTGGAAGTAACAACCTGAGAGATCAGAGTGTAGAAGTGTTACAGGAGGCTCAAGGAAAAAGAACTAGAGAACAGATTTGAGGATAAGACCTGTGATGACAAGTCAAAAAGATACATTCAGGTTATGCATCTGTTTAACACATAAAGATACGTGAAAATAGACTGTCCGAATACTTTGTAATAAGTCTAAATATTGGACATCTATAAGAGTGTAGTAGGGCCAACCAAGTTAGCATCAGAAATAATTATAGGTCCAACAGCGAGACCAGCACGATCTACAGACACTCTTGAGGCAATAATCATACAATGGTTTGGGTTGAAAGTGACCTTTAAGGTTGTCCAGATCTAAATCTTCTACTGTGGACAAGGACAGCTTCCACTAGGCCAGGCTGCTCAGAGCCCCTCCAACCTGGCCTCGAACACTCCCAGGGATGGGGCATTCACAGCTTCTCTGGGCAACCTATTCTAGACACTATGTGTTGTTAGACAAATTGTGTGTAAGGGCAGCAAGCTTTTGAGCATACAATCTCTTGTTTAATGGCATGAAAGACATAAAAATCAGTTACATGGGCAAACCTGGCCTCTTGGCGTTTTGGATATGATGTATAAAACTTTGGAGAAATAAAGTTCTTGTTGCACAATATGAACCAGCTCTCCCAAGCTGGGTCATAACTGATTGAGGCACACCCAGAGCTTCTATTTCCCCTTAACAACTAGGAAATTATTTTCAGCAATTTATGGTGTACTACAAAGCTAGCCAAACCAAAAACACTGTGCATTTTAGATGCTGTATAAAAATTAGTGCCCTGGGATGTGTGTGGGAAATAACCAGTACTTAAAGTTGGTAATTAAAATTATTGATAATAGCAAAAAAAATATATCCAGTCTCCAAGCAAGTCATCAGAATGCTTAATAATTGATTGTAACTGTAATAAATACTAATGAATTAATTTATAAAGTAATGTAGTTTTATATGTTTATTCACTTTCCTATTTGTGTTGGTGTTATGTCAACAATTTAATACACTAATATAATTTATTTATTATTAGTTTCAACACTTGAAAAAAGCAGTGGTTTCACATAAATACACAGCAATCTTCAGAGCACATCCATGCCCCCAGCAAGCATTCAGTCTGGCTTGAGTCCTTTCACCATCTGTGAGCCTGTAGGATGAACTGCAGCAGCCAGCTGAATGTCCCAAGCAGCAGAATGAGCAGGCCTGCAGGGAGAAACTTGCCCTAACCTGGGGTTTACCAGCATCCAGTTTTCTATCTCCGGAGCCAAACATTTCCACTAGGAAGAGATTCAGTCACTCCTCAACAAGAAAATCATCCCTCCATACTGAGTTAATAGCTCTGAATAGTCTCTCCCACTCCTATACAATTTCCTACCTTTCTGAAGTCTGTCCATATACTGCTTCATCTTCTAAGACAGCATTCCTCTTCCTCCATTAACTTTGCTAGGGATGCAAATATTTATGACAGCTTTTTCAACTCAGCTGTTTGCTTCAGCTGTGACGGTTATTGGGTACTATTAACCTCTTTTGTGCCACTTGGGATGTCTATCTCCTGCTGCACTCACATTCCTGATCTGGAGCATCTCTCAGCAAGAGTGGCAACAACAAGCAGGGCAGTGTCCTCTGAGGAGCTCCAGGAACGTAACTGCAGGTGGTTCCTGCTGGGCAAGGGGACACAAATCTCCTGCCTGCTGTGAGCTCAGAGCTAATGGTGAGGCCAGCTGGTCACCTTTTCACTGTGCACACCGAGAGGGAGATGCTGTCCTGCATAGAAAATGCAAACCTGCAATCCCTGGCTGTAGGATTGAGGTGATTATGTGATCAGCACCATCCTGCCTAGTACCTGGAATTCAATCAGGACTGGACCAGGTATTGTCACTCTAGGCACAAAAGATACATCTACTACAGCCCTAGTAGGGATGGTGGTGAGGCATGTGGTAAATAGGCCACATCAAAACACTGTCTTTCTAAACCTATCACACCTGGATCCCCACTCCTCCCTCCTAGGGTCACCTCAGAAGGCCCAAATTGTGCCTGAGTCACACAGTTGCCTGCATGCCCTTGCCTATGCCACTATTATGACCAGCTGACAATGCCTTTACAGTACTGTTTTATCTGATTCATGCCATCAGCACCAAAGCCTGATTAGCAAACAGAACAAAAGGAAGAGGATTCACACTGTTCTCCTAAGGTTTATGAGTGCTGGCATGCCTTTTTTATTTCTCTGAACTTGAAATCCTGGGCACACTCACCACCTGCCTGCTTTGTTAGGCACTTCCATGGTGTTTGACGATAGCTAGTTGTCCTCTCATTTAAAGGGAATTATGGATCTGACTCAGAAGATTCAGTACACACAGTATCCTGGTTGTAGGTCAAGGAATACACCTTACCTCAGCCCAAAGTACAGAAGTATACTAAGAGCTTTCAAGGACACCACTAACTGACCTGGTTTTGATTCCAAGCAAAAGACAAAGTCCTGAGATGGCAGTAGCCAGGCCTCTTCATTTCAAGAGCAGTATGACAAGAGCTGGATATTATCCTAAGTGCTTCCCTTGCTCTTTTAAAAGAACAGGTCTTGTTACAGCCACCAAGACCTCATGAAGAGTTGCAAAATTTGCCACCTCTTGCAGTTGTTGTAAAGAGGAGGAAGCTGACCTCAAGGAGCTCAGATCCGGGACAAGTTTTTATAAATGCATGGCTGCCATTCTGCTCACATCTTGCTGTAAATGTGAAGCTCTGCAGGATGGGGTTAAGAGCTGGGCTTTGTAGCTGACTCATCTAGCAGACACACAGAGCTCCTGTGGGCTGTGTTGAGAGAGAAACACAAGGAGTAAAGGGATTATACTGTATTGTAGGTCAAGAGCCAGTTTTGGTGGAGTGTTAATCTCCAAGAGTATCATTGCCAAAATCACTCCTTAATGTAGCAGTTCAAGAGACAGCCTCTGTCTTAGGACCTGAGGCTAAGCTATTTGATGTCACACTACAAGTAGAGCAGGTGCTGGGTCTGCAATGTATATTTGATGTCTAGTGTTGAAAAGTGAATTGATTGAAATGCTGTCAGGCTGCATTTTGAATGATTGCACTACTAATGTCACCTAGAGGCAACTTGATGGACATTCTGCCATACATAGAATACAGTAGGCTGGAAATCATCATTTGCAAATCATCACCTTTGAAAGTACAACAACCAATTCAGCTGAAAAAAAAGAGCTGGAAACATGTTGAAGAAACATTAACCTGAGGAAGTGAGCAAATCAGGAACACCAAATATTTAGCCTCATGGATTTCTCATTATGGGAATTTTCAGCCAACTGTATTTCTTTTGGGGTGTTGCATTTCAAAACCTGTGTTTTGTTTGATAATGTAATTCCACCACAGGAAATCGAATCAGTTTGCTTCTAAGTTTTTAGTGATATACATTTGGGGTTTTGTTCATTTATGATAGTTTTACAAAATCTGTCACTATATACAAATGTGACAAAATGACTAGTAGAGCACTGGCATATTTTTGAAAGGATATGGGGATTTAGCTAACTAATTCACGTTTAGATTAAAAAGAACATAGTATTTAAATTCCATTGTTGATCATATAAATCACACTTTTGACCCATATTTCCTTGCCCTGACACTAACCTGGGTTAGAGTTTATGAACATTCATGTCATAGGATAGAGGTAGGGAAGATTTACTCATTTCCAGTGTCAACTCTTCTGCATAAAAATAGAATTCAGCAATTAATTTTACACCAATCTGGAGATTAATTTTAGCAATGTGGTAAAACCATTGGCTTATAGGTGCTCTCAGAACCAACATTCCAGAAAGAGGAAGAAGTAGGACTAAGGAAACATAAGTATTTCACCACAGTCATCTACCATTGTCAGTTTATGTTAGCTAGTCAGCAATAATGCTGAAGCCATTCAAGTACTCTTCTATCAGTTTTACTGAGAAATTTGGTATGAATTTACTGTGACTGTATTCTTCCAGAAAACAACAACAGAAACTGAGATACAGGCTAGATATTCAACTGTTTCATTTAGAAATCCTGTGGGGCTTTTCTTCATATACCAGTGTATTTATATATATCCTCAAAGATGTTATGCTTTCCTTGAGCCTTACAGAACATAGCATCTCATCCAGAAGAACATCTGAAATTCTATATGAATTTGGCACCACACCAGGGAAACTCTATCCCTTCCACTAACAAATGGGGACAGGAAGCCATTTTTAATCTGCACAAAGTCACATAACAAGTTAAAGCGTTCTCTGACTTCTGAAAACAAAAAGATTCCACGTTGAAGCAGGAGCTGCATTTAAAACCAAGTAGAATCAGGAAGAAACTTCTTCTCCAGTCCCTTGAAAACCCACTGCTCATGGTACCATGTGGAGCAGTGAGATGTTCAAGCAGATACTGCTTTTCTTGAGCAAGGAACACGGAACAGGGCCATGGAAAGGCCAGACTGACTAAAGGCAGGCTGCCTGGGAGCTCTCGTGCTGCAGTGCACACATGAATCCTACATGGGGCCACTCATCAGGGACCAGAAAGAGCTGGGCTTCTCCAAGGAGAGAAGAAGCTGAGACACGAAGGTAACTTGAACAAAGGCCCACATTGCCTGAACAGAACCAGGCTGGTGGTTGTAGTAGAGTCCATTGACAGTCCCAGACTAGGTGAGATAAAGAGTCAATGGCAGCATCCTTCCAGGAAGCACAATCAAGAGAGGAGGCTGAAAATGGGTTTGTAACACAGCTCTAAGGTACGCCCAGGATACAGACAGGAGACAAAGCTACCTGGCAGGGCAGGTTTGGAGTCCACCCCAGAAAGCCAGTCAGCAAGCCAGAGCAATGAATGGATGGCACTGGAACACCTATAACGTGGCTTAGCAGACAGCCCAAGGCTGAGTAGGCCTGGCCCTGCAGGCAAGGGTTGTGGGACAGGGCCTCAGGTAAGCCTCACCAAGCTCCTAAAGCCTCACCAGTCAGGGCCTCATACAACCCCACCTATACTTTGGGAAGAGATGCCAGTCTAAAGCCTTGTTTAAGCAAGAAATATTGCTGCTGTACCTTTAATAAAAATACATACCTGCTCTTATGCTGAAAGGCTGGCATTTGGCCAACAAAAGATCAGGTTTTTCTTCAGCACTTGACATAACCTCCCATACAGGTATGTGTTGGGGCAAAAAAAGTTCTGCTCAAAGGGTGATGGGCAATGTTTCCTCTTACGTGTCTGTTGTGCAGACTGCAAAAATCAGTTTAATGAAGCAAATTTTAAATATATAAATATTTACATAAGAAATAGGAAAAAAAATGTACCCAGTATTCCACTTTCTATATTGAGCCTTAAACCATTAACTCCTACTAAAATCTTAAATGAGTAAAAGTCTTAAATGAGTCTCCTCAGCCTGTGTGTCATTTTAAACATAAACAAAATTAATGTCTTCTAAGGGAATCTTTCAATATTTAGAAATTAGCTGGCTGCCCGATTATCAAGAATTTGTATGCACATTCTTTTCTTTCACTGATCTGCTCTTTCAACATCAGGAGTGGTAACACTCTGGGAATTGTTTACCCAAGATCAGCGTGGTTCAAGTGTTACTTAGGATCTCAGTTAGCATTTCTCGGGTTTTAAATGTTTAGTCCTTGGGGAGAAGTGAAAATGACAGCAGGAAGAACCTGGAGTACTAAGTCCTGCTGAAGCTGGCACTTGATGACAGGAGGGGAATGAACACACAAGGCACTACATTTTATGATAGAGCAAACAGGGAAGTTTGTATTAGATTGTATCAACTTGTTCTGTGTCTTGAGTACATCTAAAAGAAGCTGACGAAAGTTACAGGGTACAAAAGCAGAAGAATGCGTGGAGAAGGGGAAGTTGGGAATATGTGTAAAATGGAAATAAATAGCAGAGGGAGAAAAGAGACCTGTCACCTCTCACATGACAACTATTCTAAGTGATGGCCTTGTGGTTCAGATGAGAAAGGATTTGTTCCTTCCTCCCTCACCCCCAGGCCCACCAGAGGGAGACACTTTGCCCAGGGGGGAAGGGCTATGGCATCTGATGATCTGAGCCTCATGTCAGAAAGAGGAATAGAGTAATTTTCTCTGAAGTAAAACAGGCAGTGAAGAGTAGGGCGTGTGTAGATAGTGTGCAAATCCATCTTTGGTTGGACCAGAATATTAGAAAGGCATCCGCCACACAAGGAAAAGACATCCCACACAAAATGCTAAGACCCGTGGATTCGTGTTTGCAGAAAGCTGACATCCGGTTGTTTCAGAGCTGTCTGCCCTCTGTGGGCAAATTGATTGATCCATGGGTCCAAGCACCAGTTCTGAGCACTTACAGAGTTTGGACACAGAGATACTGGCAAACATCTTGCTGATCCTGCTGTATTACCTACCTGCTTCCAAACCCATAGAGATGTTCCATCTGGTCAGGGTCCTGCCCTCCTAGGCAATGTTTCTGAGCACAAAGAGTGGACCTTTATTTCCTGCTGCCATCACTTGCCATCGATCAAAGCTACAGCAGGGTGATAACCCACTGCACACCAGAAAGGCTGTAATGCACTCTTCCAGGAAGACAAATGCTTTCTGAGGCTTCCCTATAGCTATAACATAGCCTTCCATCCATCCATCTGTCCCTGCACTTAGAAACAAGTTGGCTTAGTAAGGATTCAACAGCAACAGACAGTTTACTCTCCTTTCCAGGTGTGCTACTCTCTTCCTCAGTAGGTTCAAGTCCTCTCCCAAAACTGCAGCCATTTCTGGGAAATGCTACTGTGAAGAGGAATGGCTGCCTCTCCTGTGCTACCTTCACAATATAATTGTAAATCTGCGACACTCTGAGCAGGCCGCAAATTCCACAGGCCAAACTGTAAACACTGCAGGAATTCGAGGTCCTTGACATTTCACAGAAAGCAAAGCTGTGAGACTGAGGAAAACAAGCTAAAGGCTAAGATATGTCTACTAGCTCCTAAGAAGGATCAGTTCAAATAAGGAACTGCAGTCACAATTTCCTGCTTGATTGTCACTTTTTTCCAGTGAAGAAATAGTCTGCAACTGGCCCTTGTCAAGAACAAATTACTTTCCCTTCACTGCCAAGTCAGCTCCACATGCCCTGCACAGAAGAGAAGCAGCACTGCAAAAAGCCAGCTTTCCCCAGAGGTTAGGAACTACACAAACTGGTAATCTGTACAGATCGTTTTAAAGAGGTAACTTACCCTGCATTTACAGAGAGCAGTGTAAAGCACTATGTGGGAGTTTTGTTCTAAATTAATTGAAAAAAATCTGCCATGCAATATTTTGCAAAGGAATCCTCATGAATTAAAATTTTTTATCCCCTGAGAGCAAGCTTTAGGGACGGCTAAGACAGAATCTAAATCCAACCGTAAAAGGAATGTGGTGAAATGCTGGTGTTCTAGCTTATGTTCTCAGATAGAGGCAATCTGTACAAATAAATAAATTAAAAAAAAAACAAACTAATTAAAACTAATTATAAAGAAAAGCATTTTAAGACAGTTTTCAGACTTCCAGTTTGTTTGCTTTTAGGGTGGGCAAGATACAATAAGCATTCAGCTTAGGCCTTCTTCACTTCATTCTTTCAAAAAATGTTATGTGTGTGAGAAAAAGGGAAAATCATCAACAATGAGGATCCCAAATGCAGGGAACTCACACTGAAGGGCCATTTGGAGTTTATTCTATGGCACAGCCTAAGAGTCCTTATTCAGCAGTTAAAATCAATGGTAACTTCACTGAGAAAGGCATGTATGTCAGAGTTCAGGACTCTGAAGAAACTGTTTGAAAATAGTGAGAATAAAATCCCTAAAGCAATGATGTAAGCTTTAAATTCATTCCATTATCAAAAAGACTTCACATATAGATTTCCTAGTTTCTCAGTTAGGAGGTGTACTTTGGTGCTTTGCTTTTCTTTGTTCAGCCTAAATGAACTTTTATAACTTTACTCTGTCTATCCTACTTCAGTAAGTCCCAATTTGGACAACTCTTTACTGCTTACTCAAGTTTCTGGACTTGTTCTCTCCTAGGCAGAGAGTAACTTGATCCATGCATCCTGTTGATTCTTTCAATGTCTAAAATTAGCAGTGTGCACACAGGCTTCCTCTACCTGGGAGCATGCTCCCCAGCAGAACCAGGGGCGTCACTCAGGCACAAAGGCCTGTTGTTTTTTTGACAGGAGAAACCAGAGATTTTAACCTTTAACTTCACATACAAGGAAGAGATTCCATCTTGCTCTCACATCCAGCATATGTGACAAGTACCATTTTGTTCAGCTAAATGCTGAAAACGGTAACGTGGTTTGTAAGCACAAGTGGTGGCACCCATGCCAACATATGATCAGGGGTACCCATGGCTCTGACAAGTCCAAGCATGGTAGAAGCTATGTGGCGGTCACCGGACTGCACACTTGGAAAGGTTAAAGAGAATCCCCCAGCCTCTCATTCCTCTCCTCCTCCACTCTTCCGTTCTTGCAGGGGTCTCTGGGGACGCTCTTGCTAGAAAAACATTTGTCAGAAAACGGAAGGCAACCCAATGGGAAACATCAGTGAACCTGCATTTACTTTATTTAGAAATGACACCCCATCCCTGTCCCCTGGGGCAAAACTTCTTTTCTAGACATGACCTCAGAGATGTGCTACATGCACCCTGCACAATTTATCACCATGCTGCCTATAATTAGGTTTGTTAACATACAGCCTAGTGCAGTCTTGTTGACTGGGAACTTAATCAAGTTACTATTGAGTTCTTGTATGCATTGCTTCGGGTGACTGTTTTACTTGTAGAATTATAGCTGTGACCAACGTGAGGAAATTAGCTCTGGACACAAGTTTTTTACTTTTTTTTTCCCCCTACATGTGAAAATATTTAGCAAACAGTGACAATGATGGAAAACAGTAGGAAACAAAATGTTCTACATTAGTATAAAACATGAAAAATGCAGCAAGGACCCTCAGTGGTACAACATGTGTTATGCTGGCTGGCAGTCCATTAGGCTTGATAGACATTTCACTTACCTAAGTCAAATATAACAGTCTAGTATTCATTAATATAAGAAGGGGGTTGTGGAATCAAGCCTACCATCTGGTTAGAACGACAGAATAATCTACAACTCATGATTAGGTCTAAGGAGTGGAATTTCACTTTAATCTTTTTCATTGCTCGAAATTTCCATCTGCGCAGTACGGCACATCATTTTTCTTCAAGACAAATGTGCTGTTTTTCATGTTCCAAAATTAGATCAGAAGAAAACGATTAATCATGTCATGGCCTGGGAAAGGAAACAAAGCCCTGATATTTCTCTCTCTCTCTCCCCCCTCTCCTCTTTCCCTCTCCCCCAGCCCCCGCCCCTCTCAGCTCTGGCTCTTTGCAAGGTCCTTTCTTTCCCTGCCTCAATTTTCAACACAACTCTCAGAGATTGACATTGTGGTGGGCTAGAAACACTCAGAAACCAGGAATCTAAAATAAAGATGCAGCTTCAATTTGCATGGCCATTTTTATTTTCCCCTTGCCTCTCCCCCTCCCCCAGTTTGCCCCTTCATCGTTTCCTCCTTCTCTCTCTCTCGCTCTCTCTCCCTCTCCACCCCCTACCATGTGCCCCCTGGCACAGGACGACAGATGGTGACCTGTTTGCATGTGACACCGTAACTGAATCTAAACTCAAGGAAACAAGTCACCGGGCTGCAAATTAGTGAGACCACACAACTGTCAGGTGGCAGTCCCCTTTGACAGTTGTAGGCCATTATAGGAACATTGATGTTTTCGCAGTGTGACAAAAAGGAATCCTTTTTGCAGCAGACCTGTCTGTCAGCTGGCTCTCAAGTCATAACAAATCCCTGGCACTCAGCTGAGGCTGAACATTCGCAGCGTCAGGAGGATGATAAATGACCTGCAGGGCTTTGAAGTGCCTTGGCAGTTCAGATGGGTCCGCAGTGCTGACAGAGAAATATACACAACAGCGTAACCAATAATGAGAACATTAAACATTCCTGCTTTGTGACAGGCTGACAGAAAAACCCAGCCTCACATCAATCATCTGTGGAGATATAACCTTGACAATTAGCCCCCTCTCTGATACTCAGAGTAACCTTTTTTTTTTCCCCCTCCCCACCTCCTTTTTTTTTTCTTTTGCCTGGCTTATCTTCCCTGATCTTTTTTTCTGGTATGGCAGAGGGGAAAAAACAGCAGAAAAAAAATCTGACATCAAAAACGATCTTTTCCTTTTCCTCCATGCAAAAATAAAATATGCCAGGACAAAGTTTATTTGATGGACTTCCACCTATTTCCCTTTAGGAGAAAGGAATATATTTTTTGCCCTATCTACCAAAGCATCTGTCACTACAAATACTTCTAGCAGAATATTGTTTACATATTATGCTTATTTTGTTCCTTAGGTTTTTTTCCTTTCCCCTACTCTTACATTTATATCAGTACATTCTGCTGTCAAGCATCGTTTCCACTTGTAAGAGTGAGATGATTAAGCATACGACTGTCCCCTTGTTACTGTATTCCAGGATCATTCAATAATATAGATAGAATCTCATATTGTTCCCATAACCTTGTGTTTTCTTCTTTTTTTTTTTCATGTGTCTGTACTGGTTTGCCATTTTTTAAAACCCTTTACAGAGCAAAAATAGTCTTCGAAGGACAAATGAAAGGTGCAGCTGATCTTCCTGAAAATTAAACGCTTTTAACAACCCCCTGGAATCAATCTCACTGAAGGGCAGGAATGCATCCTGATCTTGAGGACACTCTCTCCACTCACAGAGAATTTCTGTTGCTCTCCCCAGTGTGGGACCAGCAGAAATTTCTCCTGATATACATGACTGACTATACTATACTTCTTGCCATGGCTCCAAACAGACAGCAGAGGCATTCAAGCAGTGGGGTCAATGGGAGTGTTTGGCTCTGTGAGAGGCAAATTAGGCTTCTGGGCACTTACTGTACTCCATCCTGGTGGTCTGGAGTCTCCTAAGTCGCTAACTCAACCCCACAGAGAGGTTTCAAAGGAGCCTAAGCACCCTTGTGAAATAGCCTCAATCATAAATAGGTTCAAAATGGCATTTGTTGCAGAGGATTTCATCTGGAGGAATGTCAATAATGTAAAAACCTCAAAACTTTCTGTCACTGAATTAGCAGCAAATCCTCTACGGTGTGCTGTGTTCAGGTCTCTGTCTCCCTGTTCCCACAGGCATTTCTGTTTCACTTAGGCAATGACAAACACACAGTCTTGCTCTCATCAAGTACAGCACAGCTCAAATACTTTGATGTGAAGTTTGGGTAGTGAAACAGATTTACACACAACCAAGCACTTGTAAATTAAAAAAAGCTGTGTTTCTAACCCTGAAGTCTGTCCCCAAGGTCCATTTTCCTACACACACTTTAAGATCCCTGTGCAATGCTCATGTAGTGAAAAGAAGATGAAAAGAAGAACAACACACAAGGCCTTCAACCTTCAATACAGTAATAGAAGAGCCAGCTATAGACCCAGATGATGCTACTGAAATGATATATTCCAGAATCTGTCAGCTGAGTCCTGCTGCTGTCAAAGTATGTCCTGTGCACGTGGCCACAGCTGTTGACTTCACTATTAGAAGAGATCAAGATGAAGGAGAAAAGAAAGTTATTAGAAAGATGATTAACAGTAAGTGGCAAAACCTGTTCAGCAGTTGCCTGACCTCATTTGTACTCTGATCATACTATCCTGATAAAAACACAAACCATGCAGCGTCTTTTTCATAATACAGCAATGGAAGATTGGCCTCTACAGAACCAAGTGGAGCCATTTCACTCCCAGGTAAGTAATTCTAAGACACTGGGCTGACAACAATGGAAACAGAAAACTTCTCTTTGCCTTCATTTTATCTGCTTAGTGGCTACTGACTGACTGTCACAGCACACTGGAAACATACTGTGTACCACACTGCATACCCTACGTGCAGGATCTGGAGTCAGACATTGTGGTTGCTATGCCCTGCTCAGGCTTTGGAAAGCCCAGATGTGCTTGCCCACTGTGGGCTGAGGCTCTAGCAGAGCCAGGCAGTGAAGCACTACAAGTGTCCTCTCTTTCCTCTGGATCTGAAACTGGTGTCTGGTGACAGAGGGACACCATTCAATCTTTGGCTTCTCTGCTGAGAGAATGCATTTCCCAAAGACTGATTCTTTAGCTCATTAGAAACACCAACCTATTTGTTTTGAGCCTGTCTCACAGCCGGATGACCTTTTCTCACCATGATAGCTGGTACAAAGGGTGCTCTCAGCCTGTATACTGTATCTGTGGGATCTCTCACGTGCTTGATTTAGTCTTCTTTCACATACCTTCAAACAAATGGCCACACCCCACTTTTTAAATTGCAGCATATATGAGTTCTAGGCCTGTCACACAGGCTGGATAATGTCATCCCCTCTGCAGATAGTAACACACAGTGGAGGAGTGACACTCATGGAGCTCCATTCCCCCCGCAGTCAGACTCTGGCCAAAGCAAGTATGATTTCTGACCAATGAGTACCGAGGGTCCAGAGATAGTATCTTCCCACTATCCTAACTCATTCCCATATGATGCTTTGTGGCCTATCCTACAGCATAATCAGTAACCATGTTTGGGTAGCAACTGCTGACAACAGAATCTATAGAGGATCTTTGTAAGATACATGTGCAGAGTAAATGAACACTCCTGTCCCAGCAACTTTCTCCCCTTCTACCTGCCTACCCACAGAAGAGGACAGCCTGCTTTCCATACTTTCCAGTGAAGAGATGGATGAAAAGTTTGCCTTTGACCACCAGGCAAGGAGCTTCAGGCCTTTCACAACTAACATTGCACAGTTTATCTTGTAGAAGACCATGGCTGTAGGAGTGGGTGGATGCATTCAGATCCCACCCTAAGAGGCCTCTCAGTGGAAAGGGGTGAAAGGCCTGAACCATTTGCTGAGAAGATGGCAGAGGTAGAGTGTAGGCACTCACTCCTTTTCTCCTGATCATACTGGAAGATTGAGCAAGCATCTGGCGTACCCAAAGATTGGTGAGGCCAAAACTGGACTGAGGCATAAAGCACCAGTCATCACAAAGGCTAAGGAAAGGAAGAGTCTGGGGAAACTATTTGGCTCCTCTGCCATTCAGGCAGCCATCACCTGTGTTGTCTGTCTGATGAAATTTTTAAGAACCAAATTTTGCTGAAATTATCCTAATCTCTTGAGCCATAATTCTTACTCTAACATTTTATTTGGCTCACAGCCTTGAGCTAATCACCACTCCCTGCCTCAGTTTCCTCACAATCAGGAATGGATGCATTCAAATTACATTCACCTGAAAGGCATGCTGTAAAATTTAATTAAGCCCTGAAAAGCACTCTGCAATTGTGAGATGAAAAGGTGCCATTAAAGGCTTCTAGTATTATATTTCACTAAGACTATTTCTGAGAAATATTTTGGATGGAGTTAAAGAGAGAAAATAAAAGGCAAATAAATCATAAACATTGCAGAATAAATGCTGCCCGCCCCTTCTTATCTGTAACTCACAAGGCATATAGATTACATCTAAATAATCCTTT
Organism: Nicator chloris; assembly: GCA_013400495.1. Taxonomy (NCBI): domain Eukaryota; kingdom Metazoa; phylum Chordata; class Aves; order Passeriformes; family Pycnonotidae; genus Nicator; species Nicator chloris. The sequence continues at coordinate 39,207 of WAAE01010575.1, forward strand.
GTATGAAAAACTGTCCATACATTTGCACGCAAGATGTAAGGACAATGTTGGGTTTATATGAAAGGGAATATACATGTTTCCTTGCACACCCTCAGTGAAGTTAAAAGGGTTAATAAAATATAAGTTGAGATCAAAAGAAATCTGAGGTGACATTTTGGCCTTGAGGCCTTCTCTTGGCTGTGGGAAAACAGAATAAGGCTGCTCTGCAACATACAAGCTGAAGAACAATTAGTGGTGTTTTCCGACTGCGTGGTTTTTTCTAACTTAAATCTGTAGAGATATAAGCATATGCAATGAAAGCACTGTGAATTTAGTTTTACCAGTAGAGAATTACTAACAGTGTTAAAGATAGACAATTTGAGAAAATTCAAAGCTATGTAATTAGAAGATTATACCTAGCCAGAGCAGAACCAGATATAATAGTAAAATCGATTATTAAATGCAGTCAAAAGGGAAGGGCTTGGTGCATGTGTATGCAGCTGCAGTGTCATGCACACATCCTGAGGACAACTGGAGACAGTTGGCCTTTCATCTTTTGACTCAAGACCTTCCCAAGACCTCTGCATTACGGCACGGAGAACCACACACTCTATCAAATGTCGTTATTTACATAACACATGGCAGGGAGTGGTTATGGAATAAATCAATACTTTGTGATACTTGTTACAAGCCACATGGCAGCTGAGCATTTCTAAGGCCTTATCTAAGGTCTGGCTTGAAGGGAGCTTATTACAGCTATATCAAAATTGCCTAATAAGTGAGGTTAGAAGAAAAGTGCACTGAACCTTTTTTTTTTCCCACTGGAGTGTAGCCTAGTGAGGGCAGGGCTTTCCTTTACAGACGAGCTCCTGATCTGACCCCCTTCAATTCAGACTCTCTTCTGTGTAAAAGACCAGCTGATCACCTTTGCCCACCGCCCTCTCACAATGCCACTGATCCCTAAGCATAGCTGTGATTTCAGATGTGGACAATGGTCCTAGTGATACAACTCTTAAAAAACCCACATAACTGTTCACTACTGCGACTGCCTGTGCAGATGCCTGCTTGAAGACAGCAGTGTGGCTGTGTCACACAGCCACAATGGGAGAGTGACACCCACTTCCTAGAGGTCCCTCGGCCAGCAGGTTTTATGTGAAAGGGGAACTTCCAGAGGACAATGAAGAAGTGGGTACCTACCTCTCTTAGTTCAGTATATGAGAAGCCTGGACCTAGCTCACACACACATGCTAGATTGTTGAAGTTTGATTTTGTAAATCCTGCATATACCTCACAAAAAGCTTGGGGCATCATGACAAGCTTTTGTAAAACAGCACCATTTCTGGTTTAAATACTATCTGACCATCACTTTTCTGTGGTCTTGTAAACTAGGTTTTGGTTAAAAAAACCCAATCAGGAAACCCAACCAACCTCTCCAATTTCATTCTGCTAAAGCATATTCATTAAAATCTCCCGTGTGCTGAAGACTGTTTTAGAACACTAACAATGCTTAAAATACAATGTTATCAGTTCCAAATACCAGAACAGCACAACAACCATCAATAAGCTGTAAATTCACTGGGAAAAAGCCCACACTTTCTTTGTTTTTGCTCACCACCTAGCACCTGGTTCACAATCAGGCCAAATAAAGTATCTAAAATAGAAAGTGTCAGTAATTGAAAAATATCACTATACCACTATGATCCACTATAGTGGAGATATAGCGATTAAATAACACTATAAAAATCACTACATAAAAAATTCCTCTTTGAATGTAAGAGACTTGTGTAAAACAAACCGCAGTAAACAAAGCATCTCATTATGTTCTTTCCTGTGGATTAAGAATATAGGCAATCACAAAAGCTAAAGAAGAACCAGCATTTCAAAGAGATGTGCCAGCCCACTAAGGAATCTCCACCAAAGTCAAACAGGCACAGGAAAAAATAATCTCCGAGAACCATGAGATTGCATGAAGCACTAAGAGGTTACAAAAGGAACTTGTTACCCTCTTACTAAACTGCCAAACAGTTGAATTAAAACAAACAAACAAACAAACAACTATGCATGATACATTAGACATTAGTAAATCATTTAATGGAAAGTCACCTGAAATATTCAACTACATTTGTTTAGATGGAAGCATAAAACTGGGTCTAAAACCTAAAAATTCAGCCTTTTCTTTATGCAACTGCTCAGAGTTCATACATTAGTCATCTGCTGCCTCAGCTACATATCAACACATCTCTTTTTTGTTTTTTTTTTTTCATCTCACGACTTTCTTACTCCATTTTTTTGAAATGGCCATCTCAAATATTTTTTCTCTTTTCATGCTTTTCTTTCTCAGCTCCCTGGTTTCCACTTATAAATCAAATTCAACACACAATTTTAAAGCACTACACAGCACTGCCCTTGGACCTCTTTCTTTACCACTACTTTCACTAGTCTTGATCCCTAAAAGAACTATCAGGCTTGCTTGGACTATCTGAGTCTTCTTTCCCTATTGTAGTCTTTATTTTTTCACCTATGACATGAAGCATATTTGTGACAGCTTTAAATGCACTTTTGCTAGATTTTTCCTGTAGAAAACTCACATGTGCTATTGCACAACCATGTCTCTATGCCCTAATTATGCTGTTTCACACATTTGAGATGTCTGTAGATGAAGTCTTTCACAGCAAAGAAAGCTTTAATTGAGGTCAGCAATTTCTGTTGAGTAGTCTGATGTACATCCACAGTGTCATATACACTAACCATGCACAAACCCCCAAGAACAAATGATTTGAGGGAACTGCCCCTTGGGAAATTTGCAGACTGTGTTAAACTCAAGTGATATTCAGTAACATTTTAAAACCACTAATCAGGTGGTATAAAAAGTTGATATAGTAATTAAATTTGCAGAAGATGCTAAATTAGGAAGTGTTGCAAACATAAGCGAAGACAGAGAAATAACAGAGAGGACCTGAAAAAGCTTAAAAATAAGAGCAGGAAATAACAAAATGAATTTCATCAGGGAAACATGCAAAGATACTGTACATCTGGGGGAAATATTTCAAAATTAAATACCAAAAGTAATCCGATCTTGTGGTTCAAGGTGTAAACTGATTGCCACAGCTGAAATAATCCTCTCAATCTTCCTGCTCAGCAACATATAACTGGCAAGGTACATTACAAAGGGTTTTGAAAGATCAGGCACAAGATATTTTTGGAGGGAGGATGCCTGTCTCTTACAGAAAATCCTCTGCAACATCTATATTCAGAGAAATAGCCAGGTTCATTGAGAACACTCCCACTCTTGGGCAAGCAAAATATTTGCTTACTTCCCCTTCCATGCCCAACAGTTACCTCCATGCCCTTGTTTGCATTCTTACTAACAATTGAGCACAGACCCATGACACAGTGGCAGTGGCACTAACAGCACAAGTGGAAAAGAACAGGCGAGGGGGATGTCAGGCTAGTTAGAGGTGAATTATCTGGGCTCTTAGCATTCCCAGCCTCTGAGAAACCGCCTCAGCTACTTTTCACTCTCAGCGGCCACAGGGACTGCTACACCAGACAAGCAGTAATGTTGTCAGAAACACAGAACCAGATACTCAGTTGATGTCAGTCAGGGCTTTTCTGCTGACTTCAAAGAGAATAGCAAATTTAATGTGAGTGTGCAGTGAAATAGGATATTGAAATTCTTCAGTGCTGCTTGGTTTTCCATTCTTGGGCTCACCACAATCAGGAACTAGAGAAGAGATGAGGCTTTGTACAGCACTGATAAAACTACAGCAAATATATCACTAGGCTTTGGCTCTTGAACGCCATTAACTCATAGAGAAACTGGAAGGAGTTGAATGGAAATCAATAACAATGAAGGATCTCAAACAGATGGCTTTGAAGAAAGTCACTATCTTCTTTTGTTATACATAAAAGACAAGAAATGCCATTAAAATAAATAAAACCATTATAGCCCTATAGCAAGTCAGTTGCTCTCTATCTCTGCTTCAGAGTGGAGCTTCTACTTAGGAATTAACTTTCCACTACAGCTCTAAATAAACAGCACATATATCCTCTCACATTCCCTGCCCTGTTCTTCCTAGATAAACAATCTGTACAGGAATGAAATTAGAACTAAGATGAGTCATTGGTTTCACCACTCATTCAGATCTGTTCATTGTCCAACCCCCCACGCATTCAGTTGATTCGATTCATTATGAAATTCCAGAGGTGTGAACGGCTGGACAATAGCTTAAGGACTCTTTGCAGCTGGGTCACCTCTCGTCACTGAAGTGTAGTATGGTTACACATGGGCCAAGAACAGGAGTTCATAGAAACTAAATTGACATTGAATATCCTTCCATAAAGATTTGCTGTAGCGTAAAGAGCAAATCATACACTTTCACACGAATGTGTGAGTCAAGTTTACATTTTGTGTCAAGCTGACAGCCTTTGCTTCTGTCTGATGAGTGTGAAGCCAGTCTCCTGCAGTGTGGCTATCCTTAAAAAGTCATACTGAAGCATATAAAATGTCCAGCTCCTGATCTCACGGAAATTACTTCTCTGAGGGCATTTATGATAGGAAATGGAAGGGAAAAAAAACAAAAGACAAAACAAATTCTCTGAATAATTTCATTATAACTGTGGTCAGCTTTTTACACTGGGATAGTTTGAAAGCTCCAAGGAGAATATGTTAATGCAACTAAAAACTTTTAATAAAGAAACTGTTACCACACAGATACCAGGGAGATAAGGCTGATGTCTGGTTAAGCACAATACTTGGATCTTAAGTGATCTGGGGCTTGTCCCTCACTACGCAACACATTTCCTGTACAAACCTAAACAAACAGCTTTAGAAATACCCTAATTCCAGGTCTGTAAAGTCAGTACTTTGTCAGCCACTTTTATTCATGTTCCAGCTACGTGCATCTGCAGTGTATCTCACGATAGGGAACAGATTTGGAACAGAGGAGACAAGGTATTTCCAAACCAGGTAATACTATTACGGGCAACTGGCACCACCACATTTCATCAGGCATTTATGTCTAGAAAATCTTCTCCAGCCAGAAGAGGGAGATCTGTGGTTTGAGATCTCCAGACCAACAATTCATACGAATCACTTTGGGTGGGCTTACCTTGCACTTCATCATCAAAACCTATGCCAAGGTTATGGGTAGCACCATTATGCACAGCCAGATCTTTGCCTCTCTGAGGCATGTAGGTTTTCCAGCTGTCATGAGCCCCTGCTCTCCACAAGCTCTTTTTAAGAAGACTGGGCAAGAAGATGGAAATGCAGTCATGATATAATGGAGTGTGGTGCCTGATACTATCAGGGCTTTTAATATTAGTCTCATTGCTGCAGGGTTTGAGCACTTCCAGCTGAAGTTGGGTGCTGCCATCATCCAACTGTCTGATAGAGAGACCTGCAGGCAAAGTTGTGGTTATAAAACTTGAGATGAGCAGATCTTCTATCTGTATAATGAGCTAATTAAAAATTAATTTAAACATAGTCTGTATAAAGTGCTGAAGCATATGATGTGGGGTATAATCCTATGCTGGATTTGACAACTCACAGCTGCTACTGCATATTCAGTGTTTTTGAACAAAATGATATGTTCCTTCTGCCAGACTCCAATGAGAATTTTCTCTCACTGAGGACTTGAGAGTCTGACTCCAGGATGTAGACTGGTTGGTCTATGTGATGATGTGCAAAGATAAGAGTTCAGATCTAGAGGCCATTTGACTGTGTTTGCACACATGCTGCTCCTTTGACTAACCAGTGTTCTAGAAAACAAGCACAGATACACCCACTGTCCTTCCCACCATCCTTTGTTCCAGACTTTCTCATGCTGCACCAGCTTGTGTGTCTCAGCACTTTCAGTGTTGATGTATCCATAAATAGGATGAAAATATTGGTATTGGCAATAAGCACAAAAGGTTCAGTGCCTTCAAGGCATATAGACCCCTGGGAACTATGTGGAAAGCTGAAAGGCAAGTTCTGATTGCTTTCCTCTGCCAATGAGCCTTAGCTGGGACACAGATACCTGTGAGGCATCAGGAGCTGGGGAAGCAGAAATGAGAGAGGTAGGAGTGCACTCAGGAAGCCCTGAAGAGCTCGTACAATTCTTGCTCTCTTCTTGGACAGGGATCTTCCACAAGCCATAACTGAGCCCTGCCCCAAATGAGCTGCTAGCCACTGTACTGCAGAGACATTGGGACACCTGGATACACCAAACTCTGCTCCTTGCAGCCAGGCCAAAACTGGGATAAAATAGTACGGTACTGCTTGCAGAACCAACTAGAGGAAGAGGTGTTCTCTTGCTTGTTTAGCAATGATATTTAAATAGCCTAGAGTGAGCAAATACTGCAACAGACTTAAAAGAAAATCTCTTTCAGTTTGAATGAGAGCACCTGGATGGTTGCCTTGGCTTGAAGGCTGAAAACCACATAAAGATGAGTCCAGCTATATGAAGCAAGATAGGAATAAAAGGACTGCTTCTGAAAATAATTACTTGGTGTGATAATTTTTGAATCTGAAAACAACCACTTCCACTGACAGTTCACTAAATGTTGGCATGTTGGTAGTTTGCTTGTTGTACTATTAAATAAAACATTTTCCTTCTTGCCCAAAAAGCATGTTAATTAATCATAATGGGATATAGCCTAGAAACACAATTAGGTAAGAATTATGCATGGCCACACTTACTTTTGTGGTGTTACCAGGTACAGAATCACTATGACTCTTGATAGGGATAACCTCAAACAGTTAAAGCACAACAGTACAGCAATTATGAAATAACTCCCTACTTACTAGAAAGAAAATCTTGCACATTTAGGAAGCTTTCTTAAACAGCAAGAACACATTTGTTCTTTACTTACCACATTTATTCTGCCAGTGTCCCCAAAGCTGGAAAGGCACAGGAGCCCCAGGACACTCTGAGTTGCAGTAGAGAAGCCCAGGGATGGTAATCCTCAGATTAAGAAAGAGAACCATGAATATCAGGTAACTTAGTGAATGAGACACAGAATATTTAATTTGAGAATGAGCCTTCCATTATTCCCTTAAAAACTCAGTAGTAAAAATCAGCATAGAATAAACCCATTAATTGGCTGATTCTAGCCAGCTACTGTGTATTGCTTATTGAATTCTCATGAGAGCTCACAAAGACCTTGGTTGCTTCCCGTAAAAGGGTGCATCTCTATGTTTCCACAGTAGTACTGCAAACCAAGCTAATTTTGTTTTGAGCTACCTATGAAGATCTTACATAAAATTTCAAACCAATATCATTTTTTTTTTATTTCTCCAGAATAATATGTACATATTCAAGCTGCAGACCATAATCAATTAGGGCCCTCTGTCCTCAAAGGATACTCTATAGAAAGGCCAGTGTTCATCAGGACAAGAGATGGGTTCTCTTGTAGGCTCGTCAAGACTTCTTCATGGAGCACAGAACAAATTTTCAGAAGACCTAAGTAACACCGAAAACTTTTGCGTCTTTTGTTCTATGCCCATAGTGCATTTTTGCTTGCTCTTTCATAAAATGGAATGACATACACATGACATTAGAGAGATGACCACAATACAAGAGCATGTACAGAGCAGCATACATAAGAAATTGCATAAAACATTCCTTCCCGACCCTTCTGCACATACATATGCCAAAGGTTTGGTAGCCCTGACAATGGGCATAACATCTACCAAATGAGATCTGATTGATGTCTTCCCAGTTGCAGCTGGTCAGATTTTTAATGATTGCTTATTAAAAAAGGAAGACAAGCAATGCATTAACTGTTGAGCATAGAAATGTATGTCAGAAAACAAAACCTCCATCGTAAGAAGTAATACTCTCATATCCTGTACCTCACACTTCAAAGCTCTTTTGCATGTTTCCCTTACCACACGTATTGATTGGTGATTTTTACAGCCCATTCTTTAGTCATTTATCCATGAAAATAAAATTTAAAGGATGACAAAATACACACACCATGCATATTCCCTCCTGCCAATTTTATACACAGAGACATTTTAGTAAAAAAACCCCACTTGAATACCTGAATCCTCCAAGTGATTTTTTTATGCAGTGCTGATTAAGGATGTATTGGGGTTGCATGGCAAGGTTTTGACAGCGGAGGAGGCTGCAGGGGTGGTTTCTGTGAGAAGCTGCCAGAAGCTTCCCCTGTGTCTGACAGAGCCAATGCCAGCTGGCTCCAGCACAGACCCACTGCTGCCCATTAGCAGCAACGCCAGTGGCCTCTGGGATAGCACGGTTAAGAAGGGGGAAAAACACCCCCGTGCAACAGCAGCTGGGACGGGAGTCAGCCAGGGTCACCCCTCCCAAAACAAAGTCCCCAGGAGCTGTCTGGAGTTCTCTTGCAGCCCAAGCTGTTCAACATGGAGGCTTATCACAATAGTTTGCCACAAGGAACATGCAGAGCAAGGTTCCCATGGCAGTCAACTCACACTCAAGAACAATTTTGAAAATCCACAGTTTAATTGCCACAAATAGAGTTTTCTCCAATCTTTTCTCTTTTTATCTGCTTCATCTGAACGGAAACAGTAAAATTATCTTACAGCAGATTTCTTTTTAGCCTGTGGTTAGGTGCTTGGAGAACAGTTGAATCTTGTGTAAGGTCCATGCAGCAAGGATGAGAGTTTGGAGATATAACATGATCAAAGACTTTTGATTGTTATGTCTTTCTCAGGCTCCCCTGACAGCCTATTGTCAAATTAAACTCCTCCTTAGAAATACTCCTTCAGCTTAGCTTTTCAGAAAATCCCTGTACGTGACAGATCCAAAGCACACAACTGCCAAGAATACTCTTTTCATTTCCATTTACAGCAGCGCCATTCTGGTTTATCAGGAGTGTACTTTATACACAAGTATTTACAGGAAAGTCTCTATTTGTTTCAATGGATTTGGTCTTTTTATCCTGCACATTTCTAAACACATTAAGCATGTCTACATGTTTCTTTTTTTCTTTTCATTTGATGAAGAAATCATCTGACAAACTGGGATCTAAATGGAAAGAGTAGAGATGCAGGTACAGGGTGTGATTTCATGGTCAGCTTCAACTAGTAGAACTCTGAAATACTACTGCAAGGGACAAATCTTCCTTTCCCCCATCTCACCTGTCTGTCCTCCACGCTTTGTGTCAGCACAAGGAGATGCATCCTCAGCAGTCAGCCAGATCCGGTCCCCAGTGCAGCTGTACAGCTGGATGAATGCTGCTGCTGACACAACACAAGGATCGGGGACAGACATCCTTTCACCACCTTTTTGGAGTTTAGAAATAGATTAGCCCTGGCTGATATAAAACTACACCCAAATATCACCCCTTTCTGGTGAAGAAAGGAAACAGCAGATGCCTGTGTTATTTGCTGCACAACAGCACATCAAATTATTGATACAATGTAAGTGTTAGGCACACCTGGCTTTATGATACCATGGTGACTGGTAATACAAATGGAAAGAGAAACGTCAGACAAATGTTTGTTTCAAGAGGTCGGACAAGAAATATAAATTAAACCAAATGAAATTAAATTGTAAGAGAAGTGTTATGGACAGGGAACTGTGAGGCTCGAACATTCGTTTTGCATTATCTTCATCTTCATCTCACAAGATACTACTTCCAAAATGATACCGAATATTGGTGACACACTAATTAGCATTACATGAAAAGGTGGCTTAGGAGGCAGATCTAAACCAAATAGTGGAATGGAAAAGGCAATACACTAGCAGCTTCAGAAGAATTTGGAGGAAGCCCTTAACATTTTTTATCCATTCCCCCACTGTCTGCTAAATACACAAAAAGACAGCAGAAAAATTTCAAGATCAGTAAAAAGACAAGTTTGGGGACTACAGAATGAGTAGTGCAAAGTCAAATCATTTTTTTAGACACAGATATTCTTACTGTTGAGAAAAAAGGGTCGCTTCATATCAGAAGAATTAAATAATAGGAGAAAATGAGGCAGTTTCCTCTACAGCAGTTAGCACTAGCCATTTTCAGTGCCAAGATCCCAGATTAGATAGACCACTGCGCTGATCCTGAACGACTTCTACCCACTGCCCTTCACCTCAGCACCAGTGGCACAGTGCCTCAAGCCTTGACTCTGCAAGACAGCAGGATGCAGACACCAGTGCTCTGTACAGCAGTAGGATATACAACGCAATTCCCACAGCCATCACACAGAGCTACGTGGATGCCTACTGCCAGGAAGGGTGGGGTGAGAACACTTGGAATGCACCTACTGAAAGTTCAAGTCAACAGGTTTGGAAACTTGGCAAAGACAGCGTAGACAAATAACTCAAGGTTTGCAGGGCACCTCTGTGACTGGTATAAATCAGATGAGTACTACTGAGTTCAAGGGAACCTGCCAATGCACGACAGATGAGCACCCACTCCTTTGCAAATGCTCCTCTGAGTTGTGGTATCTGAACTGCTTGGATCTCATCCACTTTTCTAGTGTTTCCTCCAGGCCAAGATGAGAACCATGCAAAATGTTCTGCCGTTCTCAATGCAGTGGAAAATGAAATCACATTTGATGATGATGAAAGTTGATCCTCCGTTTTTAACATCAGCAAAGATACAGAGGAGATGTAAAAAAGAATAAGGAACTTCCTCTCCTTCTTTCTAATCCCCACCCTGTAAGTGCTTTCCTGATGCTGACAGAAATGAAAGTCAGGCCTGGATGAATCCAGCAGAGATACCCAGAGGCGCCGGAGCAGTGCTGGGCCCCTCCCAATGCCACACTGCAGTTCAAAGCCTTGAAGGGCTGCAGATCTCCCACCGTGCTGCAGTTCAGCTCCCACCCAAAGAGCTGCATACCTTGCAGCAGTGTACTCTCTTTGCAGCAGTGTCTCCTCTCTGACAGTAGGTCCTTGTCTTCTCTGACTTCTATCAGTACAGTCACATGCTGGTCTCATGGTGCACAAATGCTGAGCAGCATCTCTGCTCCTCCTGCTCATTTTACCTCCAGCCTCAGGTCAGTGCCAGCCAAAGCTCTTTATTTGCTGAGCTTTGCCCACTGCTTCTGTCCCAGATCGCTTTTGAGGTGCCTGCTTTGACAATTGCCTTTCTACACAACAAGGTTGTCATAAGGATTCTTGAGACAATGCAGCCTGTAGTAAATGGGAGCCTTGACAATAGCAGAGAGATCAGATTTCATGCCTTGAGGTTCAGTGTCACTCCATGCATGCTGCACACACACACACAGGTCAACTGCACAAAGCATGCACTGCTGTGCCCTGGGCTGGAGCTTGCAAAATTGCTGTCCTGCATATGCACAGTAGCTTTTTCCTTAGCAGCCGCTGCCACCAGTGCCAAAAATGCACCCAGCTAATGTGAAATATTGGAGGAAGCTTTTCTGCAAGCTTTTCATAGGGAGCATAAGACTTCAGTGGGCATTTAGAGAGGACATCTGGCAAGTCCTTCAATGGCCAACAGCATTTGGAGATGCCTCCAAATTCATTCAGCAACAGATTGCTTAGTCTTGGACCTCACAGTTTTCAGGCTGATGAAAATAAATATGAAATAAAGACACAAAATACAAACGAAACAAGTCAAAAGCAAATCAAAACTTTTCAAAAGTTAAAAGGATTTCAGACAAGTTGAAGTTCATTTCTTAGCATAGTAAAGACCCAGCTACTTGGACTGTTGATTTAGCCAATATTTTGACTACAGCAAAAGATGGCTCCTAGTTGCAAGACCTGGCTCTATTAATACCAACTTCCAAAACAACTGAAATTGTCAAGCATCTGGTTCAACCTCTTACAGAAACTCAGGCAGAGCCTGAACTCTGAATAGAGATTTGAGTTTTACTGTATTTCAGGGCTGATGGTGAGAGGGTTGGAATATCAAGTTCCTCTGGTATAACTTGAGCAAAACAAACACAGTTCTCCAACCCCATCATTTTCCCAAGATGCTGCTGTGGTGTGGGCTGAAGGCCTGGGAGGAGAAAGGAGTGGAAGAGGAGAAAGAAGTTCCTCATTCCTCCCTATTGCCCTTCCTGTTTTCATGTCTGTTTATTCAGAGGATTGTCTTTCCACAAGCAAACAACTAGAGACAAGCTCACTCCAAATGTATGTTCTCTCATGTTTCAAGCACTTGCTCTGTTCTTGCTGAATGTTTAGTTACAGCATGAAAAATGGATATGTGGAATGAAGACATTTCCCCTTTGACTTGCACATTTGCCGAAGGTATGTCAAGGATCTGAGGCAAGGGGTATGGGCGAGCTTTCAAGAAAGTTTCCCCCCCTTCTCCTTTGCTTGCTTATTAGAAGAGCAATAAATATCAAGCAGACAGACCCTTCTCACAGTTACAAAGCCTACCTATAACTGAGCTGGATAATTAGCAGCCTTGAAGATGATATATGACTTTCATTACCCTTTGGGACTGGAGACTAAATGAGGACAGAGCTAATTGCCGTGCAAAGCAGTTTGGCATGAATGAGAAAAATGCAGGCGCTGTCTCCTGCCAAAAAAGGGCCCTATTGCTGCTCTGATCTCATGGCTGGTTTTTGCCGCAGGAGTTCACTTGGTGTCCATAAATCATGGTCTGCTTACAGCTGAAACTGCACTGAGTCATCAACATGCAATAAGCTGAGTGACAGATTCCAGCCTGACTACATTAGAACTTCAGACTCAGTCCTCCCCCCCCACACTACCCATACTTAACAGAAAATTAAACCCAGACTACACAGACATGAAGGCTGTGAGAAACACAAGGCTTGTTTACTTGACAATAGTTTTTTAAGACTGATGTTTCCAGGAAATAACATCATGCATTTTAAAAGAGAGAGGGCCACAAGCACTGAATTTATAAAATGACCCACTGCTATAGCACTTGGTTTGTCCTTCCTCATGTAATAGCTGATTAAAATGTATTGCCCTCCTTTAATGATCTAAAGTGGCACTTTGTCATCTTAGCTCTTATGGAGATAGATTTAGTCAGCTAACTGAGAAAATATTTTGCTGCTTTTTAAAATTAGGCCAGAAGAACCTGAAATTTGATTGCAAACCTGCTTCCAAAGTGACCTGGGGCATATTAACATCCACATTGTACCCTTAAGAAGTGTGGGCTTCTGGGGAATCTAACGTATCACTGCAAAAGAGAGTCCTTGAAGATACTCTTTTCTTCTCCCCATTCTGTTTTACAGAAGATCTTTTGCTTTTCCCTAAAGGTACCTTAGGTCTATTTTTTTTTTTTAATGGAAGAGATTGTGCTGAATTTGCAATATGGTATCCTGTCAGATTCTAATCAATTAGCCCACATCAGCTCAGCATAAGGCAGATACCAATTTAACTCACAGAGCTAAGCCTTCTGATTTTCTCTAAGGGCAGTCACATAATTCATTCTTTGTAGTGCCAAATTATATTTGACATTTAATTTAAAACTCAAGGTACCATAATGCAAAATCTCACTAAAAATAATGGTGATAAAGCAGAGGAACATTTCATTTGACAGTGAGGATTTTTTCAGCTTATTTATGCACCCAAACTTTTCCCCTCATGCACCTTTCAAAGGCCCAAACTCAGGAGGCAATCACTTTCAGGTGATTTTAGCCTCTGCAGGTGCTTGCATACAGTAAAAGGGCACTTAAAGGTGAAGCATACGTGGTGGTTGCTGATCACCTTTTGGTGGGTGAGCTCTGCCCTCCTCTCCCTGATGACACAAGCTCGACTTTTCATGTATTCTTACTGCTGTAGATAGAAAGAAATATTCCTGTAGAGTGGCTGGGCTAAATGGAATGGTTGTGTGTGGACTGGGGGAGGGGGAATCAGCCTGAGAGAGTTGAGTTTTTTACATTTAGAAGACCCAACAAGAGGGACAAAAAAATAAACAGTGTTTAATGGCTTCATTCACCATTCTCTGCCATGCAGCAACTCCATTCACAGCTTCCTGGCACAATGGAAGTCTGGTGGTTCATCATGCATGTCTAGACTCTGACAGTGCTGGTTCATGCACAAATGATAATAAAAACTCCAAGTTCTCTTCCTTTCTTGAAATGTGCAACACACTGAATCCATGGGGAGTCCTAGCCATGGGCTCACTCAGCACTTCCAGCAAGAGTCAAACTCTAATAAAAGCACTACTTGGAAAAATTGTGCAGCTCTCTCCATCAAGGTGAGTGGATTGTAGGGACTGACTCTTTCTTTTGGTAGTGTGCAAAATGCTAAACAGCCAGAGATTTGCCTGGCTAATCCAGAGCAGCTCTATGAGAAGAGAAAGTAATGGGTAACAGCAGGCTTGGCACTGTTGAGACAATCCCAGATAACAATAAGCTAAGGACACTGGTAGTGCAGTCCTCCTGAGAGTGACTCAACTTTTGTCCTGTCAAGAAACAGCTACTACTTTGCAATAAAAAGAAGCAAATGTCTAATGTTCTCATCCTTTACGTGCCAGATTAGCTCTTGGGGGAAAAAAAAATCACCACTGGTCGCAACATGCTTCTCAATATAAAATGGATGACTCAGATTCTGGGATGTTAGGTCTTACTGTGGATTTCAATCCCTGATTAAGATGAAAACAGTTCAAGGCTGAACTCTGGTATTTTTAGAGTGAGTGTAGGCCTCAGGTTAGGCATTCTTGCTCTATTTCACAGTTGCGTGTAGGTGCATGCATATTCTACTGGGAGACAAGCTCAACATTTTGCCCATTTGAGTGGATCCATTTCTTTTAGTACTTGCTATGTGCTCCACATTTATGTTAGGCATTATCTGGGGTATGAAATGTGGACAGGAACAAAGTTGCTACATACCTGAGTGAGAGAGTGCATTATCAGCACACTTGGAAATGAAAGAAACTGTATTTTATGTTGATACAGAGTGGCTGTGTGACAGGTTTGAATTAGTGAAACAATTGTAAGGGCATAACACCGCTGTAGGATTTCCATATCTTCCATCAAATTTCATGGTGGAATAAAAAACACAACCCCAAAACTTCTGGAAAAGCAATTCTTCAGCATTGTATAACACAGAGAGCTCTTTTCTATGGTGTAAATCCTGTAATTCAGCTCTTCCAGACTTCCTGAGCTGAGACTGTATCAACACATTATTTTCAATGGCAAGGATTTTGTATTTTAATTGTAGGGATCAGAGTACCTTTCACAAGTCTAGATAACTCATTTCTTAACCTAATTATACTTTGGCTTTTATAGCATAGAGTTCTGCAGTTTATTAATATTTTTATGTGGAAAAAATTGGTTTAAGCACTATTAACGATTTTAAGAAATAGAGATGAAGCATTCTCTATTGCTTTTTCATAAAATTTAAGATTGTATCATGAGGAATTATGCAGCCTTCACTGCTTAGAACCTCTATTTCTAAGCTCATTTACTTAGCCTCTTCTCATCTGGAAATCTTTCCAGAAACTGGCTCACTGCTTTTACCCCTTCTAAATCCTGTTTGTAAGGTTTTGAGTTGAGGGCAAGGTATAATTTTCAAGATGTTAACCTGTTATAGAGTCATACCATCCACTTCATTCTCAGTACTGTCCCAGAAATTTTTGCAATTGCGAATCTGTGTAGGTACACCAATAACTCCTCACCAACTTAAAGGCAACGTTTTGGCACACAAACATACAAGTCCACAAAATCTTTAGATAATGTAAAGCAACGAAAGATTTTGCACCAAATTCTTAAGAAAATTAAGCTTGAAAAATATATTTTCAAAATAGTTTGAATGTTTTCAGAAAGGAAATTACACAGCAACTGATACAATTGAATTACTGTAATGAGGCTGGATTAGATAAATGGCCATTTTAGTAGTCTATTTCTATCACTAAATTTTTACTATTGAAGAGACAGACGCTTTAAAAATAAGGAATAATTTAAAATGGTAGTAAAAATACACAATCAGTAAATATCTAGATTGGAAAACTGACATTTTGTACTACAAAGAATCATTACATGGAAGTGAAGTGATAAGGGCATTGACTGAGATTTCAGACCCTCAGATACATAAGTTGGTTCCAAGTGCTGACAACTTAAGCACTTTCATGTAAACAAGAGTTTATTAAATGTAAAAATTTAATCTAACTTTAAATTTATACTTTCTAGAGGCCTTGTTCATAATCTCTTTTCATGTGTGGGATTTACCATATTGCTTTGCAAGGAGTCTGTCAAACGTGGAGAACTGACTTCAGAGTCCTTGCAACCAGCAAGGAAGCTGATTTTTTATTACGTTGTGCAAAAACATTAGCGATAAAATCTCCTTTTAAATACAAACAGAAAACGAAATCATAGTATAGGATGCCATAAGGATTGGAATGCGGAGAGAGATTGAAAGAGAGGATGCAGATGACCTCGTAACACTTACACAGTCTAATGTCTGAGGGCGATTCTACTTCAATTTATGGTGATGTAAAGTGAAGCTCAGAAAACAGCTTGTTTACTCCTCATTTAAAATACTCCCAGAAAAATGGATTATAGCTTTTTTTTAATTCCTCCTGCTATAGGATTTTATAATTAATAGCCCAGACACATTTGTCACCATTCTTAACCATGGATATTTGTGTGAAGGTTTCAACAAGCTCTATTTTGTTCCAGTTTAAATTCCTTTAAATTCTTCCAAGCTCCATTGTGGAATAACTCAGTGCATAATTTAAACTTGTGTTTGACCCATGTTCTGGGTCCTTACCATATCTGTATTGAGGAGCATTTTTCCAAAGCACAAACAGCAATAATTTCAAGCAATTTGAATTTCCTGGCCACTGTCTGTCCATCCAATCTGAGGAGCTGTAGTATCTTCCATTTTCTTGTTACTGACCAAAGTATTTCTGAAACTCTAAGTTAATCAGCCCCACAACATTCCAAGTACTGTAAGAGGCTGAATCCTGGTTTTCCAATGGGATAAGCAGGGGTTGCTGCTGTTCCACATGCAATAAAAATAAATTCCCTGGACAAAACCAGTAAAGTCTAGATTGCCAGATAACAAAAGATGAAAAATAAAGGACTTCTTTTTCTCACATTATAGTTTAGGCAACAAAGGCTGAGAGAGAACAAATGTTTTGCCCAAGATTGCCAAGACTAGGCAAAACAAGGACAAAAATTGAGTCCAGATTTCTTCAGACTCATTATGGATCCTTTTATCACATGATCATTTTGCTCAGTAAATGAATGGCAATCACAGCCT
>WAAE01010578.1:0-22851 GCA_013400495.1 Nicator chloris
TAAAAAACTATGGAGCATTTTGTTCCTCCGCATCATACCCCTCCACACAAAGCATCTTTCCTGTGCTGCTAAATCTGTTTTGTTAATGTTTCTCTCTATCATGCTTGCTGTATATTCTTACAACTTCTGTCTTTCTATCTATCTATCTATCTATCTATCTATCTATCTATCTATCTATCTATCTATCTATCTATCTATCTATCTATCCATAGCTATCTGTTTTCTATTACTTTTTACATGGATTATATAGTTTTTTGATAAGGATCCATCTTTGTTGTAGGATCCTAAGAAATCCTATAATGCAGTAAGACAAAAACATTTATACATGAATTGTTGTTAAAGATAAACCTCATCTAGAACACATGCTGCTATAATCAGTTTAAAAGTGCTGCTTGTCTTTACGGTGTGATTTTCTAAATCAATGCCAGCTACCCTGTATGCTGTCAAAATAAGGTATCTTTCTGAGCAAGCTGAACTCTAAAATAATTTCTCCTACTTAAGAACAGCCAATTCAAAATATTGATACAGAGGAGCACATATGCATGCTATTTATTTGCTGGTTTTACTGTGAATGAAAGAAATGCTGCATTTTGTGCTGAAGAAATATAGATTTTTCACTAAAATGATTTTCAAATTGTCTTTCTAAGTGTATTTTTTATAATGGATTATAGCTTCATCTGAAAGGGGCATACAGTCTTGTGACAGGAGAGGAGATACATACCAGGCTGTGGATCCATCTTCCCTTATCCTATTTTGCTTAAGTGAAACTTAGTCAGAGTTAGTTACTTGTACAGCAGCAGACTCCAGGAGATTCTATGCATTTATTCTCCCAGCTGGTGGAGTGTAATCTATTTTCTTCCTCTTCTGCTCCCATCATTGTCTTCTTTCTATTAGTCCACCATAATTCTCATGACCAGACCCAAATGGCAACTGTGAACAACAACTAGAGGAAATGTGTCCAAGTATTTAGAGCTGGGGCTAACAGAAATCTGTTTCTATTTTTTTTTTTTTTAATTTTTAACTTGAGTTAAATAAAATATTAGGGTAGATGTGACCAGTTTCACTGCTACATATGCAAACTTATATTGCAGTGTTTTCAATTAAGTTTGGAGTTCCATAGGTACTAATGTTTTACATAAATCACACACAATATATGCTATTTTCTGTGCACCAGCATGCTTGAACCTACAGAAAACGTACTGCAGGACAAGACATCTGTGCCCTACAATCTAAGGGGCTGTTCTGTGTGCCTTTCTCTCCCAATAACTTTTCATTTGACACGTTTTAAGGGAGTTTTGTCCTCATTACCTCTATGGATGTGTCCCCATTTAATTTGCCTCTACTTTGGATCACTGATCCGTGGTTTGTACTCAAACCATTAACCATTTTTTTTTCTCCACTCAACTCCAGACAACTTGAATATACTGCCTGTTTCTGTCATGTGAAATTCTCTTTTCCACTTCCATTGTACAATCTTTTCACACAACTAACGGTGACATTTCTGACATTTCTGTGACATTGCTGACATTTCTAATGACTTGTTCCTGCCTGCATCAAAGAGCATAGTCCAGTTTCACAACCTGTGACCTATCAGGTGCTTTAACACCCCTGATCATTACTGCCGTCTTGATTTCATCAGTTTTCTTGATTGCATTCTGTTTTGTCAGCTTTTGCAACTCCATCACCTCCAATGTCTCTTATTATTGCTTGGAGTGACCATCAGGGTGACCTCCAATACTGTAATGTCATTCTCCTCAAGTCCATTCAGAATGCTAATGGACAGTCTCTTTGCTATCACACGGGACTTGAGCCTGCTGGAAAATGGTGCAAATATCTTCCAACATCAACTGCAACTTGAAAACACATAAACTCAGTCATCTTCAAGCATTTTGAGAAAAGTTGTGCCACAATATTTTTACTTTCTTAGATTTGTTAAATCCGAACAAGACAAGGACAAGCATTGCTTTTAAGATTTTTTCCTCCTTGCTGTCAGAGAGATTAAAAATGAAGATGGGATGAAAAAATTTTGTTCAATTTAAACCAGAATTAAAATTCTTTTTATTTCAAGTCTTCAACATCATCACAGAGCATACAAAATATCTGTACAAGAGTGAATGGTCCAAGCCCCTCATTAAAGCACCACAAGGCAAACTGAGCAACCAAAATGACAGCACCTACCTCATTTCCTTCTGCTTGTAATACACTTGCAATGCATTATATCATCTTGCAGAAAGTACCCTTTCTGGGACACAGGGTTTTGTGTTTATGTGATACCCAGGACAGCTGGGTTGCAACTAGAATAGTGACTTTTGATGCAATATGCTTTTAGAGCAATAATATCTACTTCTCTTCTTTTAGTTATCCTGTCCAGATCTTCCATAATCAACTTTTCTCCTCACAATCTTGCGTTCATGGTTTCCTTTTTGTGTAGAGTTTACTCTTCCTCACATCAACCAGGCATCTCATACACCTTTTGTCACACCTGTTCTGAAAGGGCAGTCACTATCTTAGACCTCTTTGAAGAAAGTCTACCAAATTAGAAAGGATCAGGCTGCTGTTTCCATCCCAAGGATCTTTCAGATATTACTGGGCTCTTGCTTATAACAGGCATGTCTCATGTACCTCGATACCCCAGAGACTGTGAAAGTGATTGAGATTAATTTTGCTGCTTTACTGATTCCTGCTGACCACTCCTTCCATGATGCAACATAGTCTGGCTGGTGGGAAAACACCGACAGACAAAACAGCACGCTGACAATAAGCCCTTTTGAAACTATAATTAAGTAGCACTTCTGTGAACAGTCCTTCACTGTCAATATCTGTTTTCTACCATCAGTGAACTTTATGGAATGTCTTCTGTAAAGCATAGTTTTTCTTTTTACTCCTGGGAAAGGGAAGATGCAAAAAAAGAATGCATGTATTTTCAGCTGTGTCCATCTGCGTCCATCTGCTGTTTTTTGTTGTTCCTTTTGTGTGCACAAGATTTCATACATGTTTTAGACAATTTTCAAGGATTCTGAGTACAGGGCCATTCAGCTGAAAAGGAGTTATATAAATGTCTAGGAGCCAGACTGTTTTTATCTTTTGCTAATATTTGAAAACTGGAGGCTGCTTTCAAAATTTTGCAATTAGGTCACCTATCCCAAGAAGCCCAGAGTAACACTGTCTCTATAATCTTGGTCCAGCACTCTCATTTCAGCTCTCCCAGTCCTTCACAGTAGCCTGGTTTTTTCTTTCATCTCTTTTTAAGCTAGAAAGTGCAATAATAAAGTGTGGTTGTTGCTATTACTGTTTTATGTATATGCAAGGTTACTACCCTGACCTCTTAGAGGAGAAAACTCCAGAAATGCTTTATTCAGACCCATGCATATTCAACACAACACATAGTCATGAAGGAAATAGATTAAATAATGCTTTAGAAAGCTGAGACATTATGCATACAAATACATTCTGTTTATGCCTTCCACACTGACCTCTGGCAAATAAATATGCAGCTTCACCTTTTCTCAGAGGTGTACCTGTCATGAGATGGGGACAAATGCTCCCATGTCTGCCAGTTACAGAGGGTCTTCACGGGCCTTTGTTGGTGATTCTGAACAGAGAGGGCAAGCGCTGGTGCCGTGTCTGTCTTCCTCAATCAATAAAGACAGTTAGTGACATGAAGCAGAAATCCAGCCTGTACACAAAAGTACTGGAGACCATGTGAGGTTGCTTGGAACTAATGCTGATCGCTGGATAATTCAGAAATGATGATGAAAAGCTCGTGACATGCCTGAAAGACAAATGAATCAAAGATAAGAGCTGGAAGAAACCATGTCACCTCGTCTATAGCCAGCTGCCAGGGGAAGACTGTTTCCTGCAGAAACACAGTGAAATCACTCTTGAAAATTTCTCATCTGGATAAAAAGAGGGGGTTTTATTTTGTTTTGTGGGGTTTTTTGTTGTAGTTGTTTGTTTGTTTTTAAGGAAGATGTTGGTCAGAATGTGCAGTTTGTGAGACATACAGCTCAATACAGATTTAGCCTCACCCTCATGAATAAAAAATTGCCACACATTTTAACCATATTCTAAATCAAGATGATATATCTTACCTTTTCTTTTTATGTTCTTCACTTTTTATGTATTTATTGTATGGTTTTATGGAAGTATTTTGAAAAAGCCAGATATGATACCTAGTTTAACTCAGGAATTGTCATGCAGAATATAAGGTGTATTGTACTATTTATTGTGCAGATAAAGAAAATTTTATGCTTGGTACAATATAAGAGTGACAGTGATGGGCTGATGAAGGGAAAGCTGCAATTTGTACTTGACAGGGAAAAACATTCTGCTGTAAGTGTTATTGCTGGACAACAATTTCACAAAACTCTTAGCTCTGATCTTGACTTATAAAAATGTTTACCAACTTATCCTTCTGTCTCCAGCTTTCTAGTCACATACATGAAGACCAGCCTCTTATTATCTATCCACTTCTTTCCTCCTACATTCTTTTCTCTCCAGGAAAAGCTCATATAAATTGCTACAAACTCAGCAAAAAATAAAATGCCTCAGCTGTTTTTCCTGAATCCGTGGTTACATGAATTCACTAATTACCATTTTTTGAGGATTACAGAAGTGTAGTTTTTCCATAGAGCATTGATGGTGTCTAGGCTTTTTCCTGTAGCTCTTCTGTATTTCTGTTTACCCAGTTAAGATGGAAAAATAGGAGCTGCCAGTCTAAGAAATTGCCACATACCACAGGTTGCAAAACATTGCAATTGGCAGTTATGGCATAAAAATTTAAAAAGGGCTTTCATGTTGGTGGCTAATTCTCAAATAGATCAGGTCTAATATAAGGTGATTCAGATTCATGGGTCCAGAAGAGTCTCTGTATATATTTAACTTGTATTTGAGTGTTATTCAAAGTCTCTGCTGGATAGAGACCAAACTGGATTTTTTACCTTCATGTGTTTATTTTACAAGTTTACTGTTCTGAGACACGAGTAATATGGATTTCCTACTTTTCAATTAGGAATAAAAACACAAATCTGAAATTTGAGGATTGAGGTCTATGATGAAGATTTTCAGAATCTTCTTAGTTTACAGGCTAGATAGGCAAAGATCATTTCAGACATCTGGCACATAGCAAATACAGATTCATCAAAATTTGGAGGAAACGCAATTCCTTCCTCTATGTACAACCAGTAATGTAAAAATTTCCAATGAAACAAAATGTCAGTGAATTGTTTTTTCAACCCACTCAGCATTAGTAAGTTTTTTCTCTGACTAGCTTGCTCTTTTCTCCCTCAGCTGTCCAGTCTATTGTAAAGGGTACTCTTTACATCAGTGGGACAGGTGAAGCATGAGGTTTTGGTCTTTGCTTCATTCATTTCTAAGCACCAGTACTTTAAAATAAAACCTGATAAATTGAAGGCGGTTCAGGGAAGAGCAGCAAAAATGATCGAGGTAGTCAGGAGGGACTGACTTATGAAGAAGGATCTAAGTAACTAAGTGAGTTTGTCTTGGCAGAGTAGATAGGATGACACACCACAACAATGACATGATGCAGGTGAGAGAAATTTCCTAGTGAAGCAGACAGAGTGGTAACTAGAAGTAATGGGATGGAGTTGCAAGAGTAATTTTTTCACTGAATCTTTGTGCAAATATCCTGACGGTGAGATGTATTGGAGTGTGGGATTGTGTCCCAAGGGGTGCAGATAAAGCCTTGCCACTTGAGTCTTTTGATGCTAGAGATGACAAAATACTCACAAGAAAGGGAACCACCTGATTTTGCACTCCTCCATCACCAAGAGCTCTATTTCTCTAATGCACTGCAGAGGGCTGACCCTGTCTGGGTGCCCAGTGCCCATCAAAGCCATTCTATCACGACCCTCATCAGGTGAACAGAGGAGAGAAAATATCATGAAAGGCTTGTGGTTTAAGATAAGGATAGAGCAAGAGCATTCACCAGTTACTGTCATGGGTAAAACAGACTTGATTTTGTATTAACAATCAAATCAGATTTGGATAGGGAGAAATAAAAACTAAACCATAAAACACTTTTGCCCCACCTCTCCATTCTTCCTGGGCTCAACTTCACTCCTAATTAGGAGCTAGGTCAGGGGCTCCAGAGGCAGACTGTGGAGCATTGCCTCCGGAGTGCCAGTGACTGGCACTCAGTCTGGCACTCCACTGTGTGGAGCAGGGCATTAACTCACCAGAGCAAGACCCTATCTGTCCCTTCCCCCACAAACATGCACCCCAAAATGTCTTGAGACATCAATCTTTCCAGGTGTGTCTTGGCTGGCATTGGCTCTGTCAGATGTGTGAGAAATTTTTAGCAGCTTCTTACAGGAGCCGGCTCTGTAGTCCTCCCATTACCAAAACCTGTCCACACAAACCCAATGCATTTACAATTATGAATTTGCTGCAGGGGAAGCTCTGCTAGCAGAGGTAAGACAAATCTCATTGTCAACAGAAAAGAACACAGGAATATAACAGCTAAATTTATATTTTTTTCTTTTGAAAATGTTTGCATTTCCAAGTTTGGCTGTGCAAAGCTCTTCTTTACATTCACACATATAAGTGTGATTGAAAGCTGTGACAAAATGCTGATTTCAGACACAGAGGGGAGGAAATATAGTAATTTTAAAACACAAACAAGAAGAAAGGTAAAGAGAGAAAGTATGACTCATGGGGGAAAACGACAATTTGCAAACTCAGCCAGCTCAAATGTTGAAATCTTCTGTCACTTGCACCAAGATCCAGCTCCTGATGTGGCCCAAGAAAGATCTGTGTAATAATGTTTGGATTCTCCCACACTGCTCTGGCTCTTCCACACACTCCGTGTCTGATAGTTCACAGTGCTCTGTCAAATGTTCTTTTTTCTCATTGCAGATTAAGTGTGTTATGTACCACTGTGATCTGCTTGAACTGCATTTTGTAGAGGTTAAAGGACAGTCAACACCTTTGTGAACAGTTATTTCATCCAATGACTATGCAATTCATCCCAGATTTGAGAGCTTCACTCCACAGAATCACAGGATTACAGAATCAATTAGCTTGCAAAAGACCTCCAATATCATCAAGTCCAACCCATTACTGAACACCAACATATCAACCACACTACGGTACCAACGGTCACATCCAACCTTTCCTTAATTACCGACAAGCACAAGGTGACTTGACCACCTCCATGGACAGCCCATTCCAATACCTAATCCCCATTCTGTGAAGAAATTATTCCTAATGTCCAAACTGAACCTCCCCCAGCACAGCTTAAGAATACGTCCTCTTGTCCTACTGCTGGTTGCCTGGGAGAAGAGGCTGACCCCCACCTGGCTACACCCTCCTTCCAGGCAGTTGTAGAGAGCAAGAAGGTCCCCACCGAGTCTCCTTTTGTCCAGGCTGAACACTCCCAGCTCCCTTAGCTGCTGCTCACAGCACTTGTGCTCCACACCCTTCCCAGCTCTGCTGCCCTTCTCTGGATAAGCTCCAGCATCTCAATATCCTTCCTGAACTGAGAGGCCCAGAACTGGACACAGCACTCAAGGTGTGGCCTCACTAGTGCCAAGTGTAACAGGGAGAATCACTTTCCTGCTCCTGCTGGCCACGCTATTGCTGATACAGGCCATGATGCCGTTGGCCTCCTTGGTTGTGTGGGCACACTGATGGATTGTGTTCAACTGGCTGTTGACCAGCACCCCAAGGTCCTTTTCCACTGGGACACTTTCCAGCCACTCTTCTCGCAACCTTTAGAACTACTTGGGGTTATTGTAGCCAAAACAGACGACCCGGCACTTGGTCTTGTTGAAGATCATACAACTGACCTCAGCCCAATGATCCAGCTTGTCCAGGTCCCTCTGCAGAATCTTCCTGATCTCCAGAAGATCAACACTTCAATCTAATTTAGTGACGTCTGTGAATTTATTAATGGTGGACTCCATCCCCTCACCCAGATTATCAGTGAAGATATTAAACAGGGTCCCCCAACCCTGATCCCTGAGGGACACCACTGGTGCTTGGCTGCCAAGCACATGTGGCACCGTTCACCGCCACTCTCTGGGCCCAAGCAGTTCTTAACCCAGCAAAGAGTGCTCCTGTCCAAGCCATGCAATGTCAGCTTTTCCAGGAAGATGCTGCGAGATACGGTGTCAAAGGCTTTGCTGAAGTCCAGACAACCTACCTCTAAGGCCTTTCCCTCATCCACCTGGCAGGTCACCTGGCCAAGAAATGAGATCAGGTTGGTTAGGCAAGACCTGCTGTTCCTAAAACCATGCTGGCTGGGCTGGATCCCTTGATTGTCCTACACATCATGTAGTTACACTCAAGATGATCTGCTCCATTACATTGTTGAGCACTGAAATCAGGCTGACAGACCTGTAGTCCCGTCAGTCCCTCTTCCAGCCCTTTTTGTGGATAGGTTTCCCATTAGGCAACCTCCAGTCATCTGAGACCTCCCTGGTTAACCAGGAATGATGATAAATGGTGGAAAGCAGCTTAGCGAGTTCTTCCAACAGCTCGCTCCTCATTTCCTCTTGGATGAATCCCCTCTGGCTCCATAGACTTGTTAGTGTCTGAGTATCTCAGCAAGGGCACTAACTATTTCCTCCTGGATTATGGGGGCTCCATTCAGCTCCCTGTCCCTGTCTAATAGATCAGGAGGCCAGTTGTCCTGAGGATGACTGGTCTTATTCTTGAAGACTGAGGCAGTTTTGCTCCCTTATCTATTTTGCACAAGATTTTGCTTTTCGCTCACCCTTAGTTATTTTGTACATGTAAAAGCAGGTATCAAAGCTTAAAGGACCCCATAGCAGTGGCTGGGACCTCAGCAGCCTCTCTGAATCAGGTTCTTATTCAGATTTGGAACCACAAATCCATAAATGGATTTGGAGCCCTGTATTCTGCTGAATTATGTGGACTTGAGTTTCCACTGCATCTTTGAGGACCTGAGTCCAAGGCTGTGTACAGATTTCCTGCAATAGGCGCTTAGGTCTGTGAACACTACCACTAAAGAGAAAATAATTTGAATCAAGATTTTTGGTTTGCAAAGGCTGACAGACACTGGCTTGTTTTCCAGCTATTGAGCCAATTGTCTGTGAAATTTGGGTTAATAATCTGTAGAAGGTAGTCACAGTATCATCTCTCTCTCACGACTGGAGGTTGACTAGCAATCCCTGATGACAGGTTATATTTTCATTACTATATTAAACGTAATTGGGATAATGTTTAAGTTGACATCTGAATAAAAGAAGGAGAAACTTATTTTGGCTATCTCTTCCATCAAAATCATAGTGGGTGCATGCTACTC
The DNA here is from genome assembly GCA_013400495.1 of Nicator chloris. Classification (NCBI taxonomy): domain Eukaryota; kingdom Metazoa; phylum Chordata; class Aves; order Passeriformes; family Pycnonotidae; genus Nicator; species Nicator chloris. Next base: position 9,290 of record WAAE01010578.1, read on the forward strand.
AAAAAAGCTTTTGCGATGCAAAAGCAGTCTTAAAATAATATGACAAATCTGTTTTTGGTGTTTGCTTCTTGCTTCTGCACTGCTCAAGGGTGTTTTACATCCAGAAAACTGAAATAGTGTCATTTGTAGAATGATTAATTAAACACATGACGCGTGAGAAGTTTAATTTTATTTTGAATAACTAGTTAGATGAGTGATTTAGTACTAAAGGGCATCTTTTTCATATAATATCTTGAGTCTCTTGCTCATATCTAGACAAAAGAAGCAAAACCAGAGAAGATGAAGGTTAATGAAGACTAAAACCAATGGGTTTTGAAATATACGATAAAGTAGAAAAATAATTTCTGATGAGCAAAAGCCACTAAGAGACATAAGGGAGGGGCAAAGGAGGGAAACTGTAGTGCATTCAGTATGGAAATGATCTGATCTTGAAAAGCTTTAAGAGAAAAATGAAAGAGCTTTGTGGAAACCAATTTAAGATGCTATTGTTTACAAAGGTCCCAAATTATTCTTAACTCCAAATTACACTCAAGTAGATACATATTTCTTCCTCTCCTTTATGAGGCTGCCAAAATTCAGTATTCTAGCCTGCTTTGAACCTTCCCCATGAGACTCATTCCAATCCTCCTCGGAAGTCTTAAGAACGGCTGGACTGCTGAAATGCTTGGCACTTTCATGGGGATGATTGAATAATAAACCTCTACAATAAGAAAGAAATAGCTGGGGGGAAGACAGCTGTGATTTTTTTTTTTTCATTCTTTTCCAGAAAATGTGGTGAGCTTGAGGTTTGGTATTCAAGTAGAGCTGGTTTATCTTAAAAGAACAGGTCTGTGCCACAGAGAACAGCACACCTCTGAAGATGCACGCTTCTTTAGCCACTTCAAGGCAGAGATTAAATGTTGTTGTTGGCAAATTAACACAAACAGATTAAAAATTTGAGTAGGAGAATGTCTTTTTTTTGTAGCCAAAAATGGCAAGTAGAGGAAATACATTTATGGAAAACCTGTGAATGGCCTTTTAAAATTTTTTTTTGGAAATTAAGCCTCACTGTACTACTATATTCCTGTACAACAGCAAGTAAAAGGTCATGCAGGTTTGACTTAAAACAATGTAAAATCATCTTAACACAGGCAGAAGATGGACTTTTCATGGTTTGATTTATAGCTTGAAAATCAGGAACAAAAATGTGCCTGTGTCACTCCATAAAGGATATATTGCTTTCTCCAAAGCTTGCGTTTTTGATCCTGGTACCTCAGAACTATCCTGGCAATCAGGACCATCAGACACATTGTAAAGCAGGAATATGGCAGTGAATGGAGGGACATTACTTTGGAAGTAAGATTCTCTGGTTTAGGTTCTGACCCAGGGAATGTTAGATTGTTTATATAAAATATAAGATCATCAAGAGAACAGTGGGTAATTCATTCCCTACGGTCTCGTCCCCCTGCAGTTCAGTCAGTCGATTCCCTCTCAGAGAAAGGAATGAACCCTGAACATGTAGATTTTCTGCCCTTTTTACTAGTATTTACTAGGTTTTATTGGCTCTTTGTGCTGGTTTTGGCTTGTATAGAATTAAATTTCTTCATAGTAGTNTATAAAATATAAGATCATCAAGAGAACAGTGGGTAATTCATTCCCTACGGTCTCGTCCCCCTGCAGTTCAGTCAGTCGATTCCCTCTCAGAGAAAGGAATGAACCCTGAACATGTAGATTTTCTGCCCTTTTTACTAGTATTTACTAGGTTTTATTGGCTCTTTGTGCTGGTTTTGGCTTGTATAGAATTAAATTTCTTCATAGTAGTGGTCATGAGGATGTGTTTTGGGATTATGTTGAAAACAGTGTTTGGGGGGGGTGCACAGGACAGCTGACCACTACTAACTAACCAAAGGAATATGCCAGGCAATATTCCAGGCTGTTATGCTCAGCATACAAACCTGGAGGAAGGAGGAAGTGGGACACAATTGGTGTGACAACATATGTCTTTACAAGTCAAAGGTGTTATGAATAAACCCTGGCTCGATGTCTGTATTAAATATTTAGCTCTTTATTAAAATAAGCAGCGTGGGACGCTTGCGGAAGTTGTGCAAAAATTCAGTTCTGTTAAAGATGTCTGCTGTGCAGGAGGTCTAACAGGGGTGCTGCGCTGTGCTGATGTATCTGTCTTCCTCGCGGGATGTGGTCGCTGTCCTTACAGGGTGCTGTGCCGTCGTNCAAAAGCCACTAAGAGACATAAGGGAGGGGCAAAGGAGGGAAACTGTAGTGCATTCAGTATGGAAATGATCTGATCTTGAAAAGCTTTAAGAGAAAAATGAAAGAGCTTTGTGGAAACCAATTTAAGATGCTATTGTTTACAAAGGTCCCAAATTATTCTTAACTCCAAATTACACTCAAGTAGATACATATTTCTTCCTCTCCTTTATGAGGCTGCCAAAATTCAGTATTCTAGCCTGCTTTGAACCTTCCCCATGAGACTCATTCCAATCCTCCTCGGAAGTCTTAAGAACGGCTGGACTGCTGAAATGCTTGGCACTTTCATGGGGATGATTGAATAATAAACCTCTACAATAAGAAAGAAATAGCTGGGGGGAAGACAGCTGTGATTTTTTTTTTTTCATTCTTTTCCAGAAAATGTGGTGAGCTTGAGGTTTGGTATTCAAGTAGAGCTGGTTTATCTTAAAAGAACAGGTCTGTGCCACAGAGAACAGCACACCTCTGAAGATGCACGCTTCTTTAGCCACTTCAAGGCAGAGATTAAATGTTGTTGTTGGCAAATTAACACAAACAGATTAAAAATTTGAGTAGGAGAATGTCTTTTTTTTGTAGCCAAAAATGGCAAGTAGAGGAAATACATTTATGGAAAACCTGTGAATGGCCTTTTAAAATTTTTTTTTGGAAATTAAGCCTCACTGTACTACTATATTCCTGTACAACAGCAAGTAAAAGGTCATGCAGGTTTGACTTAAAACAATGTAAAATCATCTTAACACAGGCAGAAGATGGACTTTTCATGGTTTGATTTATAGCTTGAAAATCAGGAACAAAAATGTGCCTGTGTCACTCCATAAAGGATATATTGCTTTCTCCAAAGCTTGCGTTTTTGATCCTGGTACCTCAGAACTATCCTGGCAATCAGGACCATCAGACACATTGTAAAGCAGGAATATGGCAGTGAATGGAGGGACATTACTTTGGAAGTAAGATTCTCTGGTTTAGGTTCTGACCCAGGGAATGTTAGATTGTTTATATAAAATATAAGATCATCAAGAGAACAGTGGGTAATTCATTCCCTACGGTCTCGTCCCCCTGCAGTTCAGTCAGTCGATTCCCTCTCAGAGAAAGGAATGAACCCTGAACATGTAGATTTTCTGCCCTTTTTACTAGTATTTACTAGGTTTTATTGGCTCTTTGTGCTGGTTTTGGCTTGTATAGAATTAAATTTCTTCATAGTAGTGGTCATGAGGATGTGTTTTGGGATTATGTTGAAAACAGTGTTTGGGGGGGGTGCACAGGACAGCTGACCACTACTAACTAACCAAAGGAATATGCCAGGCAATATTCCAGGCTGTTATGCTCAGCATACAAACCTGGAGGAAGGAGGAAGTGGGACACAATTGGTGTGACAACATATGTCTTTACAAGTCAAAGGTGTGGACGGAGCCCTGTTGTCCTGGGAATGGCCTGCACATGGGAATGGGTGAATGTGCTCATTTTGCTTTGCTTGTGTGAGTGGCTTTTCTTTAGCAATTAAACTGTCTTTATCACAGCCCATTAATTTTCTCCCTCTTACTTTTCTGGTTCTCTCCACCATCCCACTGGAGGGAAGTGAGAAAGTAGCTGCATGGGGCTGAGCTGCCAGCTGGGGTCTAAACCACAACAGTCTTCAAGTTTAGGAATTCCTTCACCATGCTTCTTAGAGTAGACAAAGTGTTATTTCTCTCCCTTAACTTCCTCACGTTCCAAAATATTTACAACCAGCTCAATAACTCTTGCTCTCTTTTATTTAACTGCAGGGAGTTCTGGAGATCAGTCCCTTGCTGATTAGAATGACTGAATACATGCTTCAGCTTAAAGCAGGTGATTAACTCACATGGCATATTTCCTCTAGGAATTTTTATATCAGCCATAGCCTCAGGAGGCAAAGTTGAAGGACATACAACATGATGACACCTGAAGATATTGGTCCACCTGAAAGCAATTCCTAATTCATAAGCCTCTGAAAAGTGTTCTGAAATGAGCAGGATAATTCTGGCATAAGAAAAAATACTTTATGGCAACTTTTCTAGGCTTGATGTTGTGTGACATGCACAAGTAATGCTGTTCTATTACTTTCCAGAAGTTTTCTTCTACTAATTTCTTTGCAAATTAACCAAGAATCATTTAAAATGAAAGTTTTTCTCCCTTCAAGCTGTTAAAAAGTGACATGAGAAGACAACAATGCTAGAATTTTCACACTGCTGTGGATGTTTTAAATTTTCATTAAAAAGTTGATGTGTTCACTGCCTCCAGCCAAAATTCTTAACAAAATTAAAGCAGCACCATTCATACTGTTATAGGAAAGGCTGCTTTTGTACCAGTTTCCTACCTGTTGCTGTAAATATTCATTTTGAGTTGAAACTTGGTACAAAGTGCATCCTGTTGCCCTTAGAATGCTTATTTTTGCATTTTTGTCTGATAGCAAGTTTCTTTTGGAAGCAAACACTATACCAACAGGCAACACTGTCTGTAAAAGCGTTGCCTGTTTCTGCACCCATTCCTTCCCAAAAGCATAACATGTACTTCTTTATTCTACGAAAATGGAGGGAAATTCTCCAGTATTAACTTATCAGGGAGACTCATTTGAAGTGGAATTCGTCTCACACAACTTCAGCTGTGTAAAAGTTAATAATGTCTCTGACTTTCTGTGACCAGGCTTCCTCTTGGAATCAATGCCACCCTCTTCAGCCACCTTGTGGTTCATAGACTTTGTCTTTTAGGAGTTTTCTTCTCCTGCCCTACAAAGTGCCCTAATTTTGTTCCAAGACTGACCATTGATTTGCTACCCAGCAGCAACTTTGTCTGCTCCAGAGCTTGCCTCACCATATGCCATTCAACTGGAACTGAAGGCTGGATTTTTGCACAGGTTTCTTACAGAGAACATGCAAATCACAAGCATAACATGATGGTGTTGGCACCAGCCAGCAACCAGAAGACACCAGCCCATGTCCAAAGAATCAGACCCAAAACTCCCCTTTTGTGTATATGCAAATGGTTTTGTTTCTCCTTTTACACAAATATAATTCAGTTCTTACTGCATTTAGTTCATGCTGTATATATACTCTGAATGGTTTCGATAAGTTGCACAACTGATAATATTCTGATAAAAAAGATTTGTAGACTTTGAGTTATTAGATGGATTACAGCTTTGCTCATTTCTCTTCTAATTTTTTAACACCGTCAAGATCCCCACTGTTTCACTTGCATAGTCATGATGCTTTTTTTCTTGGGCTTGGAAAACCCTGGTTTAGCCTCAAATCATGAAATATACAGGGACTCCAGAAGATTAATTTAGACTAGCTGCTCGGTTTTAGATCTTGACTGTTATATGAGTTTAATTCCAACATCTTCCCATCCTGCTTGCCTTTCCACTGAGAACAGGAAGTAAAAGTAAGTCTACCTCACACAGATGAGGAGTTTTACTCAGATGTCTTCCTTATTCAGCAGTCTTGAGGAATGGCTGGATGAAAGGCTGTCTGGGAGCTTGATCCTGGTTGGAAAGGAGTCCACAGGTACAGCATTTACAAACTTAAGGATTAAGTCCTGTTCCACATCATCTCCCTTCCATATGCACATGTTTATTTATGAAATATCTGAAAATATTATCTGGTTCTTCTTAAAAATGTGATATAGTTAGTAATAAGTGCTATTAGAAAGAAATCTTTTTCTAAGGACCTACAGTGTAAATAAGCACAATGTTGGGCAGGTTTACTTTTCACTTGTCGTTCAGAAACTGCAAGATCATTCTCTCCCAAAATGCTGACAACCTCAGAACTAAGTTAAAATGGCTTTATGAAGTAGTCTTGCAGTATGTTGGAGCTTATCTAATCCTTTTTTGTGGAAACAATCAGAAACAAAAAAGGCAAGCTTTTGAAATATGTAGAAGAAATATTTTTTTTTTTTGCCTTGCAGTTAAAAAACCCTATGAGATTACAGCAAAAAACCAGCAACAAAATTATTAGTTCCTTTTGTGGCTGGTTGAACAGAGAAGGTATGAACACTTTTTTATTTCCGTCTATGTCATTAATGAAACTAATGAAATTAATTCATGCTCTTCTAAAAAGAAAGTTTTGTGTGTATGGTTGATTTTATTAATTTTTGCAGAAATATATGGATTGATTAATTTGATTTTATGTTTGGTGCGAGTGTCTGAGTGTATATCTTTTATCAGGTAAGTTCCATCACAAAAGGCTTCATTATAAAAAGAAGATAATATTTAAGAAATGACAGTTCTTGATTCCAAATTATTTGGATGCATCATAGTAAAGTAAAGGTAAAATCCATCTTGCAACTTCCTTGAAGGGATTTCCTCATAACTTGAGGCAAATGAATTGTGAGACTCATTTAGTGGTAGGTTTCATTTAATCTCACTTTCTTGTTTGAAAATTAATCATCCGGTCTAATCTGTTAATCTGTGCTGCCTCACTCATTAATGGAGGTAGACGAGTTCTACAAATTGCAGTTTGGGGTGTCCTGAAGTGGTTAAGGAAAACTCACACTGAATGGTAACCCCTGGCCCTACGCCTCTGCTGTGCCTGCACTTCATTAATCATTCACAAAGTTATAGATTTAAGATCTGATAGCTCTCTTGAGAGTTCATAAAGTAGAGTCGGTAAAACAAAGTCCTATCTTGTGCCTGAATACCCTACAAACATGCTGGACAGACAAGCAAGACTGTCTCTAGACACAGACTGTCTGCAGAAAGTCTTGTTTCTGGGTCATTGCAGGTTTCTTCAGGGTTAGCTTTGATTCCCAGCTCCTGCCATATGATTTCCAGTGTTCATCAAGACCTTGCTCTCTTCTCTCTCCTCTAGCATGCACACAAACTTTGTTCTTTCTACTGACTTGCTATGTAAAAAATATCTGTAATATGCACATTTAGTGATCTGACTTGCTGAATTCAGTCAGCAGACTGTAAACTGAATGAAGGGCAGCCGTGAGTATGGACAGCAAAAGTGGTTCATTTCACTTGAGTAAAAGCAAGTATCTCCAGTCTATCTGAGCTAATTACCCCAGGCTCTCTTTGCAGGCAGTGAAGACAGATTGTCCATTTTACTGTTCAATTTATCTAATCCTGAAGGAGCTATAAAAAGTCATATGAATCTCATTTTGAATGTAACTGTCTCTCTGCTGACTACACAGAGAGCTTGGGCCAATGAGCTCAGATGTGAATGTCTGTACTGAATTTGTCTAGTTTGGGTCAGATATATACACTTCCAAAAACACCTGTGTAGGCAATATTGACAAGTCAGAGTGCAGGTCACATATCTAAAAGGGCTCCTGAGGGATCCTGGAGGATTAGCTTTACGTTATGACAATGTGCTGTTGTTCTGGTTTAACACCAGCCAGCAGCCAAGCCCCACACAACTGCTCACTCCCCCACCAACAGGATCAAAGAGAGAATTGGAAGGGTAAAAGCCAGAAAACTAGTGTGTTGACATAAAGACAATTCAAAAGAGGAATCAAAAACAACACACAAAGCAAAACAAAACAGGGAATTAATTCAGTGCTTCCCAAAGGCAGCCAGGTGTTCAGCCATCTCCAGGAGAGCAGGGTCACATCACACATAGTGGCTACTTTGGTAGATAAATGTCATCACTTCAAACTGCCTCCCCTTCCTCCTTCTTTCCCTCAGCCCTATTTACTGAGCATGACAGTCTGGAATATCCCTTTGGGTAGTTGGGGTCACCTGCTCTGGCTATGTCTCCTCTCAACCTCCCAACTTCCTCATCAGCGTGGCAGTATGGAAATCAGAAACAGCTTTGGCTGTGTAAGCCTTGCTCAGAAATAACAAAAACACCTCTGGAATAGCAACTCTGTGTTCATGACTGCCCTGGGGTGTCTTTATGATGCTTGTATCCCCAATCATCTGCTCTGGTTGTGTTGGATATTGTATTCTGTACCTTTAAATTCCTATTAGTTAACTTTGGAAATTTCCTCACAAATTTACCCTAAACCAAACAATGACAAATCCAAAATACAGCACCACCGTGAAGAAAATTAACTCTACAGCAGCCAAAACCAACACAACTGTGAAGATCTTTGTGTCAGTATCACAAGGGCTGCACCTGCTCATACCACTTCACAATCCCACAATGAAGCCAAGACATGCTTTCTTGCTCAAGTGACGGTGCAGCAAACTTTTTTTGGTTTATATAAGCAACAACAACATTGTTTTTTAGCTAATATCAATTTGACCACCAAATGCCATGAATGGCTGTTACAGGGCAGCCAAAATGATGGTGACTTGTGGCAGGAAGACATAAAAGGGGATAAAACAGTTAAACTCTGATTACCACCAAAGGTATGTGGGGTTGAAGCTCAAGTTTAGAGACTTAGCTCCTAGAAAGCTCTTAGGAAAATCAAGCTCTCTTTGGTTAGCTGTTTAGCAATGCATTTCCCCTTAGCACCACATGTAATGAGATATCTTTAAAGTTATATCTGTAACAACCTTAGTTTCTTTTTTAACAGTTTGTTTTTAAGCCACGTGTCAAAATAACTCTGTTTTAAGCAATAAATATCATTTTGATATAAATGCATGCACTTGCCATCCATTGCCAGGTGATGCCTACTGTGACCATAAAGCTAAAATTCATTGCCTTGATAAATAACTCATATTTGGCTGCTCAACAGCAGGGTGTTGGAGAGCCCTTAAACTAGTAACCTGCGGGCTGAGTGCCTTTGGAAACTATCATTTGTCTTTTGATTTTAATTTTTATCATCTATTCAAGGGAAAATAAGCATGGGAGAAAAAGAATATTTCAAGGGAAAATAAGCTGTCTAGATAGTTGTACCTACCCTTTGGGTCAACAATGGATTAACTTTGTGGTCCTGTGGTGAGGGTTGAGTTGTTGGGACATTACAGTATGGTAGAGTTTACTTGTTCGAACCGTTTGTTTGTTCAAACTTTGATTGTGCCTTTTAATAACAATGCTACATCACAAAGAAGGATACATAAGGTATAAGTGAGCTGTGAGTAAAGACATACATCATGTGCCTGGTAAGTACTTTATAGCCTGGGGGGCAAATTGTCAGCAGGAGCAAACCGAAGTAGCTCTTTGAAGTACATACACTTGCACAGTGCACACTGGCAGTCGGGCTCTGGGGCAGGCAGACAAGCACAACACTCCGTGGCAGGTTGATTTTGTGCCAAGAATCTTCATTTCGCTTCTGCACAGAACCTTTCTCCATTTCTGCAGGCTGTAAACAATCTTCTGCTCCCTTTTCCCAGCTACTCAGAAATGCAATCTAAATCCTGGACAAAAATCCGTATTATAGAGAAAACATTTAAAGAAGACAGCAGGTGTGTGTAACAAACATGAATGAATGGCAACAGCTGTCAGCAAGTGCAGCTCTGGCTGACAATGTCCTAAGAAGGAACTGAAATACATAGGGTGAAGAAAACCTTTGGGATGGTTTCCTTCTACCCATTGTGCCTTCTCCTGTTAGGAAATAGACACAAATCAGGGCCTGATGTTTTTGTGACTGTTGCCAAACAACTTTTTCATGCAGTGTGCTTCCTGTGCCAGTCATCAAATACTGGTGGCCTAGGGATTTTCTTAGAAAGTCTGAGTCCTGAATACCCATGTCATTGTCAAGTGAGGTACTCCCAAGGAAAGTCTATTTTCTTTCACTAGTCATACAGGGATCTCAGAATGAATATTTGGGATATAGGCACTGCAGATATCTAAGAGTTCTGTCCCTGGTCTCTGCATTTTTAGTCATATAACCTGCACAAATTATCTGTAAGCATCTTCATACAATGTTAATGAAAAAAAACCTATTAAAGACAGGTCTGCACCCCTTTCTCTCTTTTTCTCTGTGAGTGGTAATTTGCTGAGAAAACAGTTCAAGCTCGAAAGCTACTTCTGCTTCTGGCTGCCTACCTACCTCGCAATCACCACCTTGACATAAAAATCTCCTCAGCTTTGAGTTATCTGTGCATAAGTAAGTGGTATCTTAAAATCCCATGCAGGTTCAATCAGGAACTGTAGGTAGATATTCAAGAGTTCAGTTGCTGAAGGTTAATGTCATATTTGCTGTCAATTCCCCCATGACTGTCTTTTTCGGTGTGACAGAACGCATGGAGAGCAGCTAGCAGGGCCAGCACTCAGACATTGAGCTTGTGTTGGTGGGACGCATCAGCAGAGGATGTCTGGCCCAGTAAGTTGATTCAGCATGTTTTCTGGCTCCCAGGCTCCCTTACAGGACTGGGAATAGGTGGTCTTAAATCATGGAAACACAGGAGAGTTTGGGTTGGAAGGGACCTTAAAGATCAGCTAGTTCCAACACCTCCACAGCTGGCAGGGAAAAGAGCACATTGGATTATCTGTCTGGTAGCTGTGTCCTTCTACATATTTAGGAAAGCTAAGATATGGTTCATTCTATTCATTGACTTAAAAAATGTTAGATTGATCTCTGAGATTCAATAGGTGCATGGGGAGGTTTTCTGACCTCTTGACCTCCAAATTTCCTTAGACTTCCTGCCAATCTTGTTTAACGTTTTATCAGCAAACTGTAATGTGACAGGCCTCATTACTATTGAACACAGGAATTAGTGGTTTGTGACTGACTAAGGATCTGTCATTCAAATGCAAGCACCCTTTGGGACCAGAAAGAAATCATTTGGTGGAAGTGGGGAGGAGCAAAGAAAGGATGTTTAATTTTTTTTACTGTGTGACTTAAAAAAAACCAACCCTGCTCCTATTACTAATGGTCTTTATTGACAAAGAGGGCAGTAGTAGTTAAAATGTGATGAGGTGTGTTTTGCAATCTGCTGCTGCAGGCTTTGCTAATTTTCATGTATTAAAGGCAACAATATATCACATTTACTCAAAAATAGTAAAAAGAGGCCTCTATGTCGTGTCTGTCTGTAAAAGGCAGGCTTGCCTCACAAGAAGCTGGCTAGATTCCAAAGCACATTTGTGATCAAAGCACATTCTGCAAAGAATGCAGAGAATGATTTTGCTTAAAAATCAGCTGCTGAAACAAACATCTAAGCATTCATTTATTTCTCATATGGCAGCATTAAAATAATTGGCAGCACTGCAGCAAGCGTAACAGTAAAATGTATTTGTGCTTCATGCCACAACAGAACGATTTTAGTGGGGACTAACACAACTTGAATGCCAATAAGGTACTGAGAGCTGTGAAACATAACCACCATACCATATTTGAGACTTAGGATTTACTCAACTTACTACAAAATCAATAATGGGATCATTTGTAACAAAATCTATTTGCTGAGAAGGAATGTCAGTGCAGGTGTTCATCACAGGAACAGGATGCAGACGGGGTATAGTGCCAAAGCCAAGGATACAAATGAAGGACTTCTGCAGCACACTGGCTTATAGCTGACAGTTTCAGAAATCTTGGAGACTAGAAGGATATTAATGCGACTAAGTGGATGGGAAGATGTTATAGAATATAAACATCCACAAAACCTTTGAATTATTTTTGATCTCACATTTCCCAAGACTAGCCAAAATGATCATTCCCTGTCATCTCAATGTTTGTTGGCTTCTTTCATGATTACTGTCTTCAAAATAAGTGAAGCTGTTGAAAGTAAAACCCTTCAGTTTTCCTTCTGAAATCTGTTCTGACCCATGACAGAAATGGAGTTTTGTATCTTTTTTATAGTTCATTAAACTTTTCACTTGTATTTGTCCTTCTTTGTCTTAACTGTGCCTTGGCTCATAGTCAACACAAGTTAAAATGTAAAGCCAAAAGTATTAGTGTTCAAAACACAACTGTGTTTTCCAAGGGAAGGGTGATATGGTTGTGTTACCCAAATCACTTGTTTTGGTAGAACTAGCAGTGTTTTTTAAATAACCAGATGTGCTGACTTTTCAAGATGGATATCCCAAAATGGAAGCACCTCCATTTGGCAGGTGTTCATAAGCCTTGGTCTTCAATCATCTTTTGTAAGGGATGGATCTTCTTTGAAGCATAGGTCATTATGTCCTATGAGGACTTACCTAAAATAAGGGGGTTTTTTTTGTTAGAATAATTTTTCTTTTTCCTTTGAATGCCCATTCTGTTTTTAGGCATGTTCGATGAAATCCTATATCTAGAAATGTCTAAAGGAAATGGCTGTTAAGCATTCTTCATCTTACCTGAAATCACCATTCTTATAGGAAACAGTCACCTCTGACTCTTCTGGCTTATATTTTGTATGGATAAACAATTCCAATTATACGGATCAAACGATGTCTTCAAATGATTGGGTTGCCTTCCTCTAGCGTCAGCTTGTGATCCTGCATGTGTGAAATAGGGAAGAAGAGGGCCTCCTTTGCTATGGTTTACTCTTTAAGGGTGTAACATGTTGTTATAGATTCTGTCATCTCCATCAGACCAAATTGCATCATTTTCCATGTTCTGATCAGCTCTACATCTATCTTTGGACTAGGCGTCTCCTAAGCTGTATGCAAGAGACCTGCATGTGATCCAGGACACCTGTGAATCTGCACTTTGACACTGCTTGACTGTGTATTCAGTGTGTAACTACAGAACAAATGAAGCTTTTAATAGGAGGTTTGGATATGAAATCTACCTTTGACTGCTTTGTTTCTGTGTGAAGACAGAATCTGGTGATTCTGAAGAGAAGGGACTGAACTACTCTTAATAATCTTGATTTTTAGAGACCTTTGTAGGTCATCTAAATATTACTCAGCATAAGATCCCACCAGAACCTACAAAAAAGATAGAAGATGAAGTTCACTACAGTCAAAAAATTCAAAATCTTTTAAAAATCTGAAACTGTTTGTCTTGGCTCAGGATCAATATCAACATTTAGAACTGACAACATAATGTGGAAATTACACAGAAGATAACAATTCAATGCATTAGCAGAAAGTGTTACATATTCAGAGTCTTCTGGAGAGACAGCAGGAGGAAAAGAGATTGGTGCTTATTAGCCCTGCTTTCTTAGGGAGAATTGAAATGGATAGTTTGATTTCTGCAGCTGACAAAATCGTTTTGGAGGGTGCCGCTGGAGCGACAATAGCAGAGCAGTGAAAGAGTAGGATACCAGTGGATGAAGTACCCAGTTAAACTGAATCACACATCTCAAAACAACCACTACAACTGCAGCACCTGCTATCTGCCATTATCACCGCAAGTTGGTTGGCACGGAAGGACAAAAATTTTTGCAATGAATGTCGCTACTATGAATCATCACAATGTTTCAAAGTTTTTCAGCAATGAAAAATCAACAGTGTGTTCACATAAAAAAAGAGGACAAAGTCTCTAATATCTCTTTTGTGTAGTACAACCTGGATGACAATAGTGACTCAAACTAGGAAAAAAAA
>WAAE01010587.1:0-26106 GCA_013400495.1 Nicator chloris
ATTTTGAGATTTAATATTTGTTGTCTTTGAGATTCAGTACTTCAAATCAGAGAAGTCTAGGCAATGAAAATGATGCTTATTGCTGGACACAGGATTAAATGACAATCATTAACTTACTTGGAAAGCAGGTGCTCACAATTCAACCCTCGTGCTAAAATTGTGTAACAGATGTTTTTTGGTTTAGGGTTTTTTTGTTTGTTTGCTCATTTGATTTTGGTTTTGTTTTTTTTTTTTTTTACAAGTAAAAGCAAATTTGCTTTATTTTTGATGCTTGAAAATTATTAATGGGAAATTAAGAAGTCATTTGATAGTGAATATATTCTAGAGTATGTGTACAGATTTTTCTTCTTTACTTTGTGGGAGTATTCATGTATTAATTTCCTGTGTAGGAAAATTAAGAGGGGATAGCCCACAAGGAATTCTATTTAATTCAGAGATTCAAAGACTCTAAAGTAATGACCTATTGAGATTATTTCGTCTGATGACATGAGTAAGATAGACTATGAGAACTAGCAGAACACACATGGCTGATTTTAAGGTAGGTGATGTTGACTGTAATATTACTTTTGGATGAGTTATGCTTCTTAAGATTTAGTTCTCCTTTCCATTACCTATTATTATATCTGTAGCTGGTATTTTTGAGGCCATATCATTGTGTGGCTAAGTCTGTTGAGCATTGCTGCTGAGCAAGGTGATCCTCCCATGCTGTAAGGTTCCTTGTTTCTGGGAGCCTTCAATTTGACAGTATAGAAGCACACATTACACGTGTGCATCCTGATGTCTGGGGTTGTTCAGTGCCAGGGACTTGGGTGGCTTGTAGCAGGCACTAACAGGCCTGTGATTTATCTGTCAGAACAAGGTAAATTTGGATTTGTTTCCTTTTTTTTCAGGAGTTGTATACCAAATTATGGATATAGAGCCCTGATTTCCACTCTATCTTCCATTTTTACTAATCCAGATCATTGGCAATTTTCCATGTGCCTTAGTTGTAAACAGCTTGATTCCATCCACATTCTGATTTCTGCACAAGCTGTAAATTCCCATTCAGGAAAATGTTTAACTTTACACGTATCTTGTGTGCACCTTGAAAATTAGGAGGAATATAGCCACCAATGCATCAGCTACATTTGAGCTCAGGAGCTCTGATAGATTTTATATCTCTGACAGTATTTTATCACATCAGACATCACAAAAGAAAAAACCCACTTGTATTTAATGACGTATAGTATTTTGCAGAACAGCAAGGATGATTGGGCACCTTTACTTGCAGCTTTTACTAAATGTGGACCTTTTCAATAATCATACAATATAAAATTTAAAATCTTTTCTTCTACTGCCTGTTTGCTTCAGGGTTGTTTAGTGAATATTCTATATAGCCTTTTGAAATAATGCTAGAAAAAAAATTGGCTACGCAACCTATTCATATGGATTTGTGACTCTACCTCCGTGTGGCCTGTTGCAGGACATTTTGACTGCCTTGTAGGAAGAACAGCGTTAAGGTTTTAATTTCAAAGCAAACCTTTAGATAAATCCTGATCTGATTAATCACTTAATGTCTCTTTAGAACACATTTTTCCTCTGTGGTGCCTTTGAGGTATGTTTTAATGAAAACTGTCTGACTTGAAAGTTGTTAGCTGCCATGATAGCTTAAAAACTGGGAAAGGCATCATCTGTCTTTCAGTTAATATATGTAGTGTAAAATATAATTTAATGTAATTTAAAGGTGAGTGAACAGAAGTTCTTCAGGATTCTTGACTAAAGTTCTGAACAGTGGAAAAATGAAGGTTTTCAGCAGGTTGAAAAATCATTTGAAACTTGGGCTGACCATCTTACCATTATGAGAAACTTGTATTTTACAAAAGTGCAGTTGTTTTTATAGGTTCTATTCTGTTATAAATTTCCCTTGCTTTGCAGCATAGAAATTTTGGGGTTAGGAAGTGGTGGCCTTTAGTTTTATGGTAAAAGTTTAAGGTACAATGGCTCAAGTAATTTTAAGCTGTTTAGACACTACAGACTTACTCAGATTAATTTCAGGTTTGAAGACTTCTTCTTTTCCCTCTCTTTTTTGGAGTGGTGAAAAGTAGGTAAAATCTGAGTTATGGATGATCTTTGAGTATGTAGTTTTATTTGATAGCATCCTGTTTATTAGAAGGATGCAGAGATGGGAACACTAATATCTTTTGGGAACTTCATAGCAATATGGTCTGATTCTTCATTTCTTAGTCATTGGGTAATTTTTTCTTTCAATTAGATATACTTGTGATCTGAATAATGATGATTGGTTGTTATAGTATTTTATCTGAAGTTGGAAAGTGTGCCTAGTTGTGTAAAAGATTTAAATTTAACTGTGACAGAAAATACCCACACCTTTTTTTTGAAACACCTTTCTTTGTTTTGTTGGGATTTTTTGCTATGTAGCATGCATTTAGGGTTCATGTTTCTTTCCTTCCTTTCCTTGAAGGGAGCTTTAGCTCTAAAGTCTAGAGCAGGCTTGCCTGTCTGTTGAACCATAATTTGATGTCTGAAATTAGGTGGGATAAGAATAAGTATTTTCCTACCTTAACACAGAGCTGCTATCGTTCTGGGAGAATGGCCTATGAAAACAAAAGTGCCCTCTATTTGTCACAAGAGTGACAAACCAGAAGTGAGTCTTATAGTAAAGAGAAGAAGGAAAAAAGATATAAAATATTGAGGGTTGGGTTGATTGCAATAATAATGATTTTTTTGTGAAAATATTAGATATAGAAAAGAGAAGGATGACAAAATTGGGTCAAAGGTATCTAAAGGTAAGGAAAAAGTTTGACATGGAAACAAAACTCTTTCATTAGATTGAATTTATAATATATATAAAAATAGATGTATTTAAATCCATTTTTTTCTTACACAAAACAGCAGATAATTACCTAAATTTCTAGTGAGCCTTTCAAAGATTGCTCAATTTTTTTTTTTCATTTCTTTGTTCTAGTTGCATTAAAATCATCTAACTCCAGCAGACCAGAAAGAAATGGCATTCAGGAAACCTCTAGAACAGGAAAGTGTGGAGAAGAAATGCAGATCCTGGAAGGAGAACTCCTATTGCAGGTATGTTTTGCGATAGACATATCGTACAAAGATTTAAATTAAAAGAAAACAAAACAAACACCTCTATCTACCATACTAGATGCTCAGTGATGAGATAGAAAAAATATTCTTATTGTGAAATTCTTTCCTCATTTTCTTTAGGGTAATATTAAACAGCTCTTGGATTTTTTTGGTAGTAGGGACTTTAGAGTGGATGTTAGATTGTGGGTTCCTCTTCAATGTTTCCAAGTAATTTATTGGGGGGGGGGGGGGTTTCCCATCTGTTTGCATCTGTTGTTAATAAAGATGTCAATATAAAGGAACAATTTTTATAAGGGCCAGATAAGTTACTAATTTACTGTAAATTTGGTGATTTATTTGCTAATTGGTAATTTGATAATTGTCTAAAAGAAACAATTTCTCCTAAGACCTTGGGCTTGTTGAAATATCTTGCTTTCTCAGTGGTTTGAATGAATTCAGCACATATAGTGTAGATTCAGGACAAATTTTAGAATACTTTGAGTAACTTTTATATGTACTAATAGAAAATATTAATTTAAAAAGTGTGGGGTGTTTTTTAAAATTGTCTAGCTTGTTTTAATGTCCTAAAGTGTCAAAGCATATAAATAATTATATACTACCAAGTCCAGATTAAACCTAAGAAATTAAAAATATAGGTATTACAATGTTCTAACTAGTTTCACAAAACAGATTTCATGGAGACTTGCAGCTCCATTTGAAATATGTTGGTATTCTGTCTTCTACACAGGTTTTACCCTGATGTATCTATCAAAAGTGGCAAATCATTCTGTCAGAGCCAATTGTTTGCTTAGAAAAATATGAATTTCAGTGTTCAAAGACTAGAAATGAAAACAGGTTCTAAGAATCCCACAAAACAGTTATTTTAAATTGATGCTAATTGAAAATTGTTTTCTGACCAACTAAAAAGACTAGGACATGTATTTAGTTTTCTAACCTTAATAAAGTATGACACAGAACTGTTGTGGAGTTACTGCCAGTGAACAACTTTCTTTTAAAAAGAAAAAAAGCTAAAAATCTGAAATATATGGTTTATATTGGAGGCATCTATTTCATCTGAAATATAGGGGTTTTTTTTAATGACTTCTGAGTGGAAGCTATGAGGGAACTCCTTTCCATTATGAAAATTAAGTGGGTAATATAGTTCTTACTGAAAATTCTGCCCCTCTCGGGAAGTAAGTAAATTAACCGAATTTCTTAAATTAATTTGTTTTGTAAATATTTTATATATGTGAAAAAATTTATAAGAATGAATATGCAGATGGAGTTTTCTTAGGTTATGTAACAAGTCATGAGTGTGATGAAATTGGGAATTTTCTGGAAGATAGTGGGAATCAGTAAGTTGTAAATATTAATAAAGTCCCTCCCTTCCACTTAGGCTCAGAAGTCTTGCATTACACAGGTGAATAAATTATAACTGATGATGAATGTTTTCCTTTTATTACCTCCCTGCTTTCTTTTGGTTTTGCCAAGGTGAAATGAAAAAACACCCTATTTGTATTTGCTTATATTTGTTCATCTGTTGTTTTTGCTTGCTTCCTCATGAACAGAAAATTGTCTTTAATTTCCAACATAGAAACTGTCTTGCCAATTTGATATATTGTGGAAGCAGAGATCAAAAACATAAATATGCCTTCCTTAAAAGCAAGCTAAATTTCCTTTAAAATTTAAATTATTTCAAATTCTTATTTTAAATGCAAACTCTATTACAGCCCAAGCAAGTTTATGATAAAAAGTGCAAGACAAATTATGACCTCTAAGAAATTTTTAAAACTTAATTCTCCACAATGATGAACAATTTTGTAATTACCTCTTTATTAGGAGCATTGAGAGTAATTTTTAGAGGCACAAATATCATCTTCAGTTCTCCAGACTAATAAAGTCACTGAGAAATTTCATTGTGTGTTTTAAGATAATTATTTTTGGATTGCATTTTGCAAAAACCTCCATCAGAACTCATCTCCCACTTATTGGTATATCCAGATATATGCATTTTACAGAATTTTTGGCTTAAATAATGCATCTGGCTATCTCAGTAACAATCCTGGTTCGAGATGAACTGTGTGCCAGGGCTGGTGCAAAACGTGATTGAATTCCAGGTACAGAAGGTGTGGGTAGCTCTTTATGAAATGGACCAGAATAACCAATTCTAACATTTGAGACAAAGTTAGATGCTGTGCAGCTTGCAAATTTTTTATGTCAACCAGCTGAGGTGAAATGGCCTGCAGAACGGGGTCAGCAGAGGACACGAGCACCTGCCACTGCGGCATTCTGCTCCCGTGAAATTACTGCAAGCTCCATCAAAACCCAGGATTCTGTGTAACCACTTGAGGTTTCTTGGATTGGCTATGCTATTTAATTTCAGATTATTATTGATTTTTTAAAGCTCATTCTTTATTTGCATAAAATTTACCGAACTTATAAGAAGTTTTTATAGAGATAACAACTGTTTATGAGAGTAGATTAAATAATATCTACCCATTAAAGTGGAGTGGTTCACAGCATTTAAAGACCAGTCATTCAATCAGATATTTCATTTATATATTATTACTTTCTTGCAGTAAGATATAGGATATCCTTCACTTACTTTACATTTTCTATGTACAATAATTCTGCATAAATAAAGAGGTTTTTTTAAAAAAGTGTTTTGAGTACGCTGGCCAAATTTGCCTTTGAACGCAGCTGCGGAAATTAAGTGGCACAATATACTCAATCCAGCCCCTAGAGACTGCCTTTTGTTAAATCTTGACTGAAATGCATAGAAGTAGATCGGCACCTTTCATCTGAGCTGCCAAGTCACAAATGCACTGTTTGCTATCACAACAATTGCCGTGGACTGTATTGATTGGGAGTTCAGATAAATGCTCTTTGCGTGACTTTGAGTGTGGAGCCGCCTGGTCTGCTGTCCACGGAGGGGGAAATCTCTTCAAAAACATTGTTTACTTGTAACAGACCACTTTTGCCGAGGCTTTCTATTTTAAGTAAAGTATAAAATGTTTTCTTGGACTATATAGGGGATCTAGATAGCTTGATTTCCTGTTCACAGTGGCTTGTCTGTACTATGAATAGAATGGATTTTGGGACTGGGTTTGTGACATGGCTCTCGTTCGTGCTGTTGGCAGCTGGGGATATCCAAGGCTTGAGCCACACAAGCATTGTGAACTGTGGCTGGTATTGGATGAACTTAGAGTTCTTCATACTATCGTCCCTCGTCTTGTACAATCAAGAGTATTTAAAAGTCATCAACATGGTTTGGCTTCTCCACTGAATAAAAAAAAGTTTGTTTTTTTTTCTTAGATCCAATTTTCTCCATTTTAACATGTATACTGTGAAGAGATTCAGTAGGAATCCTTCTGTTTGTGCTGTAGATAATGATATACTTTTGCATGCTTCACATTTTATTGGAGGACTGCAGAATAGGTAGACCCAGAGCCACAATAGTTATCTGGAATTTATCTCTGAAGCTGACAGTTTGCTATGTTTCTTCCCCAGGCGTTAAATGGGTTTGTGTTAGTTGTTACAGCAGATGCTCTGGTTTTTTATGTCTCTTCTACTATCCAAGACTACTTGGGATTCCAACAAGTAAGTTTATTTCTTCTTCTGGTTTTTTTCAGAGGTTTTGCCTAATTTCAAGGAACATCAGTGTTCATATTTAGGGTCTTAAATTTTTTTTGCAATAAAAATCTCAGGTACTTTAGGTTGAATTACACTGGAACCATATTACTTTCCTATCGTCTTGCAAAGCCAGGATGTCAGGCCAAGCACAACAGGAATATAATTTCCAAAGTTGAGTTAGGCAAGATAGGAAATTTTCGCACTTAATTATTGTTTACTGGAACAACTGTTTGAAATTTATACTGTGGTGTTACCCAGTTTATGATGCTGAGTGAGACATAATTCAATGGGAAGGTAATTATTTTAATAGAAACCTTTCATGAAAAATTATTTCCATATGCCTTGAGACTTATAAATATCAAGTGAGTGATTTTGGTATTTTTAGAATTTGTTCTCTTGCCCATGTTTATTTATTTCATTATTAATTTCAAAACAAGCATTTGTTTTTTACTATTTATGGTGCAGATCACATATGGCTGACTTCATTGGGCTTGAAAACCAGGTGCCAAAGTACTAAAGACTGAGGCATAGCAGGCAAATTCTGCCTTTGTTAGAAAACTCTTGGGATTACTTCATGTGAAGATGATAGAATGAAGATGATAGTTATAGTTCTCAATGTATATCCATGGATACTACATAGTGATAGATTCAGCTGCTGTCTAAAAATAACAAGAAACCTTGCTTGGTCCACAGTTTCAGGTAACTGATAAGAGATTGGGGAAAGTTTGTGTAAAAGAAAATATTTCAAAAAACCCCATTGTTATTCCTGGGGTTACATATTCCTTCAGCGTTGGGGAATGAAAAAAGAAAAAAGCTTGGAAAACAAATTGGGCATAACATTTGTGAAGTAATGCCAGTAAATTAAGTGCATGATATAGGAGTGAGGTCTTCAAGCTATAAGCAAAAATTAGCATTTCTGGCAATTTATTCTGGAAAATACTAATTGTTTTATGAAATTCATCATAGCAAAACTTGACCTAGGCTTTTGCTTTTGCCAGTTCATCTCAATTATGTTAGATCTATGTTTTATTTAAATATTTTCTGTTTATATAGTGGCTGGGTTTTTGAAACATGCCAAAAATGGGGATCTTAACTCTTCTCAGTCAACTGAGTCTTTTCTTGAATATTTTGAGTGGGATTTTTCCCCTTTAAATTCCTTTAAGCACTGATGCTTGCTCTTGAGCCTTTGCCATTTAGATCACATTCCTAACCACACAACTGGTAGTGCAATAAGTAGTGGAATAATACATGTTTTAACACATCCTTAAGAAGTGACAAAGCTTTCAGGCAAACAAATCCACTGTTTATAATCTGCACTTAGTTTTGGCAGTTTGGTTGAGGGTCTTTAGCTTCTTTTGTATTCCTACAGCACCTGTAGTGGGTCAAGTTAAGTACTAGCTGGCAAGTACTTTATTTACCAGTCTGTTAAATTAAATAATTTAAACAGAACCTAAGCATAGCATTTCCAGGCCTTCTTAGGTAAAAGCAGCTAAAGAAATAGTTGACACAATGTAACTTTTTTTTCCCTAAGGCAATATTTTTTATTATTGTTTCCCATGTTTACAGTCATATGTCTAACTGAGCTGTTCTCTGTGCTGTTAAAAATTGTTTCATGAAGCTTTGCTGTCGGAGTCCAGGGCACTCCTCTGACGGCCCTGGAGGGTCTGAGATCCTGGCAGGGCATCAGAGACCCCCCTGCACAGAGCCCCAGAGAGACACTACCCTAGATCTCAGTCTGTAGAAGAGCTTTCAGCTTGTGAAATGAACTACAAGTCACAAGAATGTAACAAAAACAATAGTTAGTAATAGTAGTTAAATGATCACGGAGTGCAAATGTAGAATATTAGAATTTTAGAAAGGGGTCAGAAGAAAAACATGGAGGATTTGGGTGTCGTCCTTGTCTTTTTTATCCTTCTTCTTGTCATCCATTTTTCTGCTGTGGTGGGTCACAGGGATTGGGGTAAGATAGAAGTAACATGTCTAACATTAGTAGTAGGTATTGGTGATTAATGGTAAATAAAAGATACGTAGAACATGGTATAAAAAGTTTTGCCCGCCTGTCGTGGGCGGGAGTCGTCTCATGCCCTCGCTGCCACAAGACCTTGGCAGGGCACAGAAAGAATTTGTAGATAAGAAATAATAAACAACCATAAGAAAACCTGAAATAGTGGCTTTTGACACTTTTTCTGCTTCAGCACAAGTCATTCAGGGAAAAAAGACTCTCATCTGACATGTCTCAAGAATCACAAACCCGAGACTTTGCCACCTGCATGTGATTGTACATATTTATCCCTGAGCAAAATGGATTTTGCTATATCCATAACAGCATTGTCAGACAACTTGTATCATATTATCATATGATTTTCTTATTGTTGTTCTTTCTCAACTTTCTCCTTTTGATCCTAGTCGGATATTATACACCAGAGTGTGTTTGAACTCATTCACACAGAAGACAGACCTGAGTTTCAACGACAGCTACACTGGGCATTAAATCCTGCCCAGTCAGGAGATTCTGGACCAAGTGTGCAAGGTGAGAACAGAATTCGTTCTTTGCCTGTTGGATTACTTTGGTTTTTTGGGCTTTTTTGATTTGTCTATGTAAAAAAGTTTAGAGAAATAAAGGAAGAGATAGCATTTTTCAAATTTCTTTGAATTTTATGGACACATTTAGCTAACAATGAGAATTACTATTTTTTACAACTTAAATAAGCACTGCTATTCATAGCACAGCACCATTAAAGTACTAATTATAGTTTCTATTGGAAGACTTTAATTTGGAGTATAAGGGACAATGTTTCTTAGACTGATCAGTCTAAGAATGTGCTAGTTACAGTGCTACTATAGGGAATAGTGCATTCATTGCCACATAGGCCAGTACTTCTCTTGGAGATAAAAGGGGAAGAGAAATAAAAGATTAAATAGATGAGCCTTTACGATCAAGTAGTATGCATATTCCAGCAGACTTGTCACATGTTACTGGCTGATGCCTAAGTGAGCTGCTATATTGAGAAACAACTAAGGAGAAACACCTTGCATGTGTATCAGAACAAAGATGTGTAGGTGCAGGTAGTTATCTGTAATACAGGAAGCATGTTCCTGCATCATAAGGACAACAAAGCCATTGAGACAACTGCTCCATTTTAATGCCTCCTTTGCACAACAGTTGTTTAAACATGTAAAATCTTCTGTTACTGTGACTTGATTTTAGGGGGTTTATTAATCCATAAAATGTCCACTTCTCAAATAAACCTTAAAGTAACTTAATTTAAAAAAATAGAGTATGGAAATGCTATGATTTGGTAGAGAAAAGTTTCTGTGTTTGTAACACACCTCAGTATATTTCAGTTTTTCATTTAGCAGTCAACGTTATATCAACTCTAGATCGATCTCCACAGGCCTGCTGCACAGCTAGTTAACAGTAGAGTTCAGTACAGCAAAGAGTACGGTTCTCAGAAACCAGATTTTCATCCTGTTTGCTTTAGAGTGAAATTGTGTTCTATAGACCTTAAGCAAGTGCATATGAATTTAGGAAAGGCTGTTTGAAAAGCATGAGACCAGGTTAGATTGGCCTCAAGTTTGACTGAAGACAGGAAGAAGTGCTGAGCAGGATTACAAACAATTCTTTGTTTTACATCTTGTGTTTCTAGCTTGCTAAAAGCTGCTAATTGTGCCCCATTCCGCAAAGCATTCAGGGCCTAGGTGGACGGGGCTTTGAGCAACCTGGTCTAGTGAAAGATGTCCTTGTCCATGGCAGGGGGGTTGGAATTAGGTGATCTCCAAGGTCCCTTCTATCCCAAACCATTCTATGATTCAATGTTGACTTTTGAGTCTCAAGTAGCATAAAATGTTTGAATGTTGAGGATTTTTAGACTGAATTCAGATTTATAGCAAAGGATAATGCTATGACCATAAGGATCCCCTCCATGTTTGCTAATTTAATCCATTTCTATTTTAATACATTCAGCTAGCATTATGTAGATATTTATAGACACAATTGTGCCCTGGCACAGATTCTGTCCTGGATCTGGGAACTGATTCTGCTTCAGTTAGTCTGGACTGGTTATTTCTCACTCAGTACTCTGGTATGCTGCTAGACCACTGGTTTCCTCAGCTGTTACTGTGCTTCCCACACATGCCTCCCAGTCCTTGTCTTGTTCCCAGAGAACTTTTCAAAATTCTGATTTTGCAGTCCCAAATATCTGCTTTGGGGCATTAAGTCTGGATTACCTTTTGAACTTCGCACGTTGCGCAACCACGTGGTCTTGAGTTTAAAGACAAGCACTTCATGGACTGCATGTTCTGCACATTGCTCCATTGTATTGATGAGATCCAGTGTGAGCTTCATGAGGGATATGGGTTCTAACCCCTGTAGTGTTAACTGGCAGTTTTGCTCTAGGGATTGTAGATGCTCTGTAAGATTCTTTGCCTTCTTACAGTGAGTCAGTTCAAGATCCTGGCAGTAAAAGCTTCCTGCCTTCTGTCTGCCTGGAAAAGTGCAGCAGTGTTGCTTTCACAAGTGTAGGAGGCTCAGTTTTGAAGCCCATTGCCCCCTCTTTTGAGTTCTGTTCCCCTTCTGTCAGGAGTCACTTCTTTCACCATAGCTTTGCTCACTCTTGGAAACTGTGCATTTTTTGTGGAACTTGACAAACTCTACAGGATCCAGCTGGACTGGCTGAACCTTCAAATTTCAGCTCTGTATTTACCAAAAGAATAACACTGAGTTTATTCTGTAGCCTAAATGCTGAAGGACACACCTACCAGTGCCAAGGATGCCAACAGAAACCCTGGCACTGCTTGTTTGGGTACTAGACCTGCACCCAGTCAGAGTTGGCATTTTTAAAATATTATTTGGTATTTGCAAGGTGTTTCTTTGATGCTCTTTCTTCATAATCACTGCTTCCTCAGAGAGCTTCTTAGAGAAGCACTATCTCAGAAGTGTTGAAAATTCTCCCCATCAATTAAGCAATTTATAAGAAAAAACTCTGCAGCAGTAAGTAAGGAAGTTTGCTTTGTCTGTTGAGAACCATCCATATGACGAGTGTGGGAATTTATTTTCTAATTTCAAAGTTATATGGTAACTGTCTGGGACTACAAATACCTGAGTTTGTCTGCCTGTGGGATCTGCTCATGATGATGACTGGCCAATACAGTTCTTCAGATGGCTGTAATTTCAGATGATCTCTTTTTGTCAAACTACCAGCTAGGACAGAAAAAGGTTTCTTTTTCTCCATACCTTGAAGTTTATTCAGCAAAATGACCTTGCATAGCAGTTCTTTTAGGAAAGAAAAGCTATCTCCTGATTTTTATCTGAAAAGCTGGTAACTCAGCATACTCGTAGGATTTAGATGGCCTTAGGTTTCAAGGCCTATTGGTAAGACATCAACAATCTCATTTGGCTCCAGTACAGTCCATTGAATTCATAGGAGATTAAATTGAACTGGCTTTTGATAATGATTTGTTTACCTTTGGGTTTGTTTTGCCAGTGTACTAACCTCTGAGCCTATCTGTAAGTTTTTCCAGCTGTTCATGAGACAAAAATATATTTCAGAAAATATAATGTGGTGTGTTTTTAAGTGACATGTTCTCCCTGACCTCATCTCCATGTCTTCAAGGTCAATATGGGTTCTTAAAATCTGTATTATTATTTTGTCCATACTTGATAATCAGTTCTCTAAGAGTACATGGACTATTCTTTAAATTAAAGATTATTTTATTATAAAATGTCTGTTTAAGCTGGATTTTTCTTAATTTTCTGCATGTATGAATTTTTAGGGAACAACTGATTTTTTTTATATGTATTGCAAACAAGATTGCTTTGCTAAATTTTCTGTGAGTAGTCATGCTCTGGTATCTCTGTATATGTAGTCTCATGTAGAACATATGTATTCCATCAGAAGTTTATTGATTTACCTTCTGGTTTTACTTTTGTTTCCAAATGTTTAAATCTGTTTTGTAAATACCACTTAGCAGCAAATGCTTGTCCTGACGAGGTGGAAGAATACCATGTTGTTATCCTAGTTAACAATCATGGCTTTGAGTATTTTTTAAAACAAACAACCCCCAAAACACAAGTACTTCAGGAATACCTGGAGAGGCAAATACGGTGTTTTGATCAGCAGAGCCCAGAAATATTTTCACTATTTAGTAGGGTGATTTTGCCTTCATTGGAGAAAAATGCTGATTTTTTTGTGACGGTTTCCTAAAGTTGCTGATTTTTTTTATTGCTACTGCTTTCACCTGGCTGTCTGGAAAGTAAGTTTCACAGTTTGATACCATTACTGAGTTTTTGAATACTCAGTTCCAGTAGTTGCTGTGCCTTTTTGCAGATCCTGCTGTTGGAGGAACATGGGTGTGTTCTCTGCTGAGAACTCTGCTCTTTGCAACTGGTCCAGAATCTAGGCTGTTGACAAACACGAGTAAATTAAAACCCCAAACAAACAAAAGCTCCAAAGAAAAAAAAACACTTAAAAAATAAATTACATCTAGTTTTCAAATACCATAGCCTGTAGAACATAATTCCATCAGAAGAACTGATGCTTAACCTCAGTGTTAAAATCATTATAGGTTCTGAGGATGTTCCCAGTTTACATTGTTCTTGCTCAGGTCATGACCTAACGCTTTGTTTATGAGACGGAAGATCGTTTGTGATAGATAGCCTTCACTAGGTGTTCTTCCAAAAATAATCCTTATAAATGATCCTTTCCTGCAGGAGATAATGGCTTTTCACAGCCAGCAACCTATTATAACCCAGACCAACTTCCTCCAGAGAATTCTTCCTTTATGGAAAGGAATTTCATCTGCAGGTTACGATGTCTCCTGGATAATTCATCTGGATTCCTGGTGAGTAGGGAGTTACGTAAAAACTTCCACATACACTTAAAAGTTGGAAATCTGCATTATCCTAACAAGAGGTGCATCAACTTACTTTACTTGTTAAGTCTCCAAAGATATCTGAGCTGCTTGAACCAGTGTGTTTCAGTTAGTGACACTGAATGTCTCTCCTTTAAGATGTCACAACCAGGTGTAAATTCTCTCATTTCTCATGGCCCAGTTTCCTCAGTGAAATGCAGATAAGCAGCTGGTTTTTTAAAGTTCTGTGTGATTTGTAGATCAAAGAGCATTACAAGAGTATTTTCTTGTATCAAGCTGAGTATCTTGAGATGCAATAAGTTATAGTAATTAAGAGGACCATAGTTTTTCCTTCTTTGGAAAAGTTTGTGCTTGCTCTTTTTAATGCATTCTTTTGTTAGTCAGTTATTGAGATTTTAAAAGAAGTATTGGTTTATCACCTTCTTTGTGATATCTTACAAAATATAATTCTTTACAATTGCAAAATTGAACATACAAATTTGCAAGAGAAATAATGATACAGTTAAATGCTTGTATGTTAATTAGAATATTAGAAGCCCCACTTGATATTTGATACTACCTTTGTTTGGTTTTGTTTTGTTTTTTTTTTTACAGAATAATCTTCCCATTAATTAATTTTTCAGTAAGTTTATTAATAAATATTGAAGTGACACACTCAGGGGTATAACAACAATGTTCTGCACTTGTTAGCTAACTTTTATGTATGCCATCCTATAAAGCTTGAATCTGATGGATCTTAAGAAAAATGAAAATACGTTTTATAACAGAAGTATCTTGCTTTTAAATATCTCCAGCATATAACAACTACTTTTTTCTTCATTCTAAGGCTATGAATTTTCAAGGACGATTGAAGTTTCTCCATGGACAAAACAAGAAAGGGAAGGATGGTGCTACTTTGTCTCCTCAGCTTGCACTGTTTGCTGTAGCTACCCCGCTGCAGCCACCATCTATCCTGGAGATACGAACCAAAAACTTCATCTTCAGAACTAAACACAAACTGGATTTCACACCTACTGGCTGTGATGCAAAGTAGGTATAAATTATTCTGTGTAATTGTCTAACAATTTGCCGATGAAATACGTTTTAAGTATGTATTTGAAATATAAAGCAGGCTACTTTTTTGGTATATAAACTGTTTCAGTGATGGCTGTTTAGAAGCTGTTTAGGCTTTTCTCTCCAGCCCTGCTATCAAGTCAAGAGAAATGGGTTTGCCATAGTCTATTTCCTTGAAATGGCATACTGCTCTCTGACTCTCAATTGTTAGAAAAACAAAGGGAAAACCCTCAAAACCAATGCAAAATAGGAAAACCAAAAGATAGCATACTAATGAATTAGGGAAGAAGAAAAGTTTCATGTTAAACATGATTTGAAATTTGGTTTTAGAATTGATAGAACAAGTGTTTAATTTCTTTCTACATTTCTCCTTCAGTTCAAATAGGTGTAAAATAAAATGGAAATGTTTTCTTTTTCAAAATAAATTAAATACTTTTTTATACTATAACTTTTACTCATTTCCAAACTATTATTTTCCCTATGTAAAATTTGAAAACGCTACTGCAATGCTAGAGCGAAATAATGTTACTATGCTTCAACATGGCAAGAAACCTGTTAGGATGCTTTTTTATCAAAATAAAAGCCTCTGGACTTCTTCCTTCTCTTCTCCCTCCTATTTTTGACTGACAATGCTTTAATTTTCAGTGGAGTCTCTCATATGAGCTTCCATGCCTACTTACAGGATAGAATTGAATTACTTGATATTTTGTCTACTGAGAGACCAAAAGGTTTTATTTCTCTAAGCTAATACACTCAAAAGTTAACAAAATGTTAACACAAGTGTTTCTTTCCTCTGTTTGATATTTTTAGTCACTTGAAACTTTCAGTTTTTATCATATTTTACAGTTTTATGTATATTGTTCCCCCGTCCCTGCTTTCCCCCTTTTTTTAAGTTTTGTCTTTGAATCTTCATTTCTGTGTTTCAGATACTGGTTTGGTCTCTTTTTTAATATGTCTTTTTATCATATATCACAGAGAGATCACATGAATTCTGTTACGTGTTTCATCTCCCCAACCTCTAGTAAAGTACTCTAATTTTAGCTGCCAGGGTCAAACATGACTCTTGCTAGCGGTCCTCTGAGTCATACCTTGTTTAAATGCAAACACAGAGGTCCCAAACCACTCAACAGCAAAAGGGATGTAGTTCTGAGATACATCAGGGTTCGAACCTTAAGCTACTAAAAATTCTAATTTGGGCAAGAAGTTTTAGATAACTAAAGCTAAACCCCTACTTAGTTCTACACACAAGCACCTAGAGGTAAATAATAAGAAACAGGGATAAGAAAAAAAAGTCCTCCTTTGGAGCTAATGGGAGCTGCCTGCCAGGAGTGGGTAGGTTCAGCAGTATGGAATTGAGAGTCTGACTGTAGGTATCCATTTCTTTTGTGATCTAATGATTTTGTGAACCCAGTCCTAGTCAATGAAGGCAACCTGGCAGACTAGTTAAAATTTTATGATTTGTTGACTCTACTGTTTATTAGAGCTGTTCTGCTTCCGCATACAATTGATACAGCAACAAACTGTAGTTAGCACTTACATCAGAAATGTTCTAGCCATAACTAACTTGCTTGACATTCATTCTGTGAGTTGGTTCATCAGCAGAGTTGCAATTTTTTGGTTTTACCTTCCAGAGGAAAGATTGTCCTGGGATACACCGAAGCAGAGCTGTGTATGAGAGGAACAGGATACCAGTTTATTCATGCAGCTGATATGCTCTATTGTGCTGAAAATCACATCCGAAGTAAGTTTCATTCCCTAAGAAAGGCTAAAAAATCAAAACATGGAGTATTTTTTCAGTATGAAAGCAATATGACATACAGAAAAAAAAGAAGTTGTTAACAAAAAGAACACTGTTCATTTCATATGTTCTATCTGTCCTTCTAAAAACTTATACTAGTTGAAGACATGTTTAATATTCCTATTTAGACCCTTTTAGGCTAAATATTCCAGTCTCTGTCACATCTTGCTCTTCTCACTTCATTCTCTGCTCAACCCAACTTCTGCTATTTCAACAACTTTCTTTGAGCTAGGGGACTACCAAAGATAGCTTTCCTATTAGCAAGTTAAATAAAGCATTTTCTTTTGATATTGGTGCAAGATTTTTACCAGAAATTAACCTCTGATTTAACATGCTAGCATCCAAACACTTCTGGGTTTGATTCTTGGCAGCTTGAGTTGGTTTAAGGAACAATTATGGAGAGAAGTATAGTGTTAAGGAAATAAGCAGCAGCTATCTGATGTATATCTATTTATGGGACTCAATTTTTTACTTTTGTTGTTAGTTAGAACGTAGTTATCTTTGGAACTTACAGAATCATCTTCAGAATATTATGATACTTCTTTTCTACTGACTTCTCGTGAAGAGTTCATTTTTTTTAATTTTACCCTCTCATAGACAATTAGATAATGCCCCTCAGCAAGTTGTTCTCAACCTTTTTAAATACATTTTCTGTTTCAGGTGTAGCTCTGTCACTGTTGCTTATCAGTGGTTTTGTTTCTTTCATAAAGAAAAAGAGATAGTTCCAGAGTAGAAGGGGATGAAATTTGAATGGTTCGAAACTTTGTCTTAAAACTGGTTTTGGTACATTTTGATGCTAAGATTAAAATAAAGAAAACTTTTTTAGCAAGGATTTTTGTTTAGATTCTTAGACTTTCCTAATACATTTTATTTAATTTTTCTGTCTAGAAATGCAGGGGTTTGAGCAATTGTATTACTTCCACCTCTTGCCTCTGTGAATCACATATTTAAGAATTGTCTTTAAAATCCACATTCATCACACAACCTTCACTTAGAACAACAAAACCAGCCAAAATAAAGCTCCCCACACAAAAAACAAGATAACTTCATCACAACATAGAACAAAATTGGACAATTTGCACAAAATCCACCCCCTGTCCCTTCACCACAATTACAACAAAACTTCCCCATGATAATTCTACTTCCTGACATTGTTCAGTACTCGTTTTGCCTGTTACCTCTCCCAGTTACTATCCTTATCTGAAAATCCTCATGATCCTGAGTTTCGGCACCAAATTTACTGTGGTGGGTTGACCCTGGCTGCACACTAAGCACCCACCAAAGCCTCTCTATCTCTGCTCTCCACAATTGGACAAGGGAGAGAAAATATACAGAAGGATTCACGGGTTGAGATAAGGACCAGGAGAGATCAGTACCATATACTGTGACAGGCAAAACAGCCTTCATCTGGGCATATTAATTGAATTGATTACTAGCAAAACCAGAGCAGGATAATGAGAAGTAAAATAAGGCCTTAAAANGAATTATGTCTGCACAATAACTTTTTTTTTTCTTAAATGCTGTCACAGAGGCATTACCACAATTTCTAATTTGTCCCAGTCTTGCCCAGCAGCATGTCCACCCTGGACCTGCCAGGGATTTGGTCTGCTGGAAATGGAGAAAGCTCCTAGCAGCTTCTCACAGAAGCCACCCCTGTAGCCCTCCCTGCCACTACCAAAACCTGGCCACACAAACCCAATACAGAAATATATCATGAAAATTGAGTATGTTTATCAAGCATTGCTAGTGGTTGTTGGAATGCAACATAAGATTTTTAAGTACCTCTGCATAAACCAGCCAAAATGTGAAAGAATTGGATTCAGAACTAACGTGTTTTCTAATTGTTAAAGTAATCGTTGCTTTTTGAAAGTAGGAGAGACTTGGGCATTTGTCATTTATATGTTCTAGTATTTATTAATTTCTGTTATTGAAGAAATAATGGACAAAGCCCCATAAAAAATGCTGCCATCTATAGCAGATATCTTGCTGTTTTGACTCCTATTTTATGAGTAAATTAGAAATCTTGAAGTGATCAGTCACCCTGATTCACTGGGAATGCATTAGTACCACACCAAGTTGGGGGATTGAGGACATGAGATATGTAAAATTTCTCTACAGATGGGATTCCTTTCAGGACATACAGGCGTTCATGATTTTGTTTGCTGGACAATAAACAGTATGCTTACTCTTTAGTGATGAAGACAGGTGAGAGTGGAATGACTGTATTTAGGCTTCTAACCAAAGAAAATCGATGGGCCTGGGTACAGGCAAATGCGCGTCTTGTCTACAAAAATGGAAGACCAGATTACATCATTGCCACGCAAAGGCCTCTTACGTAAGTCATCATTTCATAAAGTAGTATGCTTCAAAAACTGAAAACTACTTTGAGGCTGTTTATATTCACAAATGAATTTTTGTTTTTAAATTATTATCCTTTATATTCCAAATACCCAAAATTCTTTCTGTTTGCTTACAAACATGTAAAGAATTCTGATATTTCAGAACTTGTGGCATAGTCCTTTTGCATAAAACTTTAGACATATTGACTTCTTATAAGAACAAGGTCAGCAGCAGAAGCATGAAGTTATTCCATCATTCAATCTCAATGAGCAAAAACTGAGAAATGCAGCTGCAGTTGTGTAGAAGGAACAACAAATAACAAGGAACAACAAATAACAAAGAAATTAAGTCCTGAATTTTAGTTCAGAACTAAGTTCTGCATAATATAGAGTTCACTATTGTTAAATAGATTAAATAATTTTTGCGAAGGAGTCTGTAAAATGGAGAGAGATACTTTAAGTATTGATTTACTTGCTATACCAAGAAAACCTTAATGCATGGAACAAAGCCCACTTATTTTCATTTCAGCCCATAATGCACAGAAAATGGTGTATGCTATCTAGATTTAATTACAAATGTAATATGTAAATGTGGTATTACAGTCATAAGCTCCTTATTTCATAATCTGCCTCTTGGTTTAACTCAGCCAACTTGAGCTGGAATAGGTAGGAATTCGAAAAATGCCACAAATAGAATAGTTCATTTTTTATGTTAATTCCAGGGGACGAAAAGATTAGAGTAACTGTTTAGTACTGCAGTACCATGCTATATATCTGATTTGTTTTCAGAGATGAAGAAGGGGCAGAACATCTACGGAAGCGTAACATGAAGTTGCCCTTCATGTTTGCCACTGGTGAGGCTGTGTTATATGAGGTATCTTTCCCTATGTCGAGCCTTATGGACCCCTCTCAACCGAAGAGTAAAAGCACAGTTGGAAAAGGCGCCAAAGCAACGCTACACGATGATTCTGTGGATCCAAATTCCCTCCTAGGTGTCATGTTAAGGCAAGATGAGTCTGTTTATCTCTGCCCTCCAGCATCACATAAACTTTCTTTTGAGCGGAACTTCTTTGCAGACAGTAGGGATGAACTGGGTGGTGTTGTTAGCAGTGGCTGGACAGACAATCTCCTACCTGCTGGAAATCACAACATTCTCAAACGGGAGCTGATGGAGTGTTCCCAGGACAGTACTGTTCCACTTCCTGAAGACAGTGCAGCACTCTTTCAGGATAACAAAACCAGTGATTTGTACAGCATCATGAAAAATTTGGGTATTGACTTTGAAGATCTAAAGTGTATTCAGCAGGATGAGGAGTTTTTTAAAACTGAATTATCTGATGTGGATGACATTGGAGACATCAACATAACTGACGAAATCCTGACTTATGTTCAGGATTCCTTAAATAAATCTGACTTCTTATATTCAGACTGTAACCAGCAGCAGCCCTTGGTCCAGAATGAAGGTTGCATGGTACAACAAGACTTAGATCCACATCACCTTCATCAGCACCAGAAACAGCTTGTGGAACAGCAACAACAGCAGCAGCAACAGCAGCTCTGTCAAAAGATGAAACACATGCAAGTCAATGGGATGTTCACAAACTGGAGCTCTGGCATGCCTCTTAGCTGCTCACAGCAGCAACCCCAGCAATACGTGTTGCCTGGTATGCATGCCAGTACATCTGAGTTCTCCTACAAATCAGAAGTGAACACGTCCCCTTATGAGTGTAGGCAAGACTTTGTTCCTTACAAGCAACCCACAATGGTGATGCCACAGCTTTCTAATTTTGCTCAAATGGATTTTCCTGCAGCAGGCTTTGATGTATCAACCTATTCTGCTTCTTCCAACTTTGAGGATTTTCTCAGTTGTTTGCAGCAAGTCCCTGAAAACCTTGAGTGTGGGATAAACTCTGAGTCAGTTATGCTCACTCCTCAAACATGCTATGCAGGCGCTGTTTCTATGTACCCGTGCACGCAGGAGGCACAGCCCAGCTGCGTGGATCAAATGCATTATGATCCTGTGATGACAAATCAACAACAACAAGCATTGGGGAACAAGGTATGGTAAACAGCATTGCTGCATTGCCTGCATTTTGATTGAGTTTATGTTGTTTTGAATGACTGCTGGGGAGCAGAGTTTGTTGTGACTGAATTGCTGAGTTTGAGATGGATGGGTTAGCAGTGTGTGGATGTCTTTACTTTGTTTGCTCATTAGAATGAAGAGAGTTGCATTTGGTCAAGTTTATATATATGTGTACCTGCAGTCTGATAGCTCTCTTTGGCAGTATTAATCAAGAGTGAATGAACTAGTCTGTGGTACTATACCAGGAATTTTCCTTATAGGAGCAGAGGAAAACTAGGTTGGTCCAAGTCTTGGAATTTGCAAATAGACCCTTTAGAGAGGAGTTGAGTTTGCTTGGCACACTCATTTTCATTAAATATGTTGCAAGGATAAAAAAGAACTCTTTTTAAAGTGTGAGTATTGTCTACCTACCCAGATGCCTCAATAATTTTAGGATTAGTGAAAGTATTAGATTATAGTATCATAAAAATGCCCTGAAATATGAACTATTTCACTCTTTTACACAGTGTTACTGCAAAAAAAATTTTATATATATTGCTATATGAGAGAGCCAATTTGTTCCTCAAGCTGCTGTCTAAATTAACTGCTGAAAAAAAAAAGAGTTGGAAAAAGTGGTAGTCACAGTAAGCTAAACTGGTCCTTTTTCACCAAGGAGAATGCACAATAAAAACCATAGAAGAGGGGATCCTGGCTGTAGTCAGACCACAGTTGTAAACACTGTTTTTTGTTGGTAAAATTAAACTTAGAAATACAATTCAATTACTAGTTCCTGATTCTGAATAACCTTTGTTGAACTACTTTCTGTTGTACCTTTTTTTTCTGTTAATGCTGCTAAAGTATAAAACCACAATTCTTTTTGTTTGTTTTATCTCAATGAGTTAATGTTCTGAAATACTGATCCTGCAAATGATTATGCACATGCATAAGCCTTTGAAGAATTAAAGTATTAATTGATATTTAACCTATGCAAGACAAAGGTGAGGAATGCAATTAGAACATATCCATTTTTTACATGCTTAATACAAGTACAAAACATTCCCTTTTAAAAACTGATTCACTTCTGAAAAGAATGCAATTGCAGAATTGCAGAAATTTACCTAAATTTCAGCTAGATGAATGGCTTCTCCCTGAGTGCCCAGGGTTGAAATTTCATGAAGTGACTTTGAGAAACTGCACTGTGCAAACCTGAGCACAGCTTGGCTGTGCGTTGCCTGCCTGTGCTCGGTGTTTAGTCTTTCAGAGTGCTTCTTAAAAGGGTTGCAGAGCAGCTCCAGGGCCATCCAAGTTTGTCCTTATAAAAACAAAGAATTACTCTTTTCACAAAAGCTGCACTCATGTAATGCATCAGTTTTGAACATCAGCCGTTGCATTCAAAATTCCATTCTTTGTTTTTAATGGTTGGTTTCAATTGCATTTATTATGCAGATTATTTTGTTGTTACACTTCCTTAATAATTTTTGTTATGATCCCTATTTTTAAATTTTCTTCCTTGCATTTTCTTTACATCTGTCTATAAAAAGTTTAATGACTAAGACAGCATCTCTGAAAAAATTGCCTATTGCTTCATATTTACTAGAGTGCTGTGCTGCAATAATAATAGGACATTTAGTTTGTTGTTGTAAAAAAAAAAATGAACAAAGGCCACTTTGGGAAAAATTGTCCTTACTTAAGTTGTTCAGAGGCAAATTCAACCCTTTTGTTGGGGTGTTCCTGTGCTGCATGGGGCTGAGTAGCACTGCATAAGCAGAAGCCTCGTGTGACTAAGCAGATAGGATACTGCTGTCTGAGCCCACATTGACACAGCCAAACCAAAGTAGGGCAGTCTTGATGGCTGGGTTTAGCACACTGACATCCCTGTCAGTGGTGAGAGGACAGATGTTGCTACACAAGCCATGACTGGTATCTTTTCAAACTTCTAACTCCCATCGATTCCTACATGAAAAGACTATGGAATTAGAAAGGTCTGTTGTGGTCATGCGCCTTGACTTTCTGCTTATCTTGTAATTGTGGTAGGAGCATAGCCAGTGTAGTCTAAAAGCACTTTCAGTCATGGAGAAGGACAAAAAGGCCTGTGATTGTTGGGCTGCTTGTTTAGGATCAGTATTCCTTTATTAATCAGGAGAAACCTTCCTAAGTATTTGATTCTATGTTGAGAGCATTCCTAAAAATTTAGTGAGTGTGGTCATCTTATTAATGAAGAATATTGAAATAACCTGCTTCTGTCAGAAATAATCCTTGTGTATATTCTTAAAAGTGTGTCAGCTTTGATTAAAAACATAATTCACATGACTATAGTCTTGTGGTTAAAAAGTTAGAAGAATTGTGCACAGTTAGTCAAATTTCAATGTTTACATAGAAGGAAAAAGAACCAGTACCCAGCATAAATTGGCAGATGAATGGATAAATGAATGTATAAGACATGTTCTTAAAGACAAACCTTGAAGGAATGAGTACTTACGCTATAAGCTACTCCTAAAGAGATGATGGAAATGTTTAAAATACTTTGTTGTATTTTCTTTGCATGACTGAATGGAGTATTTTGTAGATAAAGTCCATAGCACGACAGGAAGCATTACATTAGGTGATTAAAATAATCCTATGAACAATTATGTTAAGGCTGATGAAAGCCATTCATTACTCTTACTTGGCATTGTCAATATGAAGACTGTCAAAAAGCCCACACTGCAACTTTTCAGCCAGTGGATTGCACACAGTATGCTCCAGCTTATGGATAGGACTGCATGTGCATTCCTGGAGCAGCTGTTTCGTCTGGATCCCACTGCAGGCATGGAAAGATGTAAATGGGTTGTTTTTAAAATGTAACTGCTGGATGTGACAGTTAAGAGTTCTCAGACTACTTTCTAGAAATGGAAACTCTATTGCACTTTAGATAATAGAATTATTTCTTCCCTTAGCCAGAAGTAGGGCCCTCATTGACTTCAACATGGGTAAGATTCACTGATGATTCAGTCCCTATTTTAATGCAAATTAAATTCTCATAAATCATAATTAAAAAAAATCAAAGCTAATCAATGTATTTTAAGATAATTTCATCCAATGTGTCTTTAGGAGGATTTTTAAATACTTATAAATAAATTGGTTCCCTATACTAACCATTTATATTCTCTTTTTTTCCTGCCAGTTCCAAAATGGTTTCAATGGAGGAAATGTAAATGAATCATATCCCTCTCAGTTAGATGTGATCAGTAATGCACAGACTGCCACACATCTTCAGCCTCTTCATCATCCAAAAGAACCCAGATCCTTCTCAGATTTGGCATCTAGTGGATTTATGTGATTCAGATCTAGAGCTCCATCTGTGATTTTGTCTGGGTGTCAGGTTGCTCTGAGGAAAAGCTTGATAAGTCTCTCTTTGAGCGTCAGACTCTAACAGCTAAATTACATTTTGAGAATATGAGGTTGGTTGCACTATATACGGGTGGACATGTAATTCAAGACCTGGCTTTTTAGAATGACAGGTGGAATTAAATCTTCCAATTAAAAGTATGCATGTGCTGTTTTCCATCAGGCTGACTGTGTCCTTGCAGTATGGATTGCATACATACTACAGACTATGTCATGCTATACAACATAAGATAAGGCAAATGGTTTTGTTGTTTAGAAAATAATTGGGCACTTTACAAATAGCATTGATGGCACAAGGAAGGTGATTTCACACATGGATTATTTCCAGACTTTATTTTTTAAAAACAATTAAAAAGCTCTAAATTCATGAGAATCAAAAGCACTTACTTTTAATGCATACTAAGCTCTGTAATCACTTATTTTATATTTGAATCCTTTTGTTTTAAGTCTCCATTTCTAGCACTTTAATAGAAGGCTTAATACAAGGATATGATATGCAACTTCAGGTTTTCTATGAAACAGACCCCTTGCATTCCTCCTTTTCAAGTCAACCTTAAGTGCCTCACAATTTAGCTACCTTGTTTCTGATGGGAGTTTATTTTAGCAAAACTCACTATAAGTTTCATCTCTAGTACGTGAACTTTGAGGTAACAGTGCTACTGGCTGTGTCTTTTTTTTCTTTCCCTCTAACAATTGTTTGTTTAGAGAGTGACTGAATTCATCTGTGGATTTGTTACACTATTATCAGGAGTTGTTAATGTTCTGAGTTTAGTTCAGCTAAAGAATTTGAGTTTATTCTATACTGCTTTTCTGCTTTCTTCAGGTAATACAGGGTATATTAAAAAAGCAGATTTTGCTGAGGGGGAGGAGCAGATCCTCAGGATTAGTTCTAGATTATTAATGCTGAAAAACATGTGCCTTATCTTGTGTTAAAACACTCATTAGAAGTAATACAAGGCTGCTCTATGCAAATATTTTCATTAAAATGGATATTGAAAAGGATGGCATTTTCAATAAAAGGGGTAAAGGAGTCTCAGTAGTGATTGGCTTTGACATTATTTTGACTGCAATTTTCAATGTTAATAGTGGGGAAAGGGTCAATTTGGTTTCAGTTTTATCCCTGGCAAATTGCACTGCAAAGAACAGAGAGGTTATTCTTCTTGTGTATGTTGATCCATTTGGAAAGCTTTGTGCAAAATATGAAATCAGGGAAAGAAAAAATCATTAGAGAAATTTTCCTTGCAATAGATTTATTTTCAGGAAAAAACCCAAACTAAACATATCCATTAAACATTCTGGGGTTTTTGTTTCGCTTTTTTCTGAGGACTGTAAAATTGCAGACACCAATGTTTGTTGCAAAATAATAATCTACGTGAAAAATACAGAAATGTGTATATGTTCAAAATATTTCATACTCTTGTGTGTTGTATAGTTCATATATAATTAAATGTCTTTGTAAAATATTTTAAACAGTTAATTTTAAAGTATTACATCGTTATATGTTAAGAACAATTTTATTACATTTGTTATATATAATGTAAAATGGCAATTTAGCCAGTTTGTTTGAAACAGGCAAAAGTAAATTGGCTCCCTCCAGATGGTTGTTAATATTGTTTAATAAAGGACAATCACTTAAAATTGGAATCCTTTCATAACTGAAACATGCTTTCTTTGAAGAAGAGCATATTTTCTTCCATTCTGTGTGATGTGATATATTAGGCCAAACTTCTAATCCAGTTACAACTTCTCAGATCAATAAGTTCAGCTGTTCTTTTAAGTGAAATTAGCATATATGAAAGGGACATTAAGGAAGCAGTTACCATTCAGGAAAAGCCCATAAAGACATTGTGGTTTTATTATAAGGGTTTTTTTCTTTTTTTTTT
>WAAE01010597.1:0-19733 GCA_013400495.1 Nicator chloris
AGGAAGGAAGGAAGGAAGGAGCTAAGCTAGAGGAATGAGAGCTGTGCAGTGTCCCTCACCTTCAAGGTATGAATGTGAGCCATGGCAAATTGTAATTTTAATATAGCTCTAACCAGCAATTCTTCAAACATGAGATAAAAACTGGTAAAAACATCGGCCTGTGCAGGATTTGTTGATGATTTTTTTCATTTTTTTGTGAACACAATGTAATCTTTGATATTTTGTGATTCTTGTTCTGTTTCAGTTTGGGCTTCTCACTCCTGCTTTACCATATCCCATGTGTTCCAAGAAGCTGTGCTGGGTTGTGTCTGGTTTTATCTTATTGCTAACTGCTGAATTATGGGCAAAATTCGGTGCTATAAAGAAATGAATCTTATCTCAAAATCTTTATTGTAGGATTTTTGTCTGTTATGTGAATCCTTTTCTTTATAACAGGAAAGTTCACTTGCTGGATCACATTTTGGTCTCCTGAGGCTCAGTAGTTTGTGGGAGACAGATTAGAAGGAGAAAGAGAAACAACTGAAAACTGGTGCCAAGAAATCAGGCAATACATGTTTTTTGATTTCATATAAGAAACCAAATAATTTGAATGGAGAACTTGAGGTAACCAACACAAATGAAAAGCTCTGTAGGAAAGGTGCACTGTTCAGCTTTCCCATTCACATTTATCTAATTAAGAGGACCACTAGCAGGCTATGATTTTATCAGCACAAGACCAGTTTTATTGAGAACTGTGCATTTGTTGGCAGTTTCATACTGAATTTAACATTTCAGGATTCACATTCTAGAGAAAAGAAGAGGTCCATAGTAAACATTAGATTATTATTAGATTAGATTATGACAAGTCTCTTTGCAGAAGTAATTATGTGATTTTCTTGTTCAGGGACAGCAACTGAGACACTTGGAATATCAAAGGAAGCATAAAACTGTGTTCAAAATCATTGCATTACCATTCCTAGCACATTAGCACTGTTACTGACAAATCAGTTGGGACTAGCAGGCAAATATTTAGATTATCAAAATGAGTTTTTCCTTATGAGCAGCAATGCATATTGTTTGCAGGTGCTGTATTACTGAGAAAAATATTTGGCAATATGAGTTCATCAAACTTGTTTTATTCCTGTTATTTTGTTTTCACTGCAATTCGATGACATAATATCCATGGCTTGTACTTGCAGCAAGCTTTCTGTCCTCTTTCTGATGTTTACCAGCTCTGGATCAATGTTCTAAAGGGCAATTCTGACAGCATTTCTGTGAACATCAATCTCCCATTTATTATAAAATGAAACTGCTCCCATTATAGACAATGGTCTAACTTCTGAAATATGTATTCTCTGACCTATTTGATAAGTGGTTTCCTGCAGACTGCAAGTAGTTACTCTTCTCCATTACCAGTTACACAAAGAAGGAGTTGTTCCCTGCAAGGCAAGCTGTCTCAGCATTAGCCTGACCTTTCCAACTTTGTTTAGAGCAATGATTTTAGTTTTTCCTACCTGGCATAGATTTCCACTTCCACAGTCAGAACAGCCTATCCTACTGTTCTTTCTCTTAGCTGTGTGCTGCTAGACACGAATATTGCATGAGAATAAATGTATACAGCAGTATTCCAATCAGAATTTTCCTTGCTGTGTACCACATTACCAGATAAAGCACACGAATAGGTGGTTGCAAAACTACATCCACTGCTTAGTTTCTGCAATATGGAGAGAGAAGATGAAGCAGCTAGGGCCAGTTCTGTGTTCTGAGGATGCCGTGAGCAAAAGCAGCCTGGGAAACATGATACAGATTAGATTGAACATACAGAAGACATTTTTTACTCTGTGGTGAGACACTGGAACAGGATGCCCAGAGAAGTCATGAATGACACATCACTGGAATTGTTCAAGACCAGGCTGGATGGGGCTTTGAGAAACCTGTAGTGGTAGGTGACCCTGTGTGTGGCAGGGGTGGTTGGACTAGGTATTCTTTCAAGGTCCCTTCCAATCTAAAGCATTGTGTGATTCCATGATTCTGTGTGGATACTCCTCCCCAGGATTGTAGCACCTTTGAGGAGCAAAGAAATTTAGAGCAGCCATAAAAGCAAAGCAAAGGTGGTGCAGAGCAAATCTAAACTAGTAAAATGCCAAAATGTTGAAAGATTCTTCCATATTCTTGACTCCTACTTTCGGACATTATTGACTCTATTGACTCATTGCTGCAAAAACTTTTTTTTTTTTTTTTTTTTCCCCCACAAAAGAAAAGCAGAGAAAATAGTGAACTTTGATTTCTAGGACCACAGTCTTAATTTTTGGCCATGTCTATGCACTTGGTAACTCTATTATGATGACAAAGTGCTTGCTGGTATATCATCTAAAAAACATTCCTAGTATTTCATATTTGAAGAATAATGCCTACAATGACTCATGAACTTGGATATTTCCTGCACTGTAACGGTGGCTATATAGCCAGGTGGCTAAGCTTCATTTCAGTAATGCTGTAATGTAATTAATTAAAAGCTCTAATCTGGATTTTAGGCTGTTAGTATTAGTTAGATTATTGGTCCTGTTGGTACTCCAGCTGGTTTCATAGCTAGCTTTGCTCCTGATCTGCTGGAGGTGAGTGACTTAGCTACACAGGCAGGGGCAATTCTGGACGTGCACCAAAGACAAAACATCACAGACAACCACTACACTTTGAGTTATAAAGTGATTTAAGACATGATGAGTCACCAAAGCAACACACAGAAAGTCATAGTTAAACACCAGAGAAATGGATAACTGTACCTATCAGCTCCAGTTCTGTCATTATGAAGAATAAACGGCAATAATTAGATTAGAAGTCACTGTAACTGGGCTAATAAAAAGCCTTTGATTTACCTGTACTTGTATGGTTGCAAGAAATATTATTACTCTGTAAGATATTTCTGCAGCCTAAGAGTTACATGATTGCATGGTTTAGTATGCTGTCCTTGAGGTTTATCTATAATCTGGATGTGTGATTGACTATGCCTTCACTGTTACACTTGCCTTGCATACACCCCTCAGCGTGGGCTGGCCTCGTGGTGCCAGATTTCTGTGAATTGCAGATCACAGCTAGGCTGCTGTAGAAATAAGCACCACCTACTCTGTCTCTTCAGCTAAGCCCTCACTTTCCTGTGTGCTCCCAGTGCCTTCTGATGGGGTACCATGGGGGCACTGCAGCACCAAAATTGGTTGTTTTGTAATTTGTCTGCTTACGTTACTCTAGAGAAGCCATAAGTAACAAAGCTTTCTCTAGACCCTGTTTCTGGGCTAGTGTGAGCAATGGCCTTTTAAGCCAGAGAGAATGTTTTTAGAATGCAAGTTGGGATTTTTCTACTGCAGCTTTGTATCAAAACTTATATATCAGTTTTACATCCTGTTTTCTAAGTCATTTGACACTGGGCCAGATCCAAAGAGTGGTCCTCAATTTGTTACTACTTTTAAAGAAAAATGCAAATTAGAGGGGGGAAAAAAGTACTGTGAGGCTGACAGGCTTTTAAATTTTTTGTTATTTCTTCTCATAATAGAAGGTTTCATAGTAACAGATAGAAAAACAGGTGGTTCTGAGCTCTGAATTCCAAATTGTTTTATTTTTTGGCAGTGGTCCAATCAGATAAATATTGCTGGGGGTTGAGAAAAGTACCCTAATAAATCAGCTGACATACAGAATACCTAGATTGAAAATGGTTTTGGCTATTGTTTTGGGAAAACCTTTTTTTAATTTATATTCCATTGTCTTTTATCTGTAGGAAAAAAACAAAGCCCTAATTTTATGGCTGTTAAGATGTTTGCCATGAACATTTGAGAGTTTTCTTTCCACAATCAAAAATTCCACTGAATTTCAATTTCTGTCTGTTTAGTTTAGATGCAAACATTGCAGTGAGAAGTAAACACAGCCACTAAGGCATTTAAGCCATCCTGGCTGGCCATATAGCTGCTGGAGCAAGAGGGAAAAACAAGACTGCAATCCAAGGGGAGAGAGTGACCTTCTGTCCTGCGTGACTGGACCTTGGAGAGCCTCTGGGGACCATTACCATGTGTTTTGCGCTTGACTTGCTCTTGCTTTGTGGCTAATAAACAAGCCCCCAGGAGGCCGCTCTCAAAGGATCACAGCTTGGAGCCTTGTGCTGCTTCCCTCGCTGTGCTGAGTGCCCACTGGCACCAGGGCTGCTCCTGTCGTTCTACTCTGCACAGGGAGAATTTCTCATCCCTGTGGCTAATCAGGAATTGGGAAAACCAATTAGGCTGAAGGATCAGGGCCTGACGATGCCAGAGATAAAAGACAGATATAAGAAAAAATATCAGTGTTCTGCATAACCTGCAGAACAAGGAAGCTTCAGCCTCAGAGGTCAATCTAACATGCCCCGATACATCTCTTTAAAAATTAAATTAATATATATGTTCTCTTTGTTGATCTTAACTTCTCTCTTCATTATCTCAAAAGAGTCTTTGCATTTGCAGTATCTTTGTTCCACAGTATGCTGAAAAGAGTTGGAAAGAGCTGACAATATGGAAAGCTTCTGAGGTCAGGACTGTGGAGGCATTTTTGGATTCACCAATGGGTAATGGTATAATCTAGCCTTTCATGCTGTCTCAGATCTTCTTGCAAATCAGACAGGTCTGGTTTTGTGAGTGTTTCAGGGTCTCTGAAAGGAATGAAAATAAACGGCTGAAATTAATTGACGTTATTGTTACATCCATAAGAGAATACACTTTCTACATATCATGTAATCTGAGTGGTAACAAAGATGGTTTATCATTGTTTCAAAGATTTATTTTCTAAGCACAACTCTTAAGGACATTTGTATTACAATGTCAATTACTTTTAGAATGTAAAATAGAATGATGATTCCCCTATATGATGAGTATTTCAAACCTACTCTTGTTCAACCTGCACTATTCCTCATTATGCATTTACTTCTAGCACTATCTCTACAGTAATAATTTAATTTAGATCAGTGGATAGAAGTTATTTAGGATTTCAAATAAAATCTCTTAGTAAGTCAGTCTGTCAGCAGACCAGTCTTGTAGAAAAAGAAAAGGTATCATGGAAAAATAATCTATATTTATATTTATTGCATCTCTATTGTACACAGTTTATAGCCAGTGATATTCATGTGGGTCTGTATGTGTGTGTGTGTGAGAGAGAGAGAGATACTATTGTGCAGTGACATTTTGTTTAATGCATTATAAAAAGGAAGAAATCGTTTGGAATTTAACTAAAGTGGAATTATTTTAAATTAC
This sequence comes from Nicator chloris, assembly GCA_013400495.1. NCBI lineage: Eukaryota > Metazoa > Chordata > Aves > Passeriformes > Pycnonotidae > Nicator > Nicator chloris. The sequence continues at coordinate 5,244 of WAAE01010597.1, forward strand.
TAAGAATTAGGGTGAATTCAACTGGAAGCACAGTTTTGGTCTGACATTTGATTTTTGGAATTAGAACTGTTTGTTCCCCCTTCATCTACGTCAGTGATGGAAGCAAAAGGAGAAAGCTGGAAAGAAACAGAGAGTAATTCAAAAAGAAAAAAGAGAAAGCGAAGAGGAGACGTTATTTGTTTTACTTCATTGCAAAGGTTCTGTAAGCAAACACTAATATACAGAAACTTAAACCAGAAGTTAAAGATTATCTAGTCTGGTTGCCAGTCACATGGAGAAAACCTAGACAAAAGCTGGGAGCTGACACTGCATTTAATATTCCTGTCCTCTAAAGCCCGAGGGGAGGGTGTGCTCCCAGCTTGTGAGTCCTTCTCTCCAGGACTGGGAGAGTCAGGTTTCATAGCATTGCTGTGGGTATGCCTGTGCTGGGTGGGATCCTGGATGCTCGCCTCAACAGTGTCAATGGCTGCAACTCTGAATGTGGTGATTCTCAAAAGCGAGGTCTGTACCACCTCAGCTTTAATTTTCTCTTTATACAGTAATCACAGTGCCCATTCTGCCATTTTGGGGGATTTAATGACCCTATCTGGAACCACTTAAAATGTATATTATGTATTAAATTGTTATTTTTCTGTGATTAACTGATTCATACAGAAGAAGCCAACATAATGAACTATGGGTACCCGCAGTACCTCCACTTGAACTTGTACAAAGATAAGCAGGTCAAAGCTGGGCATTTTCTGCCAAATTCAAGTCTAGTGGATTTCCAGTGTGAAATATGTTAGAAGATTTGTGTTAGAGATTTTCTATTTAATCATCAGCAAATTAATTTAATGTCTGAAGCCTCCTTTGAATGGAGATTTTTTTTATCTTATCTGATTGATGGTCAGTATTTCTCCCATCTGATTTCCATTGACATAAGGTCCTGAAACAGGACTGAGGATTGCTCTGAGACCATAATTACATTTTAAATGGTAATATCTTTCTAATATCTTCAGGCAAGGAGTTTGAATGGCTACTTCTTTCCACTAGCATCCAATTAATGATGCAAAGTACAATGGTGGAATCTGGCTGGGAAAAATTTTACATGCTTTATTCTTTCATTCACACAATAAAAGAAGATGCTGTCCTCTTCAAAAGTGACATGCAGAAAATGGATTCACTTATCAAATGTCTCTGTGTAAGAATGCAGAATTTTGCCTGTTTAGGTGTATTTAATTTTATGCATATTTTATTTCTGAAGCTCACAAAAGAGCAGAGTTCAAATTCTGCAAATATATTCCCAGAGCAAAGACACAAATACAGCTTTCTTATTGGAAAAATCTGAACACTTTTATTAATCTTAAAATATTGATACAAACATATCTGAAAAATATAGACACAATATTATTTCTAGCAAGGGTCTATTTCAGACTCTTGAAATCTATTGAATTCTGCACTTCAACTGCCTTTTTTCTAAGCCAATAACAACAGGATGTTTACAATCTAAACTTAAGCCTATTTGGGACTAAATGATGGCTTTAAGATAAACACAGTACAAAAATAGATACATGGAATAAAATGTCAATTGATTATTTCTAGCAGAGTTATAACTGGTATTTAAGAGTTCTTAACCTATATCACCTCTCCCCATAAGAGAGCTTTTACTCATAGCTCCTTTAACTCTGTGGTTTTGTCTTAATTCAGAACTCCAGGAGGAATTTACCCTTCTTAATTCTTTTGGATACAATTCTTTGGACACTACATCTAAAGTATTTCAGAGTTTATCAGAGTTAAACTAACAATTTCAGTTTATACATCCAAAATGGCAAGACTTTCTATTTTTTAATACACTTTCTGATGAATTGCTTTATACTTCAGAGATACAGATCTGTAATGTTTTCTCCCTTTCCTACACTGGAAAAGAATTTATTCTGCTGACTGCATGTGTAGGCATTGTTCTGAATGAATTAAGGAAAAATTATGTGCGGTGCACTCAACCCTGTATCCTTAATTGGAAAATGAACATGGATTGTCTTTGGTCTGAATAGACTATGAAAAACTCTGTTTGAAAGTAAAGCTTTTAATACCAATTGTTAAAAATTTTATTTTCAAATTAATTTCACGATTTATTCATACATTTCTACACTTCTACTTTGAACTGATGAATCTATCTTTTCTGTTCTGGACCAAACAAACCCAAGTATCCTAGAATGGAAATTTAAATAGTCCACATTTATAAATTACATGTATCAAAGACATAGATCCATCCTACAGTTTATACTTCCTAGGCTTAAAAATAATTTTGATTTTAGCTTCTGTGTAGTGTGGTCTTCTTTAATGGAATATGAGAATAATTAGATAATTTGATCAAAACAGTAAAGCTAAAGTATCTATATTTGAAATTTACCACTCTATAGAAAATATGTTTTATACAGAAGAGAAACTAACAGTCAAGGTGTCTGGAAAACACTAGTTGCAAAGTTACCCAGGTATTTTTTTGAGTGTGTGCATTAGCATCTGGCCACTTTGGAAGACATTTGTATGTCCAGTCTGGTGACAAGGATAATGCCTCTCTGACATAAGTCCCCTGACAGGACTATCTAGGTCACTGAGGAATGTTTCATGGCTCACTAGTGCTCCCTAGATCTCCTGTCAAATGTGCAGGAATCAGTGGGCGCCTAGTCCATAGTTCAGAGTCAGAACATGCAATAAATTTAAGCATCAGTAGAGAAAACATTCAGAAATAAAAGAGGTTTCATCCCTGTTTATGAAAGAGTAGATAAACTTCCTATTTTTTTGTGTGCTTGTACTGTTAAATTTTGAAGTGGGTTGGTAGTTCTGGAGTATCCCATATGATTCTTGCAGAGAATAATGCTAAATAGAAAGAAGAATGCATAGTAAAGCCTGCTGAAGATGAACAATGCATCTCAGACACCTCAGAGCCTCTGTAGGGATCAGAGCTGCTTTGATACCATCATGTCAGCTACCAGAGAGATTGTGAAGAAGGCTGTGAAAAAGCAAATAGCCTTCATATGGCAAGAAAAATCTCATATTTGTACCAATGGATGCAATGAGGTAAAGATAACCACCTAGTGCTCATTCAACCACATTGTGTTCATTGTATTAAAAAATTAGACATATTAATTGAGCAAAGATTTGGACTTAAAAAATTTGTTAGCTGACAGATATGTAAAATTAGTTGACTTCTTTTGCTTTGCATTTCAAAATCAGCCTTCATTGCAGTTGCCACATTTAAATTCTGGTTAATACTATGAGCCCTTAGGACATAAGTGTTTCAAAATCTCTGTCCTATCCCTGGAGATAAATATCAGCAGAACTGGATAGGTAGTTATTCCAAGATAAGGAACACTTGATGATCTGATATAGTTATCTCAGAGGACTCTGGAATATTTTTTCCTTTTGATGTGTGCATATATCTCTAAATGCAGTGGTTCTGGGAAACTCTACTCTTTTAGAGTCAATATTTTTTGCAATTGTTTTTTTAAAAAGGCAAACCCAAGGAAGCTCAGAGGTTTAACTCCCTTTCCTGAAGTGAACAAACTCCTAAATAAAAATGTGTATTTTCAAGTGAGGACTGTGAAAAGGAGAATGTTGACATAGCAAGAGAAAATAAAGGGGCGGGATGAAATAAATTAAAAAATAAATGGAGAAGTATTTCTTTTTCCACAGGCTTTTAGAGAAACAGGGAGTGATGGAGTGGGTACTCAAGAAAAGCATCAAATTGGCAAAATAGAAGGTAATCAGGCAAGAAGATTATAGATAATTGGGGACCTGGGCAAAAGCTGCTTTTGTTGCTGGAGAAGGGGGCCAGAGAGCAGATGTGGCCTATAAATGGCAAGTTCTTTAACCCTTCTATATGACAAAAAGCAGCAAAACTGTAGGTTCACTGAATAAGAGAGCAAGTGACAATGGTGTGAATGCAGAAGAGCTGGAGGAGGGAAGGGAGCTGTGTGGTGCTGGAAGGAGAAAAGGTGTGGGACGTTCCAGACCTGCAAGGAGCAGGGAGTTGCTTTGAGTAGCACTCTGCAAAAAGCAGCCAAGCTGTTTGGCTTGCCTGAAGCACACCCATCAGAGGCAGCTTCTCTCTCAGAGGCAGGAAATACGGAGGAGGTTGCAAATCTGGGAGGGAGATTCTCCCCTGTCCCACCTACTCTGCCAACAGTGGGTGTAGCAAACCAGACTCCATGTCTCGCACCGTTCCTTTCTGTCTTGCTGCATATTCATAGTTTTTTCTTTCTCAAGCCAGTGGCAGCAAGGTCTGTCCCTGAGGCAGCAAAATACAGAATCAAAAGATGAAGGTGAGAAGCAGACTTGATCCAAGATACAGAATAGGAAAGGGTTGAAAAGGGAGCTGTAAGACTCAAAGTGGAATCCTTGTCAAATGCCCAATAGCCCTACTTTGGGACCAAGAACAAGAGATCTCTTTGGGGGAACATTTTCACTGTCCTAAGCTAAATGTTCCACTCTTTCCCTAAATCCTTCAAACACAACTTTGACTGTACTGTTTGCTTTCAGAGTTTGGGAGGGGATTGATAAACATATTTTACTAATCCTTTCATGATTCCGTATCACCTCCAGGAGTTACATGTATGGTTTTTAGTTTCTGTGTAGTATAACATCAGCTATAGACTGCTTGTTACAAAGGAATAGAAATTATTAACAATTTTAAGATACTGACATCTGTTTCTTAAACATGTTAATAACAGATTAATCGTGTTAATTTAATAATTAATCTGTTACCTCTCGCATTATGAAAACATCTCCTTGTGTCTTCACTGTAAATAAGACTTGTTTCCTGCTGCAACCCTGCTCTTAGACATTAGCAGTCTTCCTTCTTGCTCAACAAAATTAAACTTGACTTCAAGATCTTGATGGAACTTTATATAGTTTGTAAACCTTGCTTTTTACAGTTTCAGGTCAACTTGAAAGTAAAGGCAAGAGCACATCTCCTGTGAGTGGGCACAAGTGAAAGTGTTGATTCAGCACTTAGCTGTCAGCAAAAAAAAAGAAAGCATGAAGGAAAGTCAAAACTTTTCTACAGTTCACAATTCTGTTGCAAAACCCAGTGTTCATGGGCTTGAGATTTTTTTTGTTCCTTTCTGTGATGCTTTTCTGCCCATTTGATATGTTATGTTCCTGACGTGTTCCTTATTTTCTCCTAGTAACTCTTGAAATCGTCATTTCTTTAGATCTTTTTATTTTATACCACCAATATTACACTGAATCACAGTTCTCACCATCATCTCACCTCTGATTTGTGTTCAATAGCCTGCTTTTTCAAGTCTGAAAGTTATTTCATGTTCCTTTTCTTTGCTTCTAATTCAACACTCATTTTATATAATTGCAGGGTAGAGCGATGATTACTCTCCAAAGAATTACAATCAAACTTGGCTTGTTAGTGTATAAAGCTCTGACTGTTAATCACAATCATTTAAACAGTAGCTAACCCTCACTGAAACACAGATGGCATGTTGTTAGCATTTCAAGCTACTCAACTCACGGTCCCAGAGAGGACTTTGTTATGCTTTTAAGTTCTGCTTCTCTTCCGTGATGCTGAACGGTATCTGCTGGATTTGATTCTCTCTCAAACACTAAGGAGGAGCACAGAAATACTGTACAGCTGTAGCATCTCATGCAAATAAAAATGCATAATTTTTTTTTTTTTTACTCAAAATGTAAAATTCAACCATACAACACAGAATGAATACAAAAAGAAGATCTATGAATTAAAAGAGTATAAATAAGAAGTAATCTTGATTAAAACTATAAAGTAATTTAAAATATGTGCACATTTGACTTAAGAAATCATTAGTAAGCTTAATCAGTAATGGTAATTGAGAGGGTCGCATAATCCCTTGAGGGTTCTAAGGTCTGGTGATTTTCAGCAAGCCATGAAATAAATAGATAACTAATTCTTCCAGTGCTTCTGACACAAAAGCTCAAATATTGTATATCTAGGAGTAGAACAAATCACATCATCAGTTCCAAGGCCTCAAGCAAGGATTTTTAATAAGAATTATTAAATGCCTGATGCAATATGAAAATCCATTTCATAAAAGACTGTATTTCTTCAAAAACATGTGTTTTGAACAGGTTTAAAATAACTACACCTAGAAAAGTTTAATTCTTACATTGTGGAAAAGGATTCTCTGAAAGGCCAGGGTACAGAGTTGTGAGCAAAAGACAGAAGATGGACTGAGGTTTTTGGTATTGCAGATTCAGTATGTGCTTGTCTGTCACCCTGTCTCCTTTCAAAACCTACCCTATCAGAAAAATAGAAATTAAAACAACTTATGCAGTAGATACCTTTGAAAATTGAGTTGCTGTGTTGAAAAAAAAATATATTGTTTTAGATAAGCTCTGGGAAATAGGAAATAAAACAGTTCTTGATGGAAGAATATATTATTTAACTGGAACTAACCATGCATGACTTTTCATTAGTATGCACCAAGTTAAAAGCTCAGACACCTGGATGTGCGTGCTCCAGTGCTGCCAGAGTGCAGGAGCATTTTCACTTTATACCTCCCAGGGTGCTGTGAGCGGGGTGGGCTTCACCAAGGAACACAATCCCACATGAAGGCTCAGCCACATATCAGATGTTTTGTTTGTGAAATGAATAAGACTTTTCTCCTTACTTTATATCTTGGGTTTTTTTCCTACAGAAATTCTGTTCCATGATGAATATTGGCTTATAAAATCAGAAATTAAAAAAAAAAAGATTGTTCCTGTATTCCTTTAGACATATAGTTAGATAAGAGGCAACTAATCTCCTCCCATGCTCAATTTCCTTCTACCACCTGAATCTTTTGTGTATGTTTCTCTAAAGACTACTGCTTTGTTTGAGTGGGCAGAGGAGATTCAAACCAGTATCTAGAGTTCGACCTATCTTTTTGTCATTGACCAGACACATGTTCAAGTAGGCGGCAGCTCTGCTGCAAGAATGAGAGAAAATTTAATTCTCATGATTAGCTCCTTCAGCGCTTAAAATGTCAGAGACACAACTGACTTAGCACAAAAAGCAGACTAAGGTAAATTGTATTTCCAAAGCAGTCTTTCTGTGTTATTAGCCATTCTTCAAAATACCAATGGAATTGATATTAATATCAATGAAATTCCTCCTCAAGGTTTAATTAAAGTATTTTATAAATACTTAAGTAATTTCTTTGCAAAGATTTCAAGATCAAATGCCATCTTCCACTTGTCTCTCAGCTTTAAGATTTAAATTTGAGTTGTCCATAGGGAAGTTTGTATGGACAAGCACTGGAAGAAACACCATCTCTGTGATTGTGTAATTATTAGGATTTGTTACATAGACACAAAAACCTATCGTCTTTTTGTTCTGGAGAATTATGTGTGCAGGAAAAATCACATTTACTCTATGGAGCTGTGGTTCCTGGTCTTGGATCCTATAATTCTCAGTGGCAGTGGAAAACGTTAAAAAGATTCCATAGGGATGAAATGCACATCCAGCCATTTTATATATGTGACTCAGGATCTTTATCTCAATACAGTGGCACAGGTCAATGCATATAAACATCCTTCTCTTGTTTCCCAGGGCTGATATGCTTTCAGATCTTCCTTTGTATCATTCATCAGAAGTACACCTTCATTCCAGTTCAAATAAGGTGTAGTATCCACATTGATGTCTACAGAGAATATACTACGTGTCATATATTGCAGCTTGTCCCCTTGCAAATAAACCCATCATTTCTCTGTTGTGCTCCATGTTCAACTTGATTGCTTTGATTTGAAATGAGGTGTGATTTGAATATAATATGACTTTAATCCAGCATACTAATAGCATTCAGGACAAATGTACAGCTGGTCTTACCTCAGCAATCAGCAAGTTGAAGCTTTGAGACAAATTCTGACCTCCTCGCAACACGCTTTTCTGCACCAAACACCTTGAAATTGAGTTTATTTTTACAGCAGCAAGTTTAATGTCAAGTGCTTGAATGAAAATTGAATTAATTTGTTGCTTTCATTAATTGACCTCCTTTAATTTTCAAACTTTACATGTTTGTTTAATCTTAATACCTTTTGATTTATTCATGAAATGTTGCTCTTCTGTGCTTTGTAATAATCTCTGACTATTCAAGCATTTTAAATATGATATTCTCCATCCCGAGTTTTTAATGAGGTTTCTTATGTATGTATTTTTTAAATAAGAATTGTGAAGATTTTTCCTTTTTATATTCATTAACTTAATATTAGAAACCATGCCTGGTTAGGAAAATCTCATCAGTTTAAGGTTCCAGAATAGGTCACCAAGTGTCATTCCAATAAAAACGAAATTTGTATGCAATGCTTCATTTGCAAGGAGTGCTTGTTTATCTTCTCTGGCATTTATTACAGTGATCAAGCAACTGAAATAATCTGCATATTATGCAAACCAGTCTGTTTCTCAGGAAAGTTTTCAGGCTTTTTATATTAAGAAAAATTTAATGCAAAGGCTTGTTGTTAGATAACATGAGAAAAGAATTGGATCTTGTCACAAGAAATTCTTGTTACTGTCATTTCAGGGGACTAACCTATTTTGGGAAATTAAAGGTTGTGATATTATGGGTTACATCATCAAAATGTTTTATTGTGGGTGTTCTTAGAGGCATGGAAGAATGTTCTATTTTGCTTCATGGCTAACTGAATTATTGCCCATTCTAGCAGTGCAACCATAAAGATGATTAAAAGAATTGGAGCTTTTAAAAGTGGAGATTTCACAATAAAGTGGATTCCTAACCAAAGATAATTTCAGCAGGAAAGGTTAAATCAGCTGGGAAAAGAAAGCTAACACTACTTGTATCTTTAGAGTCAAGAAAGTGAAGATATTGAAGGAGGAAAAGGTAGATTATACCAAATTGTTGGAAATCACAGTCTAGAAACATGCAAAAGGCTCTTTTTAATCTTGATTTAGGAACATCTGTGGAAAAGGTTTTTCCAACTAGATAAAACTATTAGATTTAACTTCACGAAAACAAAATTCAAAGCTTACCAAAAAAAGCAGACTACCCTCAGATTATATGTTTTGATGTGGATGTTTAGGTAGTGGAAAATGTTTTGACCAAACCTTCTAGAACTGGGCACCTTTTATGCTGTACTTGCTGCAGAATTCTTTTTACACAAGCTTTGTGAGTCACAGTGGCAAATCTTACATAACTTTTCAACTTTTCAAAGGAACAGGCCTTTAACAGCTAAAAAATATACCTTTTAACAAAATGCAGAGTTCACTTGATTTTAATTATAACACAGAAAGGGAGAATATTTTAGAAGTTGAACTTTAACAAAAGTCGAAAGTCCTGTTATCATTCTCTTAGTCTATCCATTCGGTAACACTCAGGTTTTATGATATTGGTTGGCCTTGATAATCTTAAAGGTCTTTTCCAACCTAAACAGTTTTAGGATTCTATGAAGAGGGAAATTGCTCTCCCCTTCAGAGAACAATTCACAACATTAAAATCGAGCTTGTGATCTAAACCACCCTCAGGACTTGGTAAGGAGTTTAGGAAGACCAATGAGAGATGCAAGGTGCAGATGTGTGGGAATAGCAGGCACATTTCTGACTGTTGTGATATCACAGCAATGGAAACTGTCCCCTCCTGGTTCACCATACTCCTCAGGCTAACATGTCTGTTTGTCCAAATAGACGCTGCTTCCAGACTAACCCATCACTCAGAGGTGTGCATTTGGCAGAACAATGGCTATTTCATGCAACAATCTTTTTTTAACATCTTTTACATGAGTGATAGCAAAAATTGCTCTTTGAAAATAACAAACTCCAAAGTTATTGTCTGTCACTGTTCTGTCATCTGCCATTCATTTGATTGTTATAACATCTCCTTGTGTCTTATCTGAAATGAGATCATAAATTCTCCAAGGAAGGGTTTGTCTCTTAAAACAGGACTTGTACAGCAATTAGTATTTTGGCTTGCTGAACTTTAACGGTGTTTTCTGATCTTGCCCTAACATAGAAAATAATCACTGAAGTATGAAAAAGAGATCCAGAAGGCATTTTAAAGACTACATAATCTGTTCCCTGCTCTGAAACAAGGTTTAAATATATCTGTCAAGAATGATATTGATATATGTCCAACCTTAAAGAGGTCAGAAACAGAGGTCCCACAACCTCATAAGACATGTATATTCAGGGGTTTAAGTGTAGATTTACAATTTATTTACTATACATATTTTGCTACTGTTTTATCTGCATTTCTTTCTGTAGTTTAACTTAGCATTTTTTCCGTTTCCATTAGGTATATGGAGAGTACCTTTTTTCCTTTTACAGCAGAAAACTTTTATGTATTTGAAGTCTGTCCATCTTCCCACTTAGTGATTTTCCCTTCAGTATGAATAAATGAAGATAACAAACAAAAACCCCATGTTGCTATAAAAAAAAAACCCAGAACCAAAACCTGAGAGTTAAAGTTAGGGCTAGGCAGTGTAAAGGCACTAGATGAGATGCTGAGATTTTCCTTCTGACCCAGAAAACTACAGAAACATAAACTGTGTGGATAATTGTTTCACTTGCTCAGTTACATTAGAAGGTGCCTGGCAGTGCTTTGTGGACTGCAGAGGATATCACAGGAATGGTCTCAAGGGCTTTAGAACTAATGTGGATGTTTCCACTTCATTACTTTCAATGGACCACCGTCTGATCTGTCTGCATTAATGAATGGTTACCCCTCTGGAAGACATGCTACTGGTTATATTCTAATGATGGCATAATTAGGAAGCAGAAATAGATCTCTGTGAGAGGACTGCCTGTAGCCATGGCCCATGGGCTCCTTGGTTTGATTGTGCATATATTCGGGATTCCCGAAGCATGGAAAGATGAACTGTATGGTGCTAGAGGAAGTGTCAGAGTGAAAAAAAATTATTACGTGTCTTTTTTGTGGATACTTAATTTGTTGCAGCTTTGGAAGTCATACAAATTTTTGGATGCTGATTTTTCAAGAACATTTTCCTTTTAAGGTTATCTCTGAAATGTAGGTTGGAGAGCAGAGCAGCAAGCTGCACCAATGGCTCTAGCATTAGAACTGTGAATTTTATTAAAGTATTTTTATAGTAAGAAAATAATGAAGGTATAGTATAGTGTAGTGTAGTATAGTTTAGTACGGTATAGTATAATAAAGAGTGGGTGAGGTTTTCTGAAGATTATATTTATGAACAGAAAGACCCCATGTCTGGATTTTAAAAATGAAGTTGAACACATCAGAACAAATCAGAAAACAGGAATAATATGTGAAATATCTTCTATACTTGTTGTTAAAAATTCATCCAGCCAGAAAGTAAACATAGGACACTTGTACAGACCACACCATGTCTCAGATCTTTTTGGTTTTGTGTCTGTGCCAACTTGCTTACAGTCATTACTGCTTACAGAAAAACAAAATCCCAAACCAGAAACTGTAGCCAGTGCAATGCTAAACTTTGGGACTAAAATGCCCTTCTATCTGGTGTCATCTTACTGTGTAGCAGATGATAATTGATAAACTGTCTCAGATTATATGTAGCCATATTTTAGTTTTCTTTAATGCAGTAATCCAATAACAATTTAATTGACCCTATGGGAAATTTAAAACATACTAATTCAGTATATTAGCCAGATCTTTGATTTTGAGATATTTTAAATTATTTCTATTATAGTGCCAACATATTTACAGGTAGACATAGCTGAAACAAGTTAGTCTTTCTTCTGCCCAAACACATTGGCTTTTCTGCTCAAAATGGGAGTATGTGAACTAATTTTCTCCATTCTGTGCAAGAGCCAGAAAACCAAAAATTTGAGCAGCTTATGCAATATGAGTTAAAACACACTATCTAGAATAATTAGCACTACTAGTTGTATGATTATGATTAAATGTGATTTAAATGTCTGTTTAAAAGTAAGCAACAGAAGGCTCCTTCTAATAAAAGCAGCACAGAACAGAATGTTATACCCATTTGCCAGTTCTTTTCAGATCCATGTCTAAACTTCATGTCCTGACTAGATATCCCATTTGCTACAAATAACATATTGCTTTGGCTTTGAAGTTTTTATTTTTATATTTATAGATACCATTGTGATGACTTCATCTCTGTCTTTATCTCTAAAGTTATCCATGTCAAGAGCACCGTATGTTCGTTTTTTGCTTTGATCTCCGTGCTTATGTATGATACAGAACTGTCCAAATTTTTTTGTAGCAGTTTGTGAATGTCACTTCCAGTTTGCTGTTTGTAACTGCTTTGTTTTTTCAATTGGCTACTGTAGTCACATCATGTTGTGTTTGATGGTATCTTCCAGTTCCCTGAGCAATATCTGAGCAGAGCACCAGCACAGATCCTCAGACCAGTGCACATTCATACACATATTTATGAAAGCTTTTTTGTGGACAGTGATCACAAAAAGAAAATTGGTTTTCATCCAGTTTGGAAAAAGCAAAATAATACTAATACTTTTTTAAGAAAGAGCAACTAGAATAATTGTCATCATGTTATGGCTATTCTGTATTTTCTGTTACCATACCTCTGCATACCAACATAGGAACTTGTATGTTTTAATAAAAAAATTATTTCACCTTCCTTTTACATTCCACTACCCAGCCATAATTCTTAGATTTAAGTGATTTAGCTAGATCCCACAGCTTGTACTTTTAAGCACTGTGGTACTCCATGGTCCCATTGAAATTACAGGGGTTACTTGTGCAGTGAGCTTTCATCAGCTCAGCTGAACTTAGCAGAACTGATCTCCTACTTTTTCTAACAAAGACAAATTCATCTATGGATGCACTGGATTTAGTGGTACCTATAGAAGTTATTATTACCCCTTACTACTTGCAGATAGAATTTGGTATATGCAATATCCATTTGCAACACTTAACCTGAGACTGTGTTTAAAGCAGGGGAGGGTAGCATGGCCACTACCCAAGATAAGTGATTAGGGCACTGTGCAACTTTTCTGGTCCACAGACTGAGGAGAGACTATAAACTGGATCTCTTGGAAGAGGGCCATAAGCCTCTTAATAGAAATAGGGGCATCAGTAATAGCACATCATCTGGTTCCAGTCATTGTCCCACTGCTGGTTCCCTGTGATCACAGCCTGAGGCATGCACTCATTGCTTCTGAGCAGGCACTACTGAGAGCTCTAGATGATTATTTTCTTGCAATTGCACAGCTATGCTTTTGTAGCTTTTGCTCCATTCATTTCTTATAAAAATATTCTAATAGTTCTTCTACAGCTTTGCAGGCACCATACTGCTTACCACAAATATATGTGTGTGACCATTATTTCATTTTTTTTGACACTCTAAAAGCCAAATTATTCCTATTTTCTGACATAAACAATGAGACTGGGAGAGGGGAATTGGTTTTCTCCTTTTTGGAGTATAAAATTAGGACAGATTTAATGCAAGCTTCTTTCTGTTATGACTTCTGCAATTTTGGAGAATACCTACGCAGTCTTGTTTTTATCATCAAGGTATGCATAAGTAAATCTAGCCTAGCTTCAGAGGTGAAACTGCATTAAGAACTGGACTTTCTTCCAATTACAGATTAGTAGGTCTAAAAGGTTCTTACAAATCCTTTAGAGCACTTTATTCTCTCTTAATTTCCACTTCGCTTTGCTTGCAGGGTGAATCTATCAATATTAATTATGAAGGTGAAATCTCTAACTTTTTCCATTTTCCTTTTCAAAGGATATTTCATTCTGCTATGTACATTTAAATGTATTCACCCATTTCAGCCTTGAATGTCCTCTGAATTCAGCTTTATTCAGTATTTTGAATTTATTTATGTCAGAAGCTGTCTGATGATTTATGAAGGCCACATATGTAGAAGACATTGCAGAGTATTCTCTGATTGTGCTTTGTTTTTGTCAGCCATTTTAGAAGAATAAGCTCTAGAGGTGGATGAGGTTTTTGAAAAGCTTTTAGTAATTATTTCTGTCTTTTACTACTTTTTCAATTATGTGAGTCTAGAAAAAGAAGTTGGAGTCTGGAAAAAAATCAAGAACACTTTTTGTTCAAGAGAAAAGAAGTTTGAGTACTATCAATATTTGTTGGAATTTATTTGAGACCTATAATTAGGTGTTTGTAAAACTTCTACCTGCATGATGAAAACTTGTCTGATACTTTCCTGAACATATCCTTCTCCCAAATACACTGACATTACATGAATATGTTCCTCTTCTCAATATACTGTCATATAATCTTGGAAGAGTATCTTTCCAGATCTGGCTAATTTTCCAGAGATATAAACTACAAAAAAATTCTTAACTAAAAATATTTCATGACAAGGTAACCCAACTGGTTGATCAAGGGAAGCCAGTTGATCTTTTTGGATTTCAGTAAAGCTTTCAATACTGTCTCATAGAATCCTTTTGGGTGGATGGACAAAATATCCAGTTCACAGCTGGATAAACACATCAGGTAATGGGTGAACAACTGCCTCACAGGTCAGGCACAAAGGGTTACAGGGAATGGGGTGACATCAGACTGAGGACCTGTCACTAGTGG